>OU744729.1:30191308-30791308 GCA_916613615.1 Steromphala cineraria | reverse complement strand
ATTAATTCTGCATTTTTAATACAATATTTCAGTTCAAGTATGATGTATCCAACAATCAGTATCTCTCTCTGTATGTGCAGGAGGAAGGGGAGGTAACGGAGGGCCGATCGTGCAGCTGTACGCGACCGGCAACATCCGAGTGACGGGGTCCATGTCTGTTGCGGGGGAGGAGGGGCAGGGGGATGTGTCTACCCAGTCAGGGTGAGTTCCATGTCATTCTTGTGTGTTTCCTTGGAAACATACCGGTAAGTTGTATTTAGAAATGGAACAGTTTTCCTTTATCTCCAAGAATTGTCATTGATATAGTCATAAGTCATATCACATGTTATCAAAAAAAATTGCGTGGTTCAATAGTAATGAAGCTTGAAATCGAGCATAAGAAGCAATATTTTTTGGAACTAAATAATGAAACTAGTAAATATAAGTTAATTTAGTATGAATGGTAAGTCTAAAATTTAATTGTCTAAAATCTAATTATATGTTCTCCTTCAAGGTTAAAGCCAAGATTACATACAACCCAATTTTCTTACATAGAAAAAGGTGCATCAAAAGCACTGAAGATGTTTGTGCTCTCAAGGCACTCATGGTGCCTATGAGGAGATTGGAAACAGATTTCTCCCTTTAGGTGGTCTTAGGTGATAAAAGATCTTCTACCAATGCAAAATCTTAATCTATATATTCTTATAGTAAATTATATGGCAATAAAGGTTATATACTATCATACCAGATGTACCGGATGCCCAGTCGCTTGCAAAGCCTCCAGTAACAACTGTGTAGGAAGTAGCACTAGTGCATGCTGGGATATGTCTGGACCGGGAGGAGGAGGAAGTGGAGGCAGCCTCTATATCACAGGCAACGTTGTTGATGTAGGTCAGTCGAAAGTTTTTCAAGAGATTTTTAGACAACACCCTAAAAAAATTACTTGTAATACAATTTGTAATTGATTTAACAAATTGGTTTTAAGCAAAAGTAACTTAAACCTTCAAAGCTAATTAAGTTATATCCTTATGTTAAGATTTGTCAAAATAAAATCCATAGGATTGAGATATATAGAAACAATATTGCAGAGAATTCCTTTAGGCTTCTTTCTTTCTCTAATTGAATTTATTGTAATGATTGTAAATGTGAATATATACAATTTACCAGAACATCATATATGCTAATTCTATCTCTTCTTTGGAGCAGGTCACAACCGGCTGTGGGCTAACGGAGGCCGAGGGGGCTACGGAGGGAAGGGGGGTTGTGGGGGAGATGGGGGAGTGGGGAGAATACAGATCAATGCTGCCATCTTCAAGGGACATGTTTCATCATCATACGGGAAGTTCAATACCAACAATGCTGCACAGCAATACATCGTGAGTGACATAATGCAGTATGCAGTAATATTATTTGTATGTAATTGTAGTGATATTTGTTTTGATGTGCTGACTTGTATAGTAACATCTTGCAAAACCATCTTTTTAGTGAAGGTCAAAGTTGTCTCTGTGCCTCATGTTTCTGAAATTTAAGATCACTTCATCCCAACTCTTCTCACCTCACTCACTCTACCCTACACCTAATGTCATCCCTCACATCATGCGGCTGCTTCACTTCATCTGCAAAAGTATATCACCAAGTCACTTGAAATTACCTCCAATTCATTGTGTGACTTCATATGACCTTAGTTTAGTTTCCAAAGATCAGCCCTGTTCCCAAAGATCAGCTCAGTTTCCAAATATCAGCTTAGTTCCCAAAGATCAGCTGAGTTCCCAAAGATCAGTACAGTTCCCAAAGATCAGTACAGTCCCAAAGATCAGCTTAGTTCCCAAAGATCAGCTCAGTTCCCAAAGATCAGTACAGTTCCCAAAGATCAGTACAATTCCCAAAGATCAATACAGTTCCCAAAGATCAGTACAGTTCCCAAAGATCAGTACAGTTCCCAAAGATCAGTATAGTTCCCAAAGATCAGTACAGTTCCCAAAGATTAATATACAGTTCCCAAAGATCAATATACAGTTCCTAAAGATAAATTCTAAGTGTCAGTTCCAAAAGAACAACCCCATTCAAAAGGGATTTGCTCAGTTCCCAAAGATCAGTACAGTTCCCAAAGATCAGCTCAGAGTTCCCAAAGATCAGTACAGTTCCCAAAGATTAGTACAGTTCCCAAAGATCAGTACAGTTCCCAATTTAATATACAGTTCCCAAAGATCAGTACAGTTCCTAAAGATAGATAGTGTCAGTTCCAAAAGAATAACCCCATTCAAAAGGGATTTGCTCAGTTCCCAAAGATCAATACAGTTCCAATAGATCAGCTCAGTTCCCAAAGATCAGTACAGTTCCCAAAGATCAGTACAGTTCCCAATTTAATATACAGTTCCCAAAGATCAGTACAGTTCCTAAAGATAGATAATGTCAGTTCCAAAAGAATAACCCCATTCAAAAGGGATTTGCTCAGTTCCCAAAGATCAATACAGTTCCAATAGATCAACTCGTTTATTCTTTCCAGGACTACAGTATTCCTGGACAGAGACTCATTGTCCCCCAGGAAACTGTTTTTGGTAATGAGATATTCCGGGGATGTTATCAGGATTCAAAATCCGAGCGACACTTTGCTTATACAGTACCCCTCACAACCAAATTGCAGGCATTGGTGACACCAGATTTCTGTCTCGCTATGTGCAGGTTTGTTAATTTTGAAGTATATCATTTTATGGATTTCCAAATTATTCATTCTGAGAGTTGCCATTTATCGGTAAACATCCTTATGGCATTTTTCAAAAAGTGAAATGGTCGAAACTAAAACCAATAAAACCAAAACTGTCAATAAAAAAGTTGGATATGCAGCAAATCCATGACCTTTTTACCCCTACAATTTATTAAATGACAGTTCTTGTATATTTTTTGTTTGCTTTTATTTCTATATTATTTTGTATTTCTTTATTTTTGAAAACTAAAACTAAAAGTATTATGCTTTTACCTTACCTAACGAGGAGCTTATTTCTAAGTGGTACCTTTAACTAATGATACACTGTTCTAATATCAGACAGAAAGGTTACCGGTACACAGGAGTGGAATATGGTCAAGAGTGTTTCTGTGACAATGAGTTCAACTGGAGCCTGAAGAAACCAGACGGGTGAGACACTATTGGATATAACCTTCATCAAGTCAACAAAACATGAAAGTTAACCACTTGACAATATCACATTTACAATTTAATAGGGTATGAACTTAGAGTTTTTAATATACAAATGCATCATAACCAAGCTCAATCTTACATCAGAAATTTGACTAATTATCAGTTAGATCACGGTAATTACATTTAGCGATCTTCGCTAGATGGGGTTATGGGGAGCTTTACCGCAACACGCAACAGACATAAACAATCACAACACAACTTCCGACAGCTCTTTCCCACCCGCCCTCCAATTTTTCTTTCAGGTCGCTTTTGCAAACTTGTAATAAAATTAGGTACGGTGGCTTGGCATTGACGAGGTCTCACGATAGGCAGCCGGCCTTGGTATGGTTTTTTGGGCAACCCATCTAAGCCCAAAGCTGCCCCCTGCTGATATCCGTTGGGGTCGTGAAATATATCTTGGCTTGCTCTCGCCCGCGTTTGGGCAAATGCTTCGGCATGCTGCTACCTCCCATGCTTCGGGAATAGGCTGTTTAGCGTTGGACCTCGACACTGTCACCCTCACTGTGCCCCTTTTAATCCACAATTCATCTTCTTCTTTATTTCCTGGATACCTGCCCCTCCGACTCGGGCGGCGGGTGGCAGCGACTCGCGGTTCCCAGACTAAGTAACATCACATCAATTATCATATAAGGTCTGGGTTCCGTGCGCCGCTGCCACCTGCCTCCCGCGCCGGTGGGGCCCCTCTATAAACACTTCAGGTACATCTCCACATAATCAGTTAGATCAGTTATACCTACTCAGCTTACAACTAAAATATTGCCCAACTAACACTCACTCATTTACATGCATACTAATTTAGAGAACCACTCCGTGAGTTGCCAGGCGCGTAATATGCCAAACTTTACTAATGGTGCTATCTTATCAAAGAGTATCATCTGTTGGAGGAACGTGTAATTTAAAAGCTAATCGATGTTGTATGTCAACACCAGGAAGGTTGAAAGTCGATATTGATAAGTAACCTGAAAATCTCACGCGTCAGCAACTCAAACGTAATTTTTCCAAACTTATCTGGAGCAGTCAGAATGACAGTTATGAGTTGATAATGTTTGATAGGTTATATAACTAGTATTCATGTACATTGGACAAGTGAATTTGGTTTCCACAAATATATATGACTGTTTCAAGATTTTGAATGAAACAAAGTAAAACCAGTAATTATATTTTCCTCAGTGATTGCAACATGAAATGTAAGGGAGACAGTCAACAATTCTGCGGAGCTGCATACAGAATGGCTGTATACGGTCCACGCCCCCTGGTGGCAGGTGAAGGTCACAATGGAGTTACCTCCTCCTGTACGCCATGGTGTGCTACAGCAGATGCATACTCAGGAAAGGTAACTATTATACAGGTTCTTTTGAAGAAATGCCTATAATGGCTGATATATTGCCAAAGCTGCCCTTTTAAAAACTTATACACTCATGCTTATGAATTGAGATGGTGTATTTGATTTGTCTGATATTACTTCTGTGTCAAATATATTCTGCCATAAGTCTATCACCCAAACCACCAATTGATTCAATATCGTATCATGGTGTGGTGATTTGGCTACTTCAGCCATCCCGATAGCTTTGCCGGCTGGATCGAAGATGCTCCTGGTAGGGTCACCAAAGGTCAACGTGTATAAGCCAGACTAAATTTGGGTCGTTCTCAACCTTCTTTCTATCTCCTGCTATCCATTTCCTCATATTTGCCATCATCCTGTTGATCCCTTTTCCACCTGACCTAATTACTCTTTTTAGGATGGCAGCATCCAAGTGTTTAATAGCTGAAATATTGCTGATAACATGTTAAGCATCAACTTCGCCACTCTTTCACTAAGATGACGATTGTTTCTCTCCCTTGATAATAAATCTGTACAGTGATGGTGTAAGAACTTTGTCATGTGTACCTTCTTGCAGCCGAAGATCGGAATGTGTGACCTGTCCAGTCAGAAACTGACCTCTTGGAAAGTGATGTGTGAATGTCCAGCAGGGCTAACAGGAGCAGACTGTGACCAGGTTTGTAATAATAATCATAGTAATGATGATGATGATGATGATGATGATGATACTGATGATGACAATGATAATAAAGTCATCATCAAAACTTACCTTACCTTACATTCATGACTCAAATTCTTTAGGAGTAGAAGTCGAACTTGCTTCAGTAAATAGGGTTCAGTTATATTTTTGTAAACATATGCCAATAAAATAATATCGTCTATATTGTTTTTTCTGATAAATTGACCCCCTCAGATTGTTTTGCATCAGCTGATTTGAAAACATTAAGTGCAAGAAAATACAACATTATTCATAACCTTTGCATTGCATGACAAATATATAATAACTTTCAATTTATCCATTATTTATTCTCATAAAAAGGAGTACAAGTACATGAATACAATACTTAATCAACAATATATACATTATGATGCACATATTTTAATACAAGAAATGATACAAGATCTGGCTGAAGTTAGTAAGTGTTTTATATAAACAGCATCTTATTATTATGCTCTTTATATTGAATCCTTGAAGGGCTGCAGTAACAGCACATGGGGCACAAACTGCCGCCACTCTTGTGTCTGTAACAGCACCAACACCGTGAACTGTAACGCTATCGACGGCCAGTGCAACTGTAAACCGGGTTACACCGGTGTGGACTGTAGTCAACTCTGTGCATCTGGGTCATTCGGACACAACTGTCAAGGTATTGTACAACTATCAAGGTATTGTACAGCTGTCAAGGTATTGTACAACTATCAAGGTATTGTACAGCTGTCAAGGTATTGTACAACTATCATGGTATTTTACAACTATCATGGTACATGTATCTATAACTGTCATGGTATTCTAAAACTGTCAAGGTATTTTACCACTGTCATGGTATTCAAAAACTGTCAAGGTAGTTTAAAACTTTTAAGGTATTTTACAACTGTCAAGGTAATTTTAAAATATCAGAGTATTTCATAATTGTCATGGTATTTCACAACTGTCAAGATCTTATTCAACTATTTAACAAGGTATTTCATAATTGTCAAGGAGTTTTACGATTGCCAAGGTATATTTACAACTTATTGATTTGTATCCAAATTTCTAAAATAAAATTAACAAGATATGACATTAAATATGACACTAACATCCAAAATTAATTGATAATTTGTTACTTTCATCATTTTGCATGAATCCTCGCTTTCAGGCAAATGCAACTGCTTGGAAACGGCCACATGTGATCCGGCCAGTGGAAACTGCATGTAAGACATGTGAACAATGTTTTTGCTAAAGTAACTTCCTTCTGTTTTTGTGTTCATTCAAATACCTTGCTTGCACGGGAAAAGCAAACAAGCAGTGTTTTTTACATTAGTCATGAGTATGACTAGATTATTATAAATAATGACCGCTTTAAACTGTGGAATGCCTTTCTGACAGCAATAAGGAAGCGTCTTTCAAAACTTACAGCCTTTGTTTTATTCTTCTATTTCTAAACACAGGCGGGCACATGTTAGATAGTTGAAATATTGCTGACAGCAAGTTAAAAGCTACTTGCTCCCCCACTAACACAGGGCATCTTACTTTGTCATCTAACCTTATTGGGCCCTGTCATGATATTCCAATTCCAGATAGGTCGGCAACTGCAAATAATAGGTTTAGATTCCTTAATAGATTTGAAGCAATTGTCATGGATCTTACCGTCTCCTAGATGCAAGGGCGGGTGGATGGGATCTCGCTGTGGAATCCCATGTACCCCGGGACTGTACGGCACCAACTGTACCCAGAAATGTAACTGCTATCAAGGTTCCTGCTCTCCAGAGGACGGCACTTGTGACTGTGATCCTGGCTACAAGCTCCGTGAGTTAAAATATCTGATTCATGGTGATGGAAACACCTTATTGCGTAAACTGTTGCTTCTCTTAAGATAATCTGGGGAGGAGTTTCAACTTTTGATATTGCAAGGCTAACTGGCAATAGAAAATGATTTATTTTTGAAAAGACGACACTTAAAATATGTTATTCTTCTGTTCTAGTGTGTAAGGCAATATTCAAACATGTAACTCTTGAATTGTAAATTAACTACAGTATTGACTCAGGGCTAACCAGTTGAATAACTGGAGAACAGTGCTGATCACCACAGTGCAGAAATATATGAAACCTTCAAAGTAATGTGTGTGAATATCTGTGACTGTGTATGTATATCTGTGAATGTGTGTGTATATCCATGTCTATTTCTGTCACATCTTACTGTGCATATACAGTAGAACACGGATATAACGCACTCCAAGGAACTAAAGAATTTAGTTTGCTATATCTGGTGTTGGCTACTCACGTTAACGGTTAGGCTTAAAAATTTGTTCACTATATCTGATTGTTTGTTATATCCAAGTTTGCTATATCCGTGTTCTACTGTATATATGACCTTAGGTATGTATATGGATTTCTTTGACTGTGTGTTTATCTGTGACTGTGTATGTACATCTGGGTCTATACCTGTGTCTATATCCGTTATAGCGTACTGTGCCAAAATGTGCGACCCCGAGTATGGACCCAGCTGCCTGTATATGTCTGTACCTATGTCTAAACCTGTGTGTATATCTGTAACTATATATTTATCTATGTCTATATCTGTTACAGCCTTCTGTGCAGAGATGTGCGACCCAGGAGACTATGGACCCAGCTGCCTGTATATATGTAAGTGCAACCTTCAGGACTGTGATCCCCGGACTGGAGTGTGTAAATGTGGACCAGGACTCATAGGGGACAAATGTGAAAAGGTACTACTATGTATGTGACTCTAAAGATTGATGTCAATAGTTGGCATTTATTGTTAACATTGTTGTTTAGATGTTATCATATTAAAGTGGGGGTTTGCTGATGGTGGTTTACTTTTGGTAAGTGCTTATTTGGGAAATTGACATCAGATGTTTTGAAAATTGTTAATTATCCCCTGCCCAATGTAATTGGCAGAGGTTATCAAAAAGACTTTGTCTGTCTTCTTATGAATCTGTTCCAATGACTTTTCTAGAGCAGAACTGAAAACCTGTAAAACCTGTCTTACTGAAACCACTGAACCATCAGTATTTGTAGGTTTGCTTTTACGTCTTGGGAGTTATATTTAATGCAGGTCGATATGAAAGCAAAGGTCATTGAATGTGTTCAATATGAAATTTTATTGTTCTTGGTTGTATTTATGACAGATTAAAGATGAAGATACTAGAATTCAACAATGAATTATGTTGTTAATGTTTCAGCCGTGCCCCTTTGGTTCGTATGGACAGAACTGTGTCAAGAAGTGCTCATGTTCTCACAATGCAGGCTGTGATGGTATGACAGGTGCTTGTTACTGTCCACCAGGGTTTATAGGTCCCAACTGTAATAGTACATGCACAAACTGGAGGTAATGATATCACTTTATCACAATATTTTCAAAGCTTTCAGGGTGCATACCGTATTCGTCCTAATAAGTGTCCCGGGCGCTTAGCTTGCAAAAATCCAAAGGGGGCGCTTATTAGGAAACCCCAGAAAGGAGGGGGGGGGGGGGGGCTTACATGTATTAGGAATACGTTATAGACAAGCGAAAACTAGCACTTGTCGGGATTCTGAACGAGAATGAGAGTAGGTCGATCGTGGAAATTCACATTCACTACACATTCACAGGCCCGGATAAACTTATATAGTGACTTCGGACTCTATTGGAAAAGCATTAGAGGTAGGCCATTTTACGTATGAAGTGGGGGGGGGGGGGCTCTGTTATATGGAAATTTGTAATAGGGGGCGCTTATTAGGATGAATACGATGAATATGATTTAAAATGGTAATTTTCTAATTGTAATTGTATCAGTGTGAAAATTAAACTTCCTGTCAAAACCCTCGGGGATCAATCCAGCTTCAAAGAATCAGTATCAATACCAATCAAACAAGCTACAATACTGTGCCATAATTAAACAGACAGTGATGTCATTTCTAGACTTGCATGTCTCCAAAGAGCCTAATGGTAATTTTATTCTTATCATCTTCATTGGTTGGAAAAGAGTGTTTAAAATTCCATATATAAACGACGGAAACTAATATAGAAATAAGAAGATTGTAGCCAAGATAATTCCCCACATATAGAATTGATCTGTCCAATAATATGCTAATGAAAACTTTTTTGTTACACTGAATTAATGAAAGGCTATGGAAATTATGTCACTTTCCGTTAACTTATAGCAGAATACTGTTATTGAGTGAGATTACAGGAGAAGTATCTTTAGAGAGTTTATCATCTCCAGATACGGTTCAGGATGTCTGTCCACTGCGCCCTGTATCAAGAACCAGACGTCAAGCTATGACCCAGCCACTGGTAGATGTCACTGCAAACCTGGCTTCAAAGGATTCACATGTAATAAACCCTGTTCTTCTGGGTTTTATGGACCTAACTGCAACAGTTCGTGCAGCTGCCACTCTGGATGTGATGCGGTTAGTATTAAGATGTTTATCGAAACATTTGATAGGCACTCTAGAAGTTAATGGTGTAAGGAAGACAAAGGAGATTCCATTGATGAACAACTTCTTTATTTGGCAGCAGTGACATTTTGGTATAGATCGTTATACCGTTGACCCAACTGAAACCATCTCCCATGTATTATACTCTTGTCAGAATGCTGAATCAAAATGGAGAGAACTATCAGAATGGCTTGCAGGCTACATTGATGGAAATTATGATTTCAATGAAGAAAATATACTATTTGGTTTCAAAGGTAAAAATAACAACCCATTGAATATAATTACTCTTATCACAAAACAAATGCTATACAGATGTAGTATTAAGAAAATGAAACCAAATATCAAGCCACTTAAGCAAGAATTAATTAGATACTACCAAGTAACAAAATGTATAGCATATTCAAATTGTAACTTTGCAAGCTTTCACAAATTCTGGAGCTCTCTCCATACACTTTTGAAAAACTATGACCCAAATGTATAAGAAGTTTGGTCTGATATTTACCCATGTACACATGGAATGTCTTAGTACACTGTGACAATTGTACCCCCTTACTATTGTATGATGGTTATGTACTCTAAAAAATGGAAATAAAAAAAATAAAAAATTATACCGTTTTCCAGCCATAATCTATTTGACCACAGTGACATTTCGGTATAGATCCTTATGCCGTTTCAAGCCAGATTTATTTGACAATAGCACCATTTCGGTGTAGATCCTTAGACTGTTTTCAAGCCATATGCTTGATAATAAAGAAAGTGTTCATCCATGGAATTTCCTTTGTCTTCCTTAAGTTGTTTCTCATGCTTGCATTGTAACTAAAGTATTAAAATTACAGCAAATAAAATTAAGGGAAGACAAATTATGAATGACAGTGCTAATGTCCTCTTTGCTAAATTTCATCTTCTTCCTTCTCGGTTCCTACTGCACATGCCAAACAAAAAAAGGGCTTAAAATGCTTTCATCCCAGCAAAGAGAAGTGTCTTAATTGGATAATTTTAAATAAATATTTCTTGTTATATATATTGAACATCTGCAAGGCTGTTACCATTAACATGTGTATTTATGGGTAGTATGTTCATTTGTCTGTGTTGGTACATCAGACTGTTTGTGGGATTTTTGTGCCTTATTATGACTGGTTCATCAAATGTCTTAGTAGTAAAGCTTCACTTATCCTATTCAACATCTACTCTGTTACAGGTGACTGGTGCATGTCAGTGTAACCCAGGTCAGACAGGAAGTCAGTGTGACAACGCTTGTAACCCAGGATTCTATGGACAAGGCTGTTCTTCTACCTGTAAAACTTGCTCCAAAGGAGTCTGTAGTATTGCTGACGGATCCTGTATATGTCAGGTAGGCAGTATTGCTTATTGATCCTGTATATGTCAGGTAGGCAGTATTGCTGACGGATCCTGTATATGTCAGGTAGGAAGTATTGCTGACAATTCCTTTATATGTCAGGTAGGCAGTATTGCTTATTGATCCTGTATATGTCAGGTAGGCAGTATTGCTTATTGATCCTGTATATGTCAGGTAGGCAGTATTGCTTATTGATCCTGTATATGTCAGGTAGGCAGTATTGCTGACGGATCCTGTATATGTCAGGTAGGCAGTATTGCTTATTGATCCTGTATATGTCAGGTAGGCAGTATTGCTGACGGATCCTGTATATGTCAGGTAGGCAGTATTGCTGACAGATCCTGTATATGTCAGGTAGGGAGTATTGCTGACGGATCCTGTATATGTCAGGTAGGCAGTATTGCTGACAGATCCTGTATATGTCAGGTAGGCAGTATTGCTGACGGATCCTGTATATGTCAGGTAGGCAGTATTGCTGACAATTCCTTTATATGTCAGGTAGGCAGTATTGTTGCTGATGGATCCTGTATATGTCATGTAGGCAGTATTGCTGACAGATCCTGTATATGTCATTTAGGCAGTATTGCTGACGGGTCCTGTATATGTCAGGTAGGCAGTATCGCTGACGGATCCTGTATATGTCAGGTAGGCAGTATCGCTGACGGGTCCTGTGTATGTCAGGTAGGCAGTTATGATTGCTGACGGATCCTGTATATGTCAGGTAGACAGTATTGCTGATGGATCCTGTATATGTCAGGTAGGCAGTGAAAGAACACAAGTTTGATTTTTGCCAAAGGCGCCAGAAGCTATTGTGTTTTGATTAGGATATAGTAAGTGACAGGTATATACAGATTAGTAAGAAAATGGAAAGACTCGTCCTCTGTAACATACAGTCACTGTCTCCAATCTTCCTTCTTCAGAGCGGCACCTGTACCAGCTGTCCGAAAGGCTTCTGGGGCCCGACGTGCCGTAAAGCATGTGACTGTGTGCACGGAGGATGTAACCTCGTGACAGGGGTTTGTCGGTGTGACCCAGGCTGGACTCGTATGCTCTGTGATACACCCTGCAAGTCTGGTAGGCAAAACTTATGTTTTCTTTTGAAAAATTTTAATTTGCATTTTGGACACTGAGGAGTTAATGACAAAATCATTAATCAAATTCTTTCCATGATTTTAAAAAATTATTACCGTATTTGACCTAATAAGCGCGGGGGGCTTAAAACATTAACTTGGGTGGGTGCTTATTAAAGTGGTGTGAATGAGGATTGAAAAATAAAGACTACTGTAGTGGAATTGTGTTTACCGGTAGGTTGTCTTTGATAACTGATACAGGCATTCAAAACTTACTTACACATTATTGAATAGAAAATAACACATATTGATGCTCTTGTATCTTTTAATTCCTCATGAAACAAAGTGAATACATGGGCAGTTATTAGACCTTTAATTACAAAACCCTTTGGGGGGGGTGCTTTTTGGAGCAGGGCGCTTATTAGGTTGAATACTGTATCATCAAGTAATCTCTGTATTTGACTGATCAGTTATGAATTATCAAGATAAGGTAGTAGGTAGAAACAGGGCTTAACCCATATGAGGCCATTGTCAGTGATTTAACCGGTCAAGGAACTATTACCAAGAACCTGGTCTCATCCTTTCCATTTTAAGGATAAACGCTTTTTGTATTCCTAACAATCAAAGGACTTTGCCACATCTCGACAGACCTCCTCTTTGCTTTTCTATTGATCATTTATGTAATTTTTCATGAAACTCTCTTTCCATACAGGTATGTACGGTGCTGGGTGTACCACTAAATGCAACTGTCAGGACAGTCCTTGTGATGGTGTGGATGGAACGTGTATGTGCACTGATGGCTTTGCACCTCCCACCTGCGCTCAACATTGTCCTGTGAGTAAAACCTCAATGAATAATTGCTCCTTGATAATTATGTCCTTCGCAGAGCTTTGTGGGAGACATAATGGTTTCGGTTCTGTCCGCGGTTCTAAAATTCCGTTATTCCATAATTCCTTGGTTCCAAAATGCTTTCGTTTCCGGGCAATATTTTTTGGTGAAACTTGGTATGTGGTTAGATCTAGTGGTTGAGGTGCCTTTTGCTATTTTGGTTATTCAGAGAATTAAGTTTATCTGGTTACCATGGCAACAATTTGAACGAAGTACATATTGGGGCAGGGTGTGTTTCCAGGCCATTTCTCAAAAACTAATCAATATATTCTTATGAAATTGGTATGTGGTTAGACCTGGTTGAGTGATGCATTTTGCTATATTGGTTTTTCTGAATTTTTTATTTTTTCTGGTTTCTATGGAAACAAGTGCATATGGGGTGTAGGGTCTATTTCTGTGCCATAGCTCAAAAACTTTAACTATTCTTTTATTGCTAAGATCTAAGGTTTAAGTAACACAGGTCACTTTGCCCTAAGAGAGATTTTAAAATCTAGGCCCTCAAGGAACTTTCAAACTGATCATGTATATAGAGATAAGGGCTTAAATCAAAGGTGTAAGATGTGCTATGTGCCTGGGTATTTCTAAAATCTGGTCTAATAAGATGTTTCTATTTTCCCTTTATCGTCATAAAAAGTATGAAAATAACATTTCTGTAAATTCTAATTCCCTTGAATATAATTAATTGTATAAGTTTGAGGCCAAGATATGACCAATACGTTTGAGTCATTTATAATTCTCTAATTTCGTGTGTAAAGAAAATTAAGAAATATTAAATGTCTGTTTCTCTTTTGAAAAACAAGTTATCAATGACAACAACTCTATTCACCCTTTCACTTTTAAGAAAACGGTAACAAATAAGTTTTCAACCTAAAAACTAGCTTGTAGGGTGAAAGGGTCAATGTATTAATTCTTTATTCAAAGAACGGAACCTATGGACCAAACTGTCAGTTGAGCTGCCCACGCTGTGGGTCAAGGTCAACAGGCTGCGACCCTGTGACGGGAATCTGCGTATGCACAACAGGATACTCGGGCCTTTCATGTGACCAGCCATGTGCAAAAGGTTTATACGGGGACAATTGTGCAACACCATGCAAGTAAATATCAAATACCATATTTGACCTATTAAAAGCCCTTGGAAGTTTCGAAAAAGGGGGTGCTTATTAAAGTGTCTTTATCATTCAGTTGAAAAATGTTTGTTTATCATTGATCTACATATAGTTTTTTAGCAGAAAGTTACAAATCCAAAGACCATGATTTCTGAGAAGGGCTGAGATATGAGAGTAAGAACAGTTTGCATATATTTTTACAAGAGACTTGTGTATTTTATTCCAAATATTCTGTTCAGTGTATTGTGTACAGAACAATTTTGAAAAATATCCGTTTTGCTTGATTTGCATGTGTGTTTTGACACATTCAGCTCTCATGATTATCTGATAACCGGAGTCTACACTTAATAGTCATCATGACATGGTCAAATTTGTGTAAATGTACAAAGTGGATTTATTCCCACAAAACCAATACAACTCAATAACTCTTTCGTACTTAAGAATTATTTTTATCGATAAAATAGTGTTAATGCATTTGTCTCAATAAAATTATTTTTAAGTCCATATACCTTTTTATTGCAAGCTTATTCATGAAATTTCAAAAAAATATTCTTGATTCTGTGATTTCTGTCATATGTCCTACAAAAGTTAACATTTAAAAACCTGTAAAAGTTAATATCTCACGCAAGTTGTTCTATTTCAAATGCCCGAGAGGGTAATTATCCAATTGGTCATTCTGGATTCCCAATCGGACATGTCCGGCAAATAAACCGATTTCTGTATCCCTGGTCACGACTGTTTCAGTTGCATGCATGGTGAGTGTGACCCAGTATCTGGTGCATGTTGGTGCGAGGATGGATACACCGGAACAAATTGTGACCAATCGGTGAGCTTCATTAATCTTGTGATCTGTTCGACTCTACACTACTAATGTACTGTTTACATTATATGTGCAACCTCTCTAAGATATCATCCATTCTCACAACTGTGAGTTTGAGAAATATGCAGATGACACAGAATTGTCAAAAAGTGATCTTCCCTCGAATTTCAGTGCTACCAAACAATGCATTCAATCGTGCATTAGTGATTTTTTGGAATGGATGTCCAGTAACAAACTGAAATTGAATGCAGACAAAACAGAACTCATGCCAGTCGGTGCACCTTCCAGACTTAAGCTCATCACAGACGAATCAGCCACCATTGGAGGGAGTGACATTCCCTTTCAGTCATCTGTAAAGTACCTTGGTGTGTACTTAGATAAATCACTAACTCTCCATAACCACATCAGCAATGTCTCCCGTACGTGCTATCTCGAAATGCGTCGGATCGCCTCTATCAGACCTTTTCTTACAGAAGATGCAGCAGCCAGTCTGGTAAGATGTTTAATCACCTCAAGAATGGACTACTGTAACTCAGTATTGTATGGTCTCCCTGCTGAAGAGATCAATCGTCTAAAGCGTGTGCAGCATGGAGCAGCACGTCTTGTGATGAAGAGACGGAAGTTTGATCATGTGACTCCAATGCTGAAACATCTACATTGGCTACCTGTAACATACAGATGCATTTACAAGATTGCGACACTTGTGTACCGCCATTTTGATGGGTCACTACCACCATACCTATCAAATGAGCTTTCCGTCTACCAGCCTACACGCACCCTCCGCTCTTCTAGTGAGAAACTGCTGACAACTACAAAATGCAATTTAAAGTCAGCCGGAGAATGGTCATTCAAATGCAATGCATCCTCAGTTTGGAATTCTCTTCCGAATGAACTACGAGATTCCCCATCTTTATGTGCTTTTAAAACTGGACTGAAAACCTATTTATTTAAGCAAGCCTTCCCTTAAACTGTCAAACTTTGTGAGAGCAGAGCGCAAAGAGTCCACTCGGAGATTTGCGCTATACAAATGCAATCCATTATTATTATTATTATTATGACAATATTGGAAAAAATGAGACTTTTTAAATTTTACAAAAAAAGGAAAGGATATTTATAAATTTATGATAAATACCTCATAAGTATACAAATACTTGTATATATCATAATTCATAATTTATATTTTTCATATTTCCCTTACTAGTTTTGTCTAGTTAATGTTCAATAAATTTGTTATTATGTTTTGACGAGTTGATGTTCAGCTGACTATATATAATTTTGAAAAACTTAATTAGTTTGAGCACGGGGAGTTATGAGCAACCTACATAATTTGATTTGTAGATGCAAGTACTTATTAGGTAAAGGGTTCAATTATTGTTATAGTTATTAAAATATATCCCCGGAAAAGGGATTTTCATTAAGACTTTGAAATAATTTAGGTAAAAGAAAAATTTGTGCCAAAATATTGATAAGATTAGATCATAGATTATGATAATGATGTTTCAGTGCTCGCCAGGCTCTTGGGGCAAAAACTGCAGCCATACTTGTGATTGTGGAAGCCACTCCACGCATTGTGACGTTAAAACAGGCCTCTGTATCTGCACTCCCGGATTTAAAGGAGGTGATTTTAGTTTCACAATATATAACATGTATAACATTCCGTGGCGGGGGACTGCCTCTAGCTTTGTGTTATGGGACGAGCTATGCGCAAGTTACAAAACACCAAGCGAGAAGCTCATGAAAGCTCAAGGCTGTAACAAATTTATCTTATTGAATGTTTAAATATAATATCAGAAAGCCAGACCCCAAGGGTCATAGTCAGGGTCACGAGACAGAAGTGTCGTTTTGAGGAAATTTACTTAGGAACACAGTTCATAAAGTATAATTTAGATTTTGAATAGCCGAAGCTGGAAAACACAAAAGGAAAACGGTGAGTTAATTCTAACATTTAAAATAAATGTTAACATATTGTCACATGTTATGTGTTTGATAGCCGCAACTCATTTTTAAAATTTATTAATTTTCGACTGGAAACTCAATCTGAGATAAATAAAGAAAATATCATTATGGTACAGTATATACATTTTGCATTTGTTGCTTGCAATTACTTACACTATATTTTGTAAAGAGCTACATAGCATTTAATCAAAGGTAACCTCAATGTCTTTCAAGTAACATATATTTCAAAACGTTCAATCTCCATGCTAAACACAATTTAACCCTCGAATTATCAATATTGCAACATGAATGTTATGTTTTTAAGTTATGGCCCAAGGGGCAAGACAAACATTAAATGTTATGCTAATTAGTTTTCTACAGGAAAACAGAAATGATATGAATGTATAAAATTGTATCTAGTATCCATGTTAATTTGAATGTCATCTCAGGTTATGTTTTAATATTTTCATTCATAATTTATTTGTCATAAAGATGAATTATCAGATGTATATCCAGTGACAGAAATCTAAAGTCTAGATACGTAGACCATGGTTGAGTATAATTGTTTTCAGCATCAGTCATATTGGACATATGTGCCTCCAACAGCTCACCAAGCAAGGTTGATCTCACTTTCAGTGAAATGTCGACAGAGCTGTGACCAAGGCTACTATGGAGCGGGATGTGCCCAGGTTTGTACCTGTGACCGGCTGATTTCCCAGTGCAGTCCACTAGATGGCTCTTGTGAGTGTCTGCCCGGATTTATCGGACAATATTGTACACAGAGTGAGTTATCAAATTATGATTTTATTCTTTATAGTAATGTGTTCTCATATTCAACTGACTTAAGAGTGTAAGATTAGAAAATAAGAACGCTGTGGGAAATTTCAGCCCACGATCTTTACGACCTTCGGCCTTGTTAGGCCAATCCTGTCTTGCTTATGAATTAGGAGTGTAGTTTTCCTGGTCCAATTTGGTTCAATCTTAGAGGTACAATTTAGTGGTATCCAATTGAACTTTTGATACTGTTGCCTCCCTTTTTAGCTCATCAGGACTGAAAGTCCAGATGGGCTTATGGCATGGCCCGTCGTCCGGCGTCCGTCCGTCCGTCCGGCGTCCGGCGTCCGTCGTCCGTCGTCCGTCCGTCCGTAAACTTTTGACACTTTCGACTTCTCCTCATGAACCATACACATTAGAGAGCTGAAATTGTGTACAAGTACCTTAGCATATGGAGATTCTAATTTGTAACTTTGGTGACCCTGTGACCCCAAACAGGGTCACAGGGGTCACAACTTTAAAAACCTATTTTCATCTTCTTCTCCAGTTCCAGAAGGACTAGAGAGTTAAAAATTATATGTGCAGACTCCTTGGCCAATGGGGATTCTAATTTGTAACTTTGGTGACCCTGTGACCCCAAATAGGGTCACAGGGGTCACAACCTTAAATACCTATTTTCATCTTCTTCTCCAGTTCCAAAAGGAGTAGAGAGTTAAAAATTATATGTGCAGACTCCTTGGACAATGGAGATTCTAATTTGTAACTTTGGTGACCCTGTGATCCCAAATAGGGTCACAGGGGTCACAACCTTAAAAACCTATTTTCATCTTCTTCTCCAGTTCTAAAAGGACTAGAGAGTTAAAAACGATATGTGCAGACTCCTTGGCCATTGGGGATTCTAAATTGTAGATTTCGTGACCCCATGACCCCAAATAGGGTCACAGGGGTCACAACCTTAAAAACCAATTCTCATCTTCTTCTCCAGTTCTAAAAGGACTAGAGAGTTGAAAGTGATATGTGCAGACTCCTTGGACAATGGGGATTCTAATTTGTAACTTTGTTGACCCTGTGATCCCAAATAGGGTCACAGGGGTCACAACCTTAAAAACATATTTTCATCTTCTTCTCCAGTTCCAAAAGGAGTAGAGAGTTAAAAATGATATGTGCAGACTCCTTGGACAATGGAGATTCTATTTTGTAACTGTGGTGACCCTGTGACCCCAAATAGGGTCACAGGGGTCACAACCGTAAAAACATATTTTCATCTTCTTCTCCAGTTCTAAAAGGACTAGAGAGTTGAAAGTGATATGTGCAGACTCCTTGGACAATGGGGATTCTAATTTGTAACTTTGGTGACCCTGTGATCCGTAATAGGGTCACAGGGGTCACAACCTTAAATACCTATTTTCATCTTCTTCTCCAGTTCCAGAAGGACTAGAGAGTTAAAAATGATATGTGCAGACTCCTTGGCCAATGGGGATTCTAATTTGTAACTTTGGTGACCCTGTGATCCCAAATAGGGTCACAGGGGTCACAACCTTAAAAACCTATTTTCATCTTCTTCTCCAGTTCTAAAAGGACTAGAGAGTTAAAAACGATATGTGCAGACTCCTTGGCCATTGGGGATTCTAAATTGTAGATTTCGTGACCCCATGACCCCAAATAGGGTCACAGGGGTCACAACCTTAAAAAACAATTCTCATCTTCTTCTCCAGTTCTAAAAGGACTAGAGAGTTGAAAGTGATATGTGCAGACTCCTTGGACAATGGGGATTCTAATATGTAACTTTGGTGACCCTGTGATCCCAAATAGGGTCACAGGGGTCACAACCTTAAAAACATATTTTCATCTTCTTCTCCAGTTCTAAAAGGACTAGAGAGTTGAAAGTGATATGTGCAGACTCCTTGGACAATGGGGATTCTAATTATACCCCCGCCTTACAGCGTAAGCGGGGGTATATAGCGTTCATTCTTTCCGTCCGTCCGTCCGTCTGTCCGTCCGTATGTCCGTCCGTCTGTCCGTCCGTCCGTCTGTCCGTCCGTCCCAAAACTTTGTGCGGAGCAGATCTCCAAAACTCTGCATGCTAGCCTCATCAAACTTCATACACATGTCAACCATGATCCCTAGTTGTGCCTTTTGAGAGTTAGAACTATTTCTGAATTTTCATTTTTGCGGTTTCCATGGAAATGTGACTAAAAAGTGACTCTTTGAGGAAGTCGTTTTGTGCGGAGCATATCTCCAAAACTCTGCATGCTAGCCTCATCAAACTTCATACAGATGTCGACCATGATCCCTAGTTGTGCCTTTTGAGGGTTAGAACTATTTCTGAATTTTCATTTTTGCGGTTTCCATGGAAACGTGACTAAAAAGTGACTCTTTGAGGAAGTCGTTTTGTGCGGAGCATATCTCCAAAACTATGCATGCTAGCTTCATAAAACTTCATACAAATGTCAACCATGATCCCTAGTTGTGCCTTTTGAGAGTTAGAACTATTTCTGAATTTTCATTTTTGCGGTTTCCATGGAAATGTGACTAAAAAGTGACTCTTTGAGGAAGTCGTTTTGTGCGGAGCATATCTCCAAAACTCTGCATGCTAGCCTCATCAAACTTCATACAGATGTCGACCATGATCCCTAGTTGTGCCTTTTGAGGGTTAGAACTATTTCTGAATTTTCATTTTTGCGGTTTCCATGGAAACGTGACTAAAAAGTGACTCTTTGAGGAAGTCGTTTTGTGCGGAGCATATCTCCAAAACTATGCATGCTAGCTTCATAAAACTTCATACAAATGTCAACCATGATCCCTAGTTGTGCCTTTTAAGGGTTAGACCAACAAATTATTTTTATTTTTTGCGGTTTCCATGGAAACATGACTAAAACAGTGACTCTATTACCAAGTGCATTGTTTGGAGCATATCTCCTAAACTATACATGATAGCTTCATCAAACTTTATATACATGTCAACCATGATCCCTAGTTGTGCCTTTTGAGGGTTAGACCATCACATTTTTTTTAATTTTTGGCAGTTTCCATGGAAACATGACTAAAACAGTGACTCTATGACCAAGTTCTTTGTCCGGAGCATATCTCCCAAACTATTCATGCTAGCTTCACCAAACTTCATACACTTATCAATCATGATCCCTAGTTGTGCCTTTTAAGGGTTAGACCAACAAATTATTTTGATTTTTTGCGGTTTCCATGGAAACATGACTAAAACAGTGACTCTATGACCAAGTTCTTTGTCCGGAGCATATCTCCCAAACTATTCATGCTAGCTTCACCAAACTTCATACACTTATCAATCATGATCCCTAGTTGTGCCTTTTAAGGGTTAGACCAACAAATTATTTAGATTTTTTGCGGTTTTCATGGAAACATGACTAAAACAGTGACTCTTCGACCAAGTCTTTTGTCCGGAGCATATCTCCCAAACTATTCATGCTAGTTTCACCAAACTTCATACACTTATCAACCATGATCCCTAGATGTGCCATTTGAGGATTAGACCATCACATTTTTTTATTTTTGGAAACATGACTAAAACAGTGATTCTATGATAAATTACTTTGTCCTGAACATATTTCATGAAATATACATCTCAGCTTCACCAAATTTGCTACATAGTCAATCGTGATTGCTGGATATGCCTTGTGAGAGTTAAATGATATATATGGATTTTCTTCTCTGTGGTTTCTTTGGAAAACATAACTTACAAAGTGACTCAACAAAAAAATGTTTGTCCTCAGTGCATCTCGTAGAATATTCATGATAACTACCTCAAATTTGAAACAAAGATCAACCATTATCTCTAGATGTACCCTTTTAATTGTAAAACCTATTAATGAATTCGGTATTTGGGTTTCAGTTGAAAGAAAACTTACACAATGACTTACTGTATACTCAACTATCATACTCTAACCAATATTAATCAGTTTTACTATTTGAAATTCTTTGAACAAAGTGGGGAGCGGGGGTATGTGAGCTTTGCTCGCTTCTTCACTTGTTTGTAACTTTGGTGACCCTGTGATCCCAAATATGGTCACAGGGGTCACAACCTTAAATACCTATTTTCATCTTCTTCTCCAGTTCCAGAAGGACTAGAGAGTTAAAAATGATATGTGCAGACTCCTTGGCCAATGGGGATTCTAATTTGTAACTTTGGTGACCCTGTGATCCCAAATAGGGTCACAGGGGTCACAACCTTAAAAACCTATTTTCATCTTCTTCTCCAGTTCTAAAAGGACTAGAGAGTTAAAAACGATATGTGCAGACTCCTTGGCCATTGGGGATTCTTAATTGTAGATTTCGTGACCCCATGACCCCAAATAGGGTCACAGGGGTCACAACCTTAAAAAACATATTTTCATCTTCTTCTCCAGTTCTAAATGGAGTAGAGAGTTAAAAATGATATGTGCAGACTCCTTGGCCATTGGGGATTCTAAATTGTAGATTTCGTGACCCCATGACCCCAAATAGGGTCACAGGGGTCACAACCTTAAAAAACAATTCTCATCTTCTTCTCCAGTTCTAAAAGGACTAGAGAGTTGAAAGTGATATGTGCAGACTCCTTGGACAATGGGGATTCTAATATGTAACTTTGGTGACCCTGTGATCCCAAATAGGGTCACAGGGGTCACAACCTTAAAAACCTATTTTCATCTTCTTCTCCAGTTCCAAAAGGAGTAGAGAGTTAAAAATGATATGTGCAGACTCCTTGGCCATTGGGGATTCTAAATTGTAGATTTCGTGACCCCATGACCCCAAATAGGGTCACAGGGGTCACAACCTTAAAAACATATTTTCATCTTCTTCTCCAGTTCTAAAAGGACTAGAGAGTTGAAAGTGATATGTGCAGACTCCTTGGACAATGGGGATTCTAATTTGTAACTTTGTTGACCCTGTGACCCCAAATAGGGTCACAGGGGTCACAACCTTAAAAAACTATTTTTATCTTCTTCTCAAGTTCCAAAAGGTCTAGAGAGCTGAAATTATATGTGCAGACTCCTTGGCCAATGGGGATTCTAAATTGTAGATTTCGTGACCCCATGACCCCAAATAGGGTCACAAGGGTCACAATCTTAAAAACCTATTTTTCTCCATTAGATGACAGTCTATTGCAAATTTATATCTCCTTGGATATTTTAGTGTGGACTTCTTTCACTGTCTGATATTGGCGATCTAGAAAGTGTTGAATAATAATAGGTTTTCTTGCAATAGGTAACATCAGTTTCATTTTTAGCTCATCTTGCCTGTATAAAGCAAACTTGATATGATGCCTGATGAGCTACAGAGCCAATGGCTCTATTTTTATTTCAACTTTTGACCATCAATAAAACTGAAAATTAGTTGTTAACAAAAGAAAATAATTCTTATTAACAAATAAACAAACTTTCAACAAATTTATTTTTTATTCAATTAATTGCCATAAATTTTCTTTATGAACAGTCATATGAATAATCCTTTTTAGCTCATCTGGCCTGTAAGGCCCGATGGGCTTATGGCATGGCATGGTGTCCGGCGTCCGTCCGTCCGTCCATCCGTCCGTCAATCCGTCCGTCCGTAAACTTTGTGGAATTTCGACTTTTTCTCCAGAACCATAAGGCCTAAAAAGCTGAAACTTTGTGTACAGACTACTTGGCTAGTGAGGATTATAAATTGTAGCTTTGGTAGCCCTGTGACCCCTAATAAGGGCCACAGAGGCCACGCCCTAAAAAACAATTTTCATCTTCTTCTCCAGAACCATAAGGTCTAGAAAGCTGAAACTTTGTGTACAGACTCCTTGGCTAGTGAGGATTATTAATTGTAGCTTTAGTGGCCCTGTGACCCCTAATAAGGGCCACAGGGGCCACGCACTAAAAGCCTATTTTCATCTTCTTCTGCAGAACCATGAGGCCTAGAAAGCTGAAACTTTGTGTACAGACTCCTTGGCTAGTGAGGATTATAAATTGTAGCTTTGGTAGCCCTGTGACCCCTAATAAGGGCCACAGAGGCCACGCCCTAAAAAACAATTTTCATCTTCTTCTCCAGAACCATAAGGTCTAGAAAGCTGAAACTTTGTGTACAGACTCCTTGGCTAGTGAGGATTATAAATTGTAGCTTTGGTAGCCCTGTGACCCCTAATAAGGGCCACAGGGGCCACACCCTAAAAACCTATTTTCATCTTCTTCTCCAGAACCATAAGGCCTAGAAAGCTGAAACATTGTGTACAGACTCCTTGGCTAGTGAGGATTATAAATTGTAGCTTTAGTGGCCCTGTGACCCCTAATAAGGGCCACAGGGGCCACGCACTAAAAGCCTATTTTCATCTTCTTCTGCAGAACCATGAGGCCTAGAAAGCTGAAACTTTGTGTATAGCCTCTTTGAAGAGTGAGGATTATAAATTGTAGCTTTGGTGGCCCTGTGACCCCTAATAAGGGCCACAGGGGCCACACCCTAAAAGCCTATTTTCATCTTCTTCTGCAGAACCATAAGGCCTAGAAAGCTGAAACTTTGTGTATAGCCTCTTTGAAGAGTGAGGATTATAAATTGTAGCTTTGGTGGCCCTGTGACCCCTAATAAGGGCCACAGGGGCCACGCACTAAAAGCCTATTTTCATCTTCTTCTGCAGAACCATGAGGCCTAGAAAGCTGAGCTTTGTGTATAGCCTCTTTGAAGAGTGAGGATTATAAATTGTAGCTTTGGTGGCCCTGTGACCCCTAATAAGGGCCACAGGGGCCACACCCTAAAAGCCTATTTTCATCTTCTTCTGCAGAACCATAAGGCCTAGAAAGCTGAAACTTTGTGTATAGCCTCTTTGAAGAGTGAGGATTATAAATTGTAGCTTTGGTGGCCCTGTGACCCCTAATAAGGGCCACAGGGGCCACACCCTAAAAACCTATTTTCATCTTCTTCTCCAGAACCATAAGGCCTAGAAAGCTGAAACTTTGTGTACAGACTCCTTGGCTAGTGAGGATTATAAATTGTAGCTTTGGTGGCCCTGTGACCCCTAATAAGGGCCACAGATGCCATGCCCTTAAAACCTATTTTCATCTTCTTCTGCAGAACCATGAGGCCTAGAAAGCTGAAACTTTGTGTATAGCCTCTTTGAAGAGTGAGGATTATAAACTGTAGCTTTGGTTGCCCTGTGACCCCTAATAAGGGCCACAAATGCCATGCCCTTAAAACCTATTTTCATCTTCTTCTGCAGAACCATGAGGCCTAGAAAGCTGAAACTCTGTGTATAGCCTCTTTGAAGAGTGAGGATTATAAATTGTAGCTTTGGTGACCCTGTTACCCGTAATAAGGGCCACAGGGGCCACACCCCAAAAACCTATTTTCATCTTCTTCTCCAGAAGCATAAGGCCTAGAAAGCTGAAACTTTGTGTACAGACTCCTTGGCTAGTGAGGATTATAAATTGTAGCTTTGGTTGCCCTGTGACCCCTAATAAGGGCCACAGATGCCATGCCCTTAAAACCTATTTTCATCTTCTTCTTCAGAACCATGAGGCCTAGAAAGCTGAAACTTTGTGTATAGCCTCTTTGAAGAGTGAGGATTATAAATTGTAGCTTCGGTGGCCCTGTGACCCCTAATAAGGGCCACAGGGGCCACACCCTAAAAACCTATTTTCATCTTCGTCTCCAGAACCATAAGGCCTAGAAAGCTGAAACTTTGTGTACAGACTCCTTGGCTAGTGAGGATTATAAATTGTAGCTTTGGTGGCCCTGTGACCCCTAATAAGGGCCACAGATGCCATGCCCTTAAAACCTATTTTCATCTTCTTCTGCAGAACCATGAGGCCTAGAAAGCTGAAACTTTGTGTATAGCCTCTTTGAAGAGTGAGGATTATAAACTGTAGCTTTGGTTGCCCTGTGACCCCTAATAAGGGCCACAAATGCCATGCCCTTAAAACCTATTTTCATCTTCTTCTGCAGAACCATGAGGCCTAGAAAGCTGAAACTTTGTGTATAGCCTCTTTGAAGAGTGAGGATTATAAATTGTAGCTTTGGTGACCCTGTTACCCGTAATAAGGGCCACAGGGGCCACACCCCAAAAACCTATTATCATCTTCTTCTCCAGGAGCATAAGGCCTAGAAAGCTGAAACTTTGTGTACAGACTCCTTGGCTAGTGAGGATTATAAATTGTAGCTTTGGTTGCCCTGTGACCCCTAATAAGGGCCACAGATGCCATGCCCTTAAAACCTATTTTCATCTTCTTCTTCAGAACCATGAGGCCTAGAAAGCTGAAACTTTGTGTATAGCCTCTTTGAAGAGTGAGGATTATAAATTGTAGCTTCGGTGGCCCTGTGACCCCTAATAAGGGCCACAGGGGCCACACCCTAAAAACCTATTTTCATCTTCTTCTCAAGAAGCATAAGGCCTAGAAAGCTGAAACTTTGTGTACAGACTCCTTGGCTAATGAGGATTGTAAATTGTAGCTTTGGTGGCCCTGTGACCCCTATTAAGGTCCACAGGGGCCACGCCCTAAAAAACAATTTTCATCTTCTTCTGCAGAACCATGAGGCCTAGAAAGCTGAAACTTTGTGTATAGCCTCTTTGAAGAGTGAGGATTATAAATTGTTGCTTTGGTGGCCCTGTGACCCCTAATAAGGGCCACAGGGGCCACAACCTAAAAGCCTATTTTCATCTTCTTCTGCAGAACGATGAGGCCTAGAAAGCTGAAACTTTGTGTATAGCCTCTTTGAAGAGTGAGGATTATAAATTGTAGCTTTGGTGGCCCTGTGACCCCTAATAAGGGCCACAGGGGCCACACCCTAAAAACCTATTTTCATCTTCTTCTCCAGAACCATAAGGCCTAGAAAGCTGAAACTTTGTGTACAGACTCCTTGGCTAGTGAGGATTATAAATTGTAGCTTTGGTGGCCCTGTGACCCCTAATAAGGGCCACAGATGCCATGCCCTTAAAACCTATTTTCATCTTCTTCTGCAGAACCATGAGGCCTAGAAAGCTGAAACTTTGTGTACAGACTCCTTGGCTAGTGAGGATTATAAATTGTAGCTTTGGTGGCCCTGTGACCCCTAATAAGGGCCACAGATGCCATGCCCTTAAAACCTATTTTCATCTTCTTCTGCAGAACCATGAGGCCTAGAAAGCTGAAACTTTGTGTACAGACTCCTTGGCTAGTGAGGATTATAAATTGTAGCTTTCGTGGCCCTGTGACCCCTAATAAGGGCCACAGATGCCATGCCCTTAAAACCTATTTTCATCTGAACCAAGAGGCCTAGAAAGCTGAAACTTTGTGTATAGCCTCTTTGAAGAGTGAGGATTATAAAGTGTAGCTTTGGTGGCCCTGTGACCCCTTATAAGGGCCACAGGGGCCACACCCTTAAAAACTATTTTCATCTTCTTCTCCAGAAGCATAAGGCCTAGAAAGCTGAAACTTTGTGTACAGACTCCTTGGCTGAAACTTGTCGCCTATATACTTAATTTTATGATTGGTGCCCTTGTGGCCTCTACAAAGGGGGAATCACATTGGCCACACTCTACAGCATAATTGATGATGAAGCCTGATGAGCTACAGAGCCAATGGCTCTATTTTTATTAGCTCATCTGGCCACACCCTAAAGCAAAATTAAATGTAAAGCCTGATCAGCTACAGAGCCCATGGCTCTTTTTTTACCTTTGAGGGCAGTCATATCTTGCCTTAGGGAAAAATATCACTTTTTCATTGTGACGTCATGGTTTGCCTATGATATTACGTTCTATATGTGGCTGGCGGTGGCGGGGTCGTCTCTCTTAGAAGTATTGACTTTTATTTTGTGAGTTTGGTAATGAACAGAATATCACATTTGAACCTTTATATCTATATCCCTCGCTCTATCTCCTGAATTTCAAAGAGGATATTATATTACAGTAGAACACGGATATAGCGAACACTCGTATATAGCAAACACATTTTCAAGTCCCGACCCTATATAATATCATAAAAGTTATATGCGTATAGCGAACACCGGATATAGCGAACTAAATTCTTTGGTCCCTTGGAGTTCGCTATATCCGAGTTCTACTGTATATTATATTATGCATACTAGTTTACGATAGAGGTCTAGACATTAGTATTTCCAGAGCGAAAGTGAGGGATAAACTGATATTTAGGCATGAGTGTCATAACATATGTCATGGACACGAATATAAAATTCTGTTTATATAACCATAGTTGCAAAAAGTAAAGAAAATACTCTAAACCTAACGTCCAGCATAGTATTAGCCGCCACCGGCCAGTATAGATTGTGATGTCATAGGCATCCATGACGTCAAAGCATTGTTTATAACGTGACATCACAATGAAAAAGTTATATTTTGCCCTAGGGCATCATATGAAAAATATTAACCTCGATATGACTGCCCTTGTAGTTAATAATAATATCTATGCACTCATGTTGTAACGATAGTATGTCATGGACACTCATGTAATATCCTCTATGTTAGATTGTTTATATATTTCAATTACAGCGTGTCCTGCAGGGAAATGGGGTGTAAGATGTCAACAGGATTGTTTGTGTAGTAACCATGGTAACTGCAGTTATATAGATGGAACATGTGACTGTTTCCCTGGATACACAGGAAAAACATGTCAGCAACGTAAGTAATATCAACCTACGTTTAGGAGGGGACTGAGTTCAAGATGTAAAAGTTTCATCTTATCTATTTCACTTATCAAAATAAAAGCAATTTATAATTCAATGAAATCAGCTTAAAACAAGCCAGTCAATGGCAAATGGCAAATTTAAGAAAAATGAATTCAAATTTTCCTGTTGTCTCGATATGATGTCGATTGATGTAAAATGATACTTTCCTACAACAATCGTTTCTTCTTGATCAGATTACACTTTTGGTAAAGTTTGGCATATATGACCCATGACAACTCACGGAGTGGCTCTAATTTATGCCCTTGCAGAATGCAAACAGGATGTGTCTTGGGGCAAAGGCTGTGCAAACACCTGTAGTTGTAGCGGACAGCACTGTGATCATGTGACCGGGGCCTGTCGTTGTCCCCCTGGCAAACATGGGCCCCAATGTAACCAAGGTAACAGAATATTCTTTTTGGATAGATATGTTCATTTGGATATTAGAGTTAGAAAGGTTTGTTGATGGTAAATATGTATTTGATATGTCCAAGTTTGGAGGCAGGGTAAAAGGCAATTCAAACTCAATAGATCCACAGAGAAGTGTTTTACAATTTGTATTTCATTTATGCCAATGTTGATTATTAATTCCAGCAAGGTCAACAGGTCATGGAAACTGGAAGTCATGGGAAATTAAAATGATCATTGCAGACCTTGTAGGGTTTGAATTTTTTTACATACTTTAATGAACTTATTGAAATGTCATTGATTTTGTAAAAATGTTCATACTTGTATCATTATTTGTCACTGCCTTGACCAGTTGCCATTTGTCAAAATAACAATCTTTATTCACCGTTTCAGGTTGTGATCGGACTCACTTTGGGCTTGACTGTTTGCAGACGTGCCAGTGTAAGAATGGAGGGTTTTGTGACCCACAGACTGGTGCCTGTCAGTGTTTCCAGGGGTGGAGTGGAGAGCACTGTGACCAAAGTGAGTCTACTAGGGGTGGTAGGGTAGTATTTTGTTACTGGGGCTGTCAATACTATCAGGGGTGGATAGATATCTGGGATATCAATGATGTAGCAGGATGTACAGCAACAATCTTCTGAACAGGCTTGACTCTTTACTGAAGTTCAAAACAATAGATTTTGAAGTTGAAAGTATCACCAAAGTAAGTGTACTAGGGGTGGGTGAGTAGAATGGAAGGAGGGGATTTTGTGAGTGGGGCTGTCAGTGCTATCAGGGGTGGAGTGGAGAGCACAGTGTTACCAAAGTGACTCTACAAGGGATGGGTGAGTAGAATTGCAGGGGAAGGTTTTGTGACTCTCAGACTGGGGCCTGTCAGTGCTTCGAGGGATGGAGTGGAGAGCACTGTTACCAAAGTGAGTTTATTAGGAGTGGATGAGTAGAATTGAAAGGGAAGGTTTTGTGACCCTCAAAGGGCCTGTCATTGCTTCCAGGGATGGAGTGGAGATCACTGTGACCAAAGTGAGTTTACTAGGGGTTGGTGTGTTACATGGGTGGAAAGGGTTTTGTGACTCTCAGACTGGTGCCAAGAATGGATGGTGGGGGGATATTGTGACCCTCGGACTGGGGCTGTCAGTGCTTCAAGGGGTTAGTGAAGAACAATGTGACCAAAGTGAGTTTTCTGAGGAACTGGTGAGTAGAAGGGGAGGGTTTTGTGACATTGTGACCCTCAGACTGGGACCTGTCAGTCCTTCAAGGGTTGGAGTGGAGAGCACTACATGTGACCAAAGTGAGTCTACTAGGGGTGGGTGAGTGGAATGGAAGGGGAGGATTTTGTAACCCTCAGACTGGGCTGTCAGTCCTACAAGGGATGGAGTGGAGTGGAGAGCACTGTGACCAAAGTGAGTCTACTGAGGAACTGTTGAGTAGAGTAGAAGTGGGTGGGTACTGGTGCAAATGGTGTCAATGTTTCACAGGGTGGGCAGGCCTTCCAACCATCCAGTATTTCAACCGATGAAGACACACCATTGTCCCCGTTGTTAAGGTAAGGGTTGAAGTTCTTTGACTTCTAGACATCTCAATTCTTTTAAGGGCTGGAGCAGGGATGACCTTTGGCTAAGTAGGAATTGATGAACGAAAGGAAGAGATTTATGCATATGACCAGTGAGACTTTATAATTTTCAGGAATGTCTTGGTAATTGGTGAAGATCCCTGAAATCATTTTTGAAATATCAATTGTGAACATTAACTTTTAATGTTGTCTTACATTTTGTTGGCCATTACAGAGTGCCCGACAGGTCAATATGGAGAGGGATGTATGCTGACCTGTAACTGTGGTAATGGCGCCTCCTGCAACTCTGTGACAGGTGCTTGTATTTGTGCACCAGGCTACACAGGCTCGAACTGTTCTCAGAGTGAGTATTGGATCAGGGTTTACAGTGCAGGACATTTTTTCATTCTTTGTACTTTAGTAAGAATAACAGTCATTTGAAAGTTGAGCATCATGCAACAACAGGAGCAAGATATCTTTAAAATGAGATGTTAATTAGTTACTGTGCAAACTATTATACCTGTACATAGGTCTAATCTGTCTATTTATACATTAGGCAATCGAAAAAGTTGTACCTACTTGCAGATTTGTTTAAAAACACTCTCAATTTTGGATTAAGCAAACAATATCTATTATCATATCATGATTCTGGCTACTATTATATATCATCACAACTGTATGGCTTCATGTAACAATACTGCCATGTTTCAGCATGCCAGGCCGGAAGATGGGGACCGGGATGTACGATGACGTGTTCCGCTGCATGCCGGGCGAGCTGTCTGGCAGATACCGGGGTGTGTCGGTGCCAGTCCTGGACCTGTCAGAACGGGGGAACCTGCGGAGCTGATGTGAGTGCTTTCATCATCCAAAACTGTGTTCCACAGGAGATATCGGTTGTGGAAGATCAAGACATATCTCCTAGGAGATATCTTTTTGACAGTAGATTTTCAACAATGTCCTGCAAACGGCAAGTTCCTGACATCACAAACAATTTGCATCATGAAGGAAAGAAGTCACAATGCTATGATGCCAAAATCATCATGTCACAATACTATGACATCATAATCATTTAGACAGGTCATGTGACAAATAAGATGGGTCATACAGAATTCCATCATCACTCAAAAGAGTTGTATTTTCTTACTCAGACTTTTGTGTATGCAGCCTCTCAAAATATGCAATTTAGAAAACAATTTGTTTTGATGATTTACAGTTATTTTGATCAGAGTGAGGTATTACAAACTTGCAACCTTTGTGTCTTTTCACAAAATAAACTGAAAATTAGTGTCAACTTTAGGACCAACTTTACACTAAGGCTACTTTTATGACTAAATCCCACATTAACCACAATCTAGTTAAAACATGCTGTAATGACAGTATGTGACAGATGCAAAGGCATAAGATGTTGTTATTGATTGGTTGCTCATTTAAACAATTTATTGGTCAACTAAGATTTTGTCAAAGGTCAATTGAACATGACATCAGTCAGTAATTATCTTGATGTAATGACGGTTCTACAAATCAAGGTTCGCTAACTCCAGCCAATGCTTGCAGGTTTCAGCACAATGCATAGACGCAATGGTGTATCAGGCATTCTTTCTGCTATAATTTAGCAGCTGCGAAAAAAGTGAATTGCTCTTGAAAGCAGCATTAAACCCCCAAATCACCTCACCTAATGATGGATCATGACAATTTATTTTAACTACACTACTCAAAAGAAATTCCTGAGATTCTTTTGCATAGTATAGATATATTTACCCTTATGTTACAGGTGGTTGGTAGTGGGACCAAATGGAGAATGTCAAGATGTATTGTGTTTGATGAAAATGATTTATTTCTATCTACACAGGGCCACTGCAAGTGCACGGTTGAATGGTCGGGGGATGACTGCACTGCACCTCTCGGTATAGATCTCGCAAACAAGGCAAACAACATCCGTAAGTGTCCTTATCTTCATTGAGAATTCCTTGTTGAAAAGTTATGAAGCATTCCCTATAACTTGGTCATAATCAAGACAAATTAGCATTGCAACATAATTTCAAAAACATCAATTACTAGATTAGCGTTTGCGGGACACCGCAAAAGCAGAGCAGCCCCCAAACTTGGGGTTTCGCCTTACCCTGTTCCGCCTTCTACGAGCCTCAGCATATTTGGCATTTTCTTGAGACCTTGACCTTTGTCACACAATCAATGAATACATTTCATTGAATATATAATTAATGTTACGAATTGTGTTAAAAGTTAAAATAATCCATTTTCTCAATATATGTTGACCTTGCCGTGACCTTGACCTTTGACAGTTCGTAACCAAAACCTTTTCAAAATGTTGTACTTCTCAAGAGATAATATATACAAAATCTAAACTTATCGTATTTACAAGGAATTTTGTAGCTATTTGTAACTCGTGACATTGACCTTTGACCTTGAAAGTGAACATATCATTGTAATTGTTTACCTGTGTGCTCGCGGTGGGCTGATGCCTGTGTGTTGCCTTCAGGACGGAAGTGTCTGGTTTGTTGACAGTCGTGTGGCTTGGATGGATGGATGTGGAACATTAGGAATGCTTCGGCTGATTTCATGACGACCGTGGCCGTTGTGTTTGGCTGGACTATATTGTGCGAGTGTAGGAAGGCTGTAATAGGGCTGACTCGCCTATATAAGGCAGGCACTGCTGTTGGACTGATACACGTGTTTGGAATGAGGGCCACCATGAAGTTCGTTACTCCGGTTACTCCGTTATGCACTCATTTTCTGGTCAGGTAACCTTGAGATAGTTCTGTCAGTCACATATGCTAGTTTATCGTTTTCTAACATTTGTCATGTAATTGTTTGCTAGGTAGAATGATTTTGAATATGCGTTAGTCGCTTAGTTTTGTGTTAGCCATGCTTTCGGACCACGTGCGTTTTTGGTCCGCCATCTTGATTTGACATGAATTGTTTTCATGTTCTAGTGATTGTTAAACTTGTTTGTGCAGGCCTTTTGGGCTGAACGTTCTCCCCTCTTGACAAGAGTAGTATATTTCTTTCCCGATTCGCCTTCCACATTTTCATAGCACTTCTCGAGACACCTATAACGTGTCTTGGTAATAATCACATTTCACACCTTCATAGAATCTTTTGAGATACATAACGTGTCTTAGTAATAATTACATTGCACATCTTCATAGACACTTTTGAGATACATAACGTGTCCTAGTAATAAGCACATTTCACATCTTCATAGAATCTTTTGAGATACATAACGTGTCTTAGTAATAATTACATTGCACATCTTCATAGAATCTTTTGAGATACATAACGTGTCCTAGTAATAAGCACATTTCACATCTTCATAGAATCATTTAAGACTTATAACATATACTAGTAATAGTCACGTTTCATATCCTCCCAGCACCTCTCGAGACAAATATCATGTCCTAGTAATAACCACATTCCACATCTTCATAGAACTTTTCTAGACCCATAACATGTCGTGGAAATAATCATAATTTCGTATCAGTTTGTTTGGCATCCGTTTCCCATTCTTCGTAGCACCTCTTGAGACATGTAACATGTTTTGTTGAGAACCCTAGACTTTGTACACGTTTGCCAAGATACGATTACGTTCTGAAACTTGATTTTGTACAATTGTGCCGAGGTGCACTTACGTCCTGACAGTATGTTTTGAGACAAGTAACATGTTTCATTGGTAATCATAACTTTGTACCGATTTGTCATACTGACAATATACTTTTGAGACAAGTAACATGTTTCCATTGGTAATCATAGCTTTGTACCGTTTTGTCATACTGACAATATACTTTTGAGACAAGTAACATGTTTTCATTGGTAATCATAGCATTGTACCGTTTTGTCATTCTGACAATATATTTTTGAATCATGTAACACGTCTGGTTTATAATCATCATCATCTTGTACAAGGTTGCCAAGATAAACTTACCTCTTGTCAGTGTGATTTTGAAACATGTAACACACCTTGTTGACAATTATAACTTCAAGTAAGTTTGTCACGATACACCTACAGTTTGAAAGTACACTTTGGAAATATGGGACCAGTCTCTTTGATAATCATTAGGTGCACGTTTGCTGAGAAGCTTTTGACTTGTTGAATGGCTATACTTTCCTTGAAAGTCTGAAGTATTTATAGCCCTATTGTGGGTTTGATTCAGATATTGAGTATACGTGAAGAGCTTTGTTACACTGTTTCGACGGTTGAACCACTGGAAGGGTTTATTGAAACTTTGACTCCTGACACATTTCATGTATTGAATAAATATGTAGAGCAGATTTTTCTTGTGTTGTTGCCTTATTTTTGCATGCGAAAGTTTGTTCGGAGGTGACAGCTCCCCGGTACTCACACACACAAGTCTAAGGTTAAACCTTTATGTGAGATCAGGAATTTACATTCCTGGGGCGGGTAAGAATAAGACATTTTCTCACATAATTCCCCAGAGGTGTAGACACTTATACATGTTCATGAGTTCTGAAAAGCTTAATGGGATTAAGTCATATCCAAATTTAGTGCATTTTGTAATAACTCATATCTCATGACCTTGACCTTTGACCTTCAAGGTCACACAATCATTGAACACTTTTTATTGAGTATAACAATCATGTATTGATTAAAAGTGTTCATTGTTAAAATAAAGCAATTGTGCTAAAACATGCTTACGTCATGACCTTGCTGTGACCTTGACCTTTGACGGATTGTAGCCAAAACCTTTTCAAAATTTTTTACTTTTCCAAGGATGATATATACCAAGTAAGAGCTTCATAGCACAAAAACTTTTCAAGTTATCGCGTTTACAAGGAATTCTTAGAGTGAATACATATCTCGTGACCTTGACCTTTGACCTTGAAAGTGAACGTGTCAAAATCGTTCCCCCGAGGTATGAGTAGTAAGGTATGAATAAGAGTTCTGGAAAGCTTAGTGGAAAAAAGTTATAGCTATTAGTATGAGTGCTGCGGCGGTGGCGGCGGCGATGGAAACTTCACAAAACTGATAGCAACCCGTCTGCTAATAATAGTGCTTTCGTTAGAATTCTTTATGATAATGGGGTAAAAATCATATTTTTTATTTGTGCGATCACACTTAGGTTACAAAACCCGAGGTTACGAAATCCTTAACAGCTGCCGGGCAGTGCCCAGTTCATGTCACGTGACTGCGTTACGCAACTAAAAAAAGTTCCTCGAACTCTCATTACTGTGGCTGATAAGTGTTGTCAGGCCTGAGGATAGTCGCCCTTTGAATAAAGCATTTTCGCAAAACCATGCTAAAGTAGTGACCTTGCGGTGACCTTGACCTTGGACATATTGTAGCAAAAACCTTTTCAAAAATTTTTACTCTTCCAAGGATGATACATACCAAGTGAGAGCTTCATAGCACAAAAACTTTTCAAGTTATCGCGTTTACAAGGAATTGTTTAGTGAGTTAATAGCTCGTGACCTTGACCTTTGACCTTGAAAGTGAACATGTCAAAATCGTTCCCCCGAGGTATAAGCACTAAGTTATGAATACAAGTTCTTGAAAGCTTATGAAAAAAGTTATAGCCATTAGTATGAGCGCGGACGCGGCGGAAACTGCACAAACACTGACGTTCAATGTTCATCATATTAACTTACAATGGAGAACAGTTACAGCTATTATGATGATGATTTTCATTTACATCAACAACCTAGCTAATGGAATTCTTCACATTTACAAGTTGTTGGATTAAAGGCAAATCTTTTGGATGACATTTATATCTGTAAACATTTATGCCCCCGGAATCTCCGAATTGGGGGCATAAAACTGTAAGGACCTGGAGATTATTGAAAAGTGTGGGCCTTATGAATAACTGTAAGCGTTTGGCCTATGGGACTACGCTTATTTCAAACACTTGTTCATATGGGATCAATGTGTAGTCTTTCTGGCTTTTTGTCAGTTAATCTCTGTGATGATAAGGCTTACATCAAGTCAATATTGTCTTTGATCTAGCCGTATTGCGCAGCTGGTATTAGACATTTGAGCCAAAATCATAATCCTTCGTTTAACCCCACCCACCCAATGACCCCTCAGTTTCCTGTATCAAAGTATGCAGTAAGACAAAATTGAACTGTCATCTTATACACCAACAAACTACAAACTGATTTGTGTTTTTTCCAGAGATAAACCTCACAGCTGGTCAACTTGCAGGCATTGTGATCGGTATCCTGGCTGTGATTGCTCTAGCTATGGGAGGGATGTTTCTCTTTATGAAGCGCAGGGCTGCAAGGGTGGCAAACACTCCTAGAGTGAATTATAAAGAAGACAAGGTGATTGTTTAACATATGATGAAGGAAGCCTTATTCCCTAAACATGTATAACGAGACTCCGTTGTTGGACCCTCTTCTTGATTTAAAATATATTTCTCCTCTGTATTTGTCATATTTCAATCAGATTATCATCATCATAATAATTTTTGAAATTTCCAACAGGTTGCCTTCGCCTCAGAAGACTTCAATGATCCGACCATGAGATCAGAGGATCCCAACAGAATAGCTCTTGAAACTCATGTCCAAACTTCCAACAATAGAGAAAACGAGAGTGATACTTAATATCTATATTGTGCATTGCCATTCACAATGCTAAGCATCTGATGGTCCTTGAACAGGCTCCATCCATTTCATTATGGTTAGAAAAGCAGAACTCAAATTGTTAGACCTAGCTCGTGGATTAATCAGCTTGTGTAGATCTACCTAAGCCAATTGTAGATGAAAATGTAAGACTTTAAACTGCCTTTTTTCAAAAATCATTGATAGAAATTTTGACAAGCAGTATGAACCATCAAGGCTAAAAAGCCCAGTTGAGGTTTTCAACTTGAGGTGAGAGAATACTGCTTGTTTGTTTACTTGTGCATCAAATGCAAAATGATTGTGGTTTGTAATAAAACATGTTTTTCCACTGGTTTTGTTGTATAATATTGTCGAGTGAAGCTTGAAAGTATTTATTGTTAAATCATTTGGAAACAACATTTTATGCTCTTTCAAATCCATCCACCCTTCAAAATCAGATGTGTGGTTGCCAGTGGATCTCTTGGCTTTCACAAGTGAAATACTTAATCTATTATGAAGTTGGGTTACCGTAGTACAATTTGAATTTCAGTGAAGACTAAATCAAGCCTGTCTAAGATTGTTGCAATACATCCTGCTACATTATAAGTTATACCATTCAGAGGCGGGGTACACAGGGAGATATCCGCCTCGAGCTTGGTGTTATGCGACCCTGCCTCTGAATGGTATAACAAATTTATCTTACCGAATGTTTAAACAAAATGCATATAATATGAAGATAAAGAGTAAGAACTTCGTAAGTCATAATTATAGTTTGTTCAAAGCTACATATCGGTTGATCAAAAATAACCAGCTTGATCATGTGTTCAAGGGAACATACATTGTACATTTCAAGACGCTCAATCTGCATGCTTTTTTTGTGCCGGGGTATAATGATTTATTACTATGCTCAAAAGGGCGACCTCAGTTTTTATTCAGGGCAATCAGATCGAGATTCTTACATGAGGTTGGATAACGTATTATGATCCAACCTATCCCGATATCCATACACCAAAAACCTCTGGTAGTAATCGCCGACAGCTCATTACTTTTAGCCAGTCTTTTTTCAGCAATACTATTTCAAACTCAGTACACTTATCTAGCGATAAAAATCTTGTTAAAACCTCATAAAATGCTGCATGCAGCAGGAAATGAGAAATATCTAAAAGCACTTGTATTCCTCGATTAAAATTGGCCTAGTTCAAAGGATTTAAAGTTTAACCATCCAGAATCAAATTTGTTATTTCAACAGGTCTCCCCTCCTAGCCTGACAAGTCACATGTTCTGCGATAGCCAATCAGAAATCACTGCTAGCAGTCTTAAATGGAGACGACAATAAACAGGCAAAAAACATGCGAGGTATGGGATTGTGGTCAGACCTTTTAGAGGATTTCATGTCAGTCTCTAGATTAAGAATATTTTCCTCAGACCTAGGCTGATTTTCAAAGACCTTCCTTGCAATAATTATTTTAATCTGACTGGATCTAATGGTCAAGTTTTAAACCATTTCTCAATCGGTCTTTAAATATAAATGCAATACAGATTCCTCAAACTCATATTTCACTGCATGCAAAAACCCCACCATTGATCAATAACTAATTGTAACATTTCAATCAATTTGGGCAAATGCCTTTCTCAAATTTGATATTTCACATATTTCTTTGCAATTCCCAATAACTGAAATAAAAGTACCGAGGGTACAGAAGCTCACCTTGAAATAAATGATGTGGTTATATGGTTTAATTGTGTAACCATCTTTTATCTCATAATTGATTATGGCTGCCATCATGTTTTTAAGGAGAGTGTAGCAATTTGTGTATTTGGAGAAGTATAGTGTGCTGAGCATGTAAACCTGAACTCTGGCTAAGCCCTTATGTGTGGTATTTAAAGACTTGACAGGAGAGAACATGCATCGTTGTGAAAAATATATATAATTTCACAAAACATAGTTAGCTTATGTCCTAAATTGAGTTTGTGTCAAGAAGAACTTCTGTTAGATAAAGAAATGGTACAAATATAAGTAAAACACCATCTTCCTACGCAGAGCCTAAAAGGCCAGTTTCTAAACTGTCATTTTATGCCTTGCTGCACAGACTTTACTTTTCTGTGCTGCTATAGTGCCCCTACAGACTAGAGAGCAAGCACAGAAAAGTAAAGTCTCTGCAGCAAGGCATAAAATGACAGTTTGGAAACTGGCCTTTTAGGCTCTGCGTAGGAAGATGGTAAAACACAGGAACTGGAACCTGATGCAAAATAACTCTTTCCACATCAACTTATCATGTAGATTGCTAAACACAAAGCTTATTGTTGACAAGTTTTGTGTAAGTTGTTATTCTTAGAAAGAACATATCACTGACATGACCTTGACCTTTGACCTTCAAGGTTACAGAATCAATGAACACTTTTCATTGAGTATATCAATCATCTATTGATTACAAGTGTTCATAGTTAAAATAAAGCATTTTCGCAAAACCATGCTAAAGTAATGACCTCGCTGTGACCTTGACCTTGGACAGATTGTAGCGAAAACCTTTCAAAATTTTTTACTCTTCCAAGGTTATATATATCAAGTGAGAGCTTCAAAGCACAAAAACTTTTCAAGTTATCGCGTTTACAAGGAATTTTTAGCTCATCTGGCCTGTAAGGCCCGATGGGCTTATGGTATGGCATGGTGTCCGGCGTCCGTCCGTCCGTCCGTAAACTTTGTGGAATTTCGACTTCTTCTCCAGAACCATAAGGCCTAGAAAGCTGAAACTTTGTGTACAGACTCCTTGGCTAGTGAGAATTATAAATTGTAGCTTTGGTGGCCCTGTGACCCCTAATAAGGGCCACAGGGGCCACGCCCTAAAAACCTATTATCATCTTCTTCTCCAGAACCATGAGGCCTAGAAAGCTGAAACTTTGTGTACAGACTCCTTGGCTAGTGAGGATTATAAATTGTAGCTTTGGTGGCCCTGTGACCCCTAATAAGGGCCACACCCTAAAAACCTATTTTCATCTTCTTCTGGAGAACCATGAGGCTTAGAAAGCTGAAACTTTGTGTACAGACTCCTTGACTAGTGAGGATTATAAATTGTAGCTTTGGTGGCCCTGTGACCCCTAATAAGGGCCACAGGGGCCACGCCCTAAAAACCTATTTTCATCTTCTTCTCGAGAACCATGAGGCCTAGAAAGCTGAAACTTTGTGTACAGACTCCTTGACAAGTGAGGATTATAAATTGTAGCTTTGGTGGCCCTGTGACCCCTAATAAGGGCCACATATGCCACGCCCTAAAAACCTATTTTCATCTTCTCCAGAACCATGAGGCCTAGAAAGCTGAAACTTTGTGTACAGACTCCTTGGCTAGTGAGGATTATAAATTGTAGCTTTGGTGGTCCTGTGACCCCTAATAAGGGCCACAGGGGCCACACCTTAAAAACCTATTTTCATCTTCTTCTCCAGAACCATGAGGCCTAGAAAGCTGAAACTTTGTGTACAGACTCCTTGACAAGTGAGGATTATAAATTGTAGCTTTGGTGGCCCTGTGACCCCTAATAAGGGCCACATATGCCACGCCCTAAAAACCTATTTTCATCTTCTTCTGGAGAACCATGAGGCCTAGAAAGCTGAAACTTTGTGTACAGACTCCTTGACTAGTGAGGATTATAAATTGTAGCTTTGGCGGCCCTGTAACCCCTAATAAAGGCAACAGGAGCGTCCTTCAAATCTATTTTCATCTTCTCCTCCTGAAGTGTAAGGCCTAGAAAGCTGAAACTTGTCGCCTACATACTTAATTTTATTGTGACCCTGTGGCCTCTTCAACGGGGGAATCACATTGGCCACACTCTAAAGCATAATTGATGATGAAGCCTGATGAGCTACAGAGCCAATGGCTCTATTTTTTAGTGATTTTATAGCTTGTGACCTTGACCTTTGACCTTGGTGAACATGTCAAAATCGTTCCCCCGAGGTATAAGCAGTAAGTTATAAATACAAGTTCTGGAAAGCTTAGTAGAAAAAAGTTATAGCAATTAGTATGAGCGCGGCGGCGGCTGAAACTGCACAAATACTGATAGCAGCCCCGACTAAGTCGGGGCTGCTAATGATGTGTCATCTGCTACAGCTGAAAAGTCAATATGGCTGCCATGGCGGCCATCTTGGATTCTCAAAACTGAAACGTCTACCTTTCTGTGCGGAATCACCATAGTTATAACATACTACAAATTCAGAATGATATCTAGATTGGTTTAGGAAGAGTAGTCTTTTTCATGAAATCTACTTGAAAATTCAATATGGCTGCCATGGCGGCCATCTTGGATTCTCAAAATTGAAACGTCTACCTTTCTGTGAGGAATCACCATGGGTATAACATACTACAATTTCAGAATGATATCTGGATTCGTTTAGGAGGAGTAGTCTTTTTCGTGAAAGTTTACGGACAGACGACGGAGGAAGCGCCACGACATAAGCTCACATTTACTTTGTAAAGGTGAGCTAAAAACCTTGCTTGTAGAGCAACCCTTTCCACATTTACATCTTGAACAAAATGATTTGTGGCCAACATTTATGCCTTATATCTACAAATCTTCAGTTGTGGAGAGAGTTCTTTCAGGAGTTAATCAGGCCTGCCAGATCTTTGTCACAGCTATCAATTACCCTTTATCAAAACAGCCCAACCTTTTGTCAAGTGTTAAATTTTTTCAGTTGTTTTCAGACTATTGCTTCCAGCAAGTGACATTTATGGCAGGCCTGATCCGATGCAACAAAGACAAACTTCATGAAAATGTTTTATTCCCACTAAGGGAGTTTTTATACACAGATGTACAGGCGACAGTAAATAAACACGAGGAACAAATGTACAGGACAGATGGCATGATGTAGCATGGGTTACATGGTCAGCTCCTGAAACACAAACATTCTCATTAGTCAACAGCACCTGCAGATTCTAAACATCTGTAAATCCTAGTTGTATGAACAAGTCACAAGTTACTTTGATTGACAGCCATCCAAAGATACCGAACTTTATTCAAAACCGGAGGTTTGAGAAATTAAGGCAATTACCCATTGCTTACATCACCAAACATATGTTAACGCTACAGCAAGAGAGATTAAAACTTTTTAAAAAATGCTATCAGCTCTTTGGTTTCAAGTACTCAAGGGCTTTTGAAAGGCAAACTTATTGATTGTGATTTATGAAGTAAGCTAGTCGAGTAGTTTGAAAAATATTTCAATTAGAGACAAAGATCAGGAACTCAAGAAGCTGTCTTCAACCGTTTGTCAGAAGTCCAGACACTATTTGTCATCATTTCTTTGTCTAATTTTCATACAATATTAAGCTATACTCACCATAATAGCATTAACAATATCATTATTATTATTTTTGAGGGCTTTGACTGCTTTTGATCTTGAAACATTTGCTTGGGACATGACAAGTTCAATATCCTTCGCTTCAACTCCAGACTCGTCCACCTGGAATGAAAGTTCAAAATTAATCAATGATCGTAAAGGAGAGGTGGTGAAATATGAATTTCTTTCCTATTTAGCAGTGCTTGCATCAGACAAAACTGGCTAGACAGTTTTCGGTCGTCATTTATCGATAAGACGGGGAAAAAATGGTCATCATTGCAAGCACATTACATTATTGGACAATAATCAATCAATTTCACAGCATATCTTTGTCCTCTACTTTTAACTAATGCAACTACATTACAAATGAACAAAATCAGTTATTTTTTTGTGATCAATGGAACAATTTTAAACCATTAGAAGAGGGATTATCAACATAATATCAATTTTGTCTTTGAGATAAGGTTTAACGCTGCTTTCAAGAATATTTTTTTTCATGGCTGCTAGTATTAGAGGGAGAAACTCCACAATATTGGCCAAGTGGTTTGTCAAATCGAGTGCACCAAGAGAAATCTTACATCTTCCTCCTCCTCTGACTCCTCCTGGATGGGCTGTGAGACTGCAGACTGGACCCCCTCCCCGGCTCCTGCTGGGTTCTCTGGGGCCTTGAACTTCTCAGCTGCAGCCATCTGGGCCTGCTGGTTCAGATCCTCAATCTGCAGGGAGAGATGGTAAAGTTGGTAATGGAACATGAGCTAAATTTAGCATTGCATAAGTTATGTACGTTAATGACTTGACCCAACAAACCCAATTCAGATAATTTATCTGAAGGGGGAGAGGGAACAATATTTTGGTATTGAACAGTACAGTATTATTTTTTTGTTTTTTAAAATTTACTCGAGAGCAATGCACTTAAAGAATATTTCTTCAAACAATTTCAACTTTACTCTGGTCAAGCCAAGCACTATGCAAGATTAAAATTACCTTTGACGTTTTAATTTGGTGTATTTTCGGCAAAAATCAATTATATCAGCATATGGCCTTAAAGGGTTACTGACCATCTTAAATGTTTACTTGAATTGCTTCTTAAAATAGAAACACTCAACCCTTAAAATTATTGCTTGCATCAGACAAAACTGGCTAGACAGTTTGAATCGTCATTTATCGATAAGACGGGGAAAAAATGGTCATCATTGCAAGCATAGATGAAACAGAAATATTAATTTTCTATTCTGAAAAGAATGAGCTGAATTTACCTTTGCTTCTCCAAAAACAATGTATGTGTCTGATGCTGGACTTTTGTATACATCAGGTCTGTTGATAACGAAGAGTATATTTTTGGATTTTCTTATTGTTACCCTGGTCACACCGGTAACTGGTTTCAGACCTAGAAAAGAACAATTAATAAAATGCATTAACATGTCAATTGGACATTTAATGTTCAACCATATTGATGGCAATGGCGATTTTTGAAAGACAGCTGATATACATGGAATTAAGGTTCCTTGTTGATCATTTGATTTATCAGCTTAAAATTGTTAACCATGTGTCATACAACATCTGAAAATACAGATTTTGCTTGCATCAGACAAAACTGGCTAGACAGTTTGAATCGTCATATATCGATAAGACGGGGAAAAAATGGTCATCATTGCAAGCTCTGTTGGAACACATTAAATTTCTATTTTCTTACCAAGCTTGGACATGGCCTTCCTTGCTTTCTTTTCACTTCTTGATTGTTTAGATTTGCTGACAAGTTCCTCTGTGATTCCTGCAGCCTGTGCCATCTGAAAAAGTTTTCATTTATTTATTATTTTTCTTTGATTATTATAAAACAAAGCCTGACAAAAATGAACCAAACAAAAATTTGGTTGACTGCTCAGATACATTTGGCTTTTGCTTTCATTTTCGTCTTCATTTGTCGATAAGACGGGGAAAAAATATACATCATTGCAGTCAATATACAAGTTTCCATAAAATCCAATCTGAATTTGCAACACATACATGTGCTATGTTTTCAAAGTTTCCAATAGAATCTTCTAGAACAAATACGTTTCCTGTACACTCACATTTATCATTATTTCACATTTCAAACTTACCTGGCTTTGTTGCTGCAAGGAAGGGTCATTGTCCTCCAATTCCGGGGGAGAATCATCATCACCCTCAGACTCTGATGCGGTACCAGAGTCTTCAGGCTTTGTGGTCTCCTCGACTGGTTTTTCTACTGCCTCGGTAGGCATGCTGGAAACGAAAAAGATTCCGTTGAAATAGAGTTCAGAAATGCGGAAGATTAAATACACATGCAATGACTAGGCAAAGTAATAGTACTAATTGAATCAGATAAAATCTTTAAATCGATCTGCTGCTTTTATCGCTCGACAAACAAACGGGTGGTTAAAATAGTCGCCAAAAACAAGAGACATTACAGAAAACTTTGCACGAGACTCACTTTCCAAAGTTCTCAAATTAACTTGATGACCAACAAAAGAACTTCAATCGTGGACTTAAACGTGAACACTAATACTCTGAGAGTATAAACTGCGATATTTATGTGCGATGGTCGCGAACAAATCTGATTATGAAAGGATTAAGTTACCCACATGTTTTATTTCGTCTTTCCCGAAAAGGATATGGCGGAAGAGGAGGTCACATCGGGGTCACTTCCGACAAGTGCGCGCTTGTTACATATAGTACTACAACGCAACTTATTATTTTGGAAAACAGTGTTTTATCAATTCACAAAAAAGAAACAGTCTATCAGCATTTGTCTATATTCATGTGAAGTTGGAATAATGTACATAAAAAGATTTGAATTATAATGTTGAATTACATTGAACAAATGCCGTTTAAAATATCCATCTTGTAATTAGTTGTATTGGACTAGTATGTTTTAATTTGTTTTGATATGGCCACCTAACAACAAGGCAGCATCAACATCTTTAGATGAATCGAAGGTAAAATATTTAAAATTTCATCACTCAAATGATTTATTGATCATGTTAACATTACAGTGACGTTTTGACCAGCTGACTTTGTCTTGATTTCACCATTAATTACACATTTCTCTGCTCATTGAATAAGGTTCATGTCAAATCTTGTAATGTCAGAACATGAAGAACTGTTAGTTTTGTCAATACCCAGTTTTATGTCATGAGAGAATTAAATGATGTCCGTGTTTCATTTTATTGCGTTAATGAAGAGTCGATAAAAAAAAAAATATATATATTTGTTTATAACCACTGCCCCAAAAATATTTACAAGCTCCAAATACAATAGAGATTTGGGCTCATAAATATTAAATAGATAATAATTTGATGTCACTCAATGACTGTTTGAGAAATATCTAAATATTTACCTTATTTTTCCATGGTTAGGTTTGTAAACCTATATCTTTCTTTATTAATAAACTCATCTGATTAATTGAATATATATTATACTTATTAATTTTAAGGCCTTGTTCTGATTTATTTGCAGTTGACATAGTGAATCAAGATGCCGAGTGCGGGGGCATTGTGTCCTCCGTTGATCACACCTTTACGGAAAACACCTGAGAGAATACAGCTACCTGTCAATCACATTGATGTGACAACACTTATCGAACTTTCAACAGGTAAAAAAATAAAACCTTATTTGTAAAATGTTTGGCCATTCTATTTTAATCATCAACATTGATTTTTTTTTTCAAATCATTTATTTTGTTTCTCCTTCATATGGTTAACCAAGTTTATTCCAAGGACCTGAGTGAATAAATGAAAAAAATCAGTAGCGTTTCTTATACCAATCAAATGACCATTGATAAATCTGATCTTAATCTGCCATGGTCTCTTGGTGATTCTATTCTATGTTTGTTGATAGAAAGTACAGATTCTTTTCTTGAATCAAGTAAACAAATCTTTTCTTTAAATTGAAAATCATATATTTTACTCAGAAAAAATAAGATAAAGGCAGTATTATGGATATACAACTTCTTTATTCAGGTATGCGACGTTTCGACATAGATACTAATGTGCTTGAGAACGATATTAGTATCTATGTCAAAACATCGCTAATCTGAATAGAAGTTGTATATCCATAATATTGCCTTTATCTTCTTCATCATCACAACTTCTAGAATGCCAATCAAACAAGTCAGAAAAAATAATTTGCAAAAAGACAATTCAATTTCAGTTTAAATTAATCATAATGTTTATCAATCTAGACATATATAAGAATTGATTAACAAAGTTATATGCTTTCATTACAGAAACTGCCAATTGTAAAATATTTTTCTCAACCGATGGAACTAAACCATGTCCATTTCAACGTAAAATTGGGGGTCGAGAAGTGACCTTTAAATACATTGCTCCCTTCACCCTTAAGCCAGGAAAGCGAGTTTTGAAGGCAGTGTCTACATCAAGGTATTTGCTTTTTTTCAGTGATACATTTATTCCATTAAAAGAGTTCTTATATTTTTACAGTTACCATCATTTCTGTTTTGTAAGGCAAAATAATTGTTTTTATTTGATACACTTAAAAATGATGCCAAAAAGGTAATTTGATTCAAAATACATTTTATTTGTGACATTTACAAATTATATTTGCATGTATCAAATATTCAGTTGGAAAATACCTTTTGGAAAACATATGACCTTAACATATTTTACAGTTTATGATATTTACTTGAATACAAAAGATTTTAAATTCTGTTGGCCTTTAAAAAGTTATGAAAGAAAGTAATTTTTGATAACAAAGAATATTTTGCATACAATCTTTTCTTATTAAGAAAAGTCAATGGATTTTATTAAATGTCAAAATCACAAATGCAAATCCCATCTCTCTGTTATATTATGTAATATGTAATTCAAAACTAATTACAAAATCGCCTTAATGAATGCTATTTCTCATTAAGAAACAAGTTGAATACTAATTAAATCAGCTTGAGTGGATTAGCATGATTATCAAGTTACACATTAATTAACATAACGAGTGATTTACCAAGATTAATTACATCATGCATAAGCACTAAATTTAAATTATTTAATATTCATATATTGAGCTCATTGGGATTATTGTAATCACATAATTATAGATTTTAACAAAATCAGGCATTTAGTAGTAAATTCATCATTTTGTAATGACAATAAGTGCTTTATATTATGAATTGATTGCTGGAGAATAATTATTGATATAACAAAATCAGGCTTTTGTAATAAATTTATCACTTTGTAAGGGAAATAAGTGATTTTTTTTATTATGATATATGTTTCCAGGGATGGATTGCTGGAGAGTGCAGTCGTTACGAAGACATTTAACGTTGATGATATAAACCAGGACACAGATGTCACGACAGATGGCTACGATTACACAAGCTACAGTAGCTTCTTCGAGACTTCTGATACAGACACTTCCAAGTCTACTATCAAATCTAAAAAGAAAAGAGTATGTTACGTTATGTATTTAGTATTGTCCTTAGAATATTTATTTTCCCTATAATCTAAATGTTTCTTTTGAGCTACACTTGTTCCAATCGCAAGGACTCAATGATAAGATAATTGGTTGAAATATCCTCTTTTATTTCCACTAAATGTTTCTTTTTCCATCCTTTTGATTTTTTTTGCAATTTTTGGGATTAGTATTAATCTGTGGGATGGTTTAATCGAGGGATCGTAGTTTTAAATGCAAACTTCAATAAAAAAAATCTGCTTCTTCTAAAATTAAATAAATTTGGGTAAATGTTTCTTCCCTTATTAATGAAAGAAATTCACGTATGAACTTTCTTAATTTCTTTCTATAACTATGAATTTGGTCTTTGGCTGATGGCTTATGACAAAATTTGCCAATCAGAATCAAATAACCAAAGTCATGTGTTTTGTTACAATAAGGTTTTTGAGTGAGAATTTGATTTATGTTCAAAGAGTTTTCCATCTGCTTTTTTAAAGTCAATATTTTATGTCTGCTTCATTGGAATGATAAGTCAGTGCTAATGGTTTTAAGTTTTGAAGACATGAAATAACAAATGTTACCAATCATACATCTCTTACTTCAGAAAAGTATTACTATGATCCAGTTACAGAAATATGAAGAATTTCTAAGTCAGCAGTTAATTAAAGTAACTTAGCATTAACAGGTCCAGCATGCTATGTACACAACTTCTTCTTTCAGTTGAATTGCACAGTTATCATACATAAAAAAGATTTATATCAACAAAGGCAAAAGTTGCTAACACATAAGTAACTTTTTCACAAATTAATTTAATTAATTATTTTTTCCAGCACAAATCACCAACACGAAAGCCACGGACAGTGATTGCCAGAGAAGCATGGGCCAGTGATAATGACAATGACAGAAAGGATCTTGGGGGGACTGATGAGCCAGGTAGATAAAACTTACCTATATTGGAGCAAATCCTCTTTTCAACAATTGGTTGCTTAGTTAATATATATTCCGGTAGTAAATATTATTTCCAAAATAATTCAGATCATTGTCATTTGAAAAACTTACGGAGCATTCATTCATACATTAACTTTTAAAAAATGTACCAATACATCATGCTGTTAATATAAAACTCTTGAAATTCGTTTATCAACATTGTAAATTCTAATTGTAAAATGTATTTTATTATTAGATTTACTCGTTGTAACCTTGTAACATTTGTATTTGGGTTGGAGACCGAATGTAAAGTTATTCTCTTTGAATGTTATCATGCAAGGATTGGGAAGTATAGGGGCAATAATTTGGTCTCTACACATTGGATTAAAAAATGGCCCATTATAAGATCATAACTTAGATGACTAACTGCAACAAAAGGGAATGGCCTGAATAAAATTAGGGTTTTTTTTGTTTTTGTTTTTGTATTTTTTATTCACATAGAGTACAAATTAGGAATATGCCTAAAAGTCATAAATGACCCATTGTCAGTGGTTTCCTTTTCAACTTGTCAGTATCACAAATCAAATCCCCAATGATTGTATTTAATAATATTATATGTTGTGTATCCCAGGTTACCCCCCTATCCCAGATGGCCCGTTCAACCCCACCAACTACTCAGGGACTCAGATCAACGTGTGGGGCGGGGCACCCCCCGGGGCCTGGACTAACCCCGAGGGAGGAAGCCTGGTGATTGGAGGGACAGCCCAGCAGCCTGCTGTACAATATGGCTATCTCACTGAACAGATGATTGATGTAAGTTTTGTATTATGTTTTGAAGCGTATTTCGGCAGTTTTCTATCTAAACACTGGGGATAATTGATATTTTTTAATTCATCAGCTCTTCCTCATTTCTGGGTGGCTGCTTTTAGGAATCTTACCTTGTTGAGCAACAAATAATTTACCAGGGGTTTAAGAATGTTTAAAAATTTAGCTGCCGTAAAAAAAGTGAATATTTAAATAAATTTAACTTCACTTTGCTGTAAACAAACCAATGATGTTTCTAAATCAGGATGTTTCTAAATTATATTTTTCACATGAATAGACATCAATAAGCCATAAGAACTTCATGCAATCTGTAGTTAAACATGTTTTTGCATTCTTTCCAAAAAAAAGAAACAAAAGTCCCCTAAAATATGTTCTACAGTGCCTTTAAAGTATAAAGGAGACAATTCTACTTCATCATTCCAAAACGTGGCTTTCTTACTTCTCAAACCTAATGAGCTAAATTCTTATCACCATTTTAGAAACTGAACGCTCCAAACCGCCCAGTGACTGTTGCCGATCTGAGACAACTGATGGCAGATGGCCAGAAGAGAGCTAAAACTCCACCCCCTGCTCAGCCTGCAGCAATTGAATACAAACCAACATACAAGGACCCGCCCCTCGAACCTGTCAGCCCAGGGAAAGGTAACTCTTGTGTCTTCTCCCATCAACGTCTTTATGGCCTCTTTCTGTCCTGAACTTCACCTTACTCCCATCAATCCCTGCAAAATTGTTTAAAAAATTTATTTCAAACTATCAGCCTGTTGGAAGGTCCCATCCCATCCCACATATTCTGTTTGTATGATAAAAGGGACTCCTTATATATATAATGTATGTTTTATACAAGCCTTACTTCTATTCTTAGAAATTATATGTGCATGATTGTGATTGCTTAGGATCATCTTCATGCTTCATCAAATCATTTAAAGGCAAATAAGATAAAACAAAATATTTTAAAATAAGAAATATCCTAATATTAAAAATCCAGGCATTCCTCAATCATGACATAACAGCAAATGATACAGTCATTTATATTGGTAAATAATTCTCCATCTGAAATATTTAATTGTTTTGTGTGTCTGCAGGTGACTTTACAGGAAATCTTCTACACATCTACGCACACATGTTGGAACATGCTAAAAACAACAAAGATTTCCGACTTAGAGTTGCTGAACCAAGGATTGGAAAGGTATGAAGATATTCATTTTTCAAACACTTACATCTTTAACTGTGAATAAAAAAATATACAGTGGATTACTGTTTTCTCTTGATCTTATACCATCTTAGTGTCAGTGAGGTAGGAAATTTATATATCAAGTGTCACTGTGAACCCATATTGAATTTTCATTGAGGTTGGATACATTATATATACTCTACTCAGTGAAAATAACTTGTATTCACTACTTAAAATAAGTTAGTCAAAATAACATGGAAAATCTAAGATTTGAAAAATGACAATTTATTTTTCTACAATTATGATAATAATAATATATATACCAGTTTTTGCAGTGTTATTGCACATTGTGTCATAACATTGAGTGTTAATTTTTGTCAAATTACATCATGAAGGATAAGCATGACATCACATATATCCAAGTGACATGACTGCAATAATAATGTCAACAATTTTCTGCCTTTTAAGATAATTAATAAGCAAGTAATAAAATGCAAAACTTGGTACCATTTTTTATGAAACTTATGAATGGTTTGGTGTCGAAACTCACTTTTGCTCATTTATAGTACCCAACCACTTACCGTACCCGTTTCATAAAAATGTAATCAATTGGGACGTCATTGAGTATACTCCTTATATATCATGATATGCGACCCTATATCCCAATATATCACAAAGATAAAAATGTCTATCTTAATGTTGTTGTCAGGCCCTTGAAGGAAAGTTTGAAGACGAGGGGGACTGTTACCGCCTGACCCTTGTGATGTCCAAACCCGGAGTACAAAGTGAGCATTCAACCAGTTCAAGTTCAAGTTCCGACACCAACTGATGCATAACCTACATTTCTTAATTTCTATCTTCAACTATCTTGAAGTAACAAAACAAAAAAGTATTGTACTTTAGTTTTATAGATTTAGAGTAAAAAGCGACCATTCAAGTTCTGACACCAACAAAAGCTTTAGGCTTTATTATATTGTTTACCTCAAACTATCTAGAAGAAACGACATGAAAATATCATAACTAAGAAATGTATTGCATATATGTATTGCAATGTAGATTTAATTAGGGATTTTGTATTCTTTACACTAAAGTAATTCAAATTAAATAATTCAAATCACAATAACTAAGATATTTAGATTTCACTGTTAGAATTATGATTGGTGAAGGGATTATTTTTTTATCATATTTGATATTTAGGTTGTTATTTTGTCTTATTAGTATTGATAATTCATAAGTTTAATGATGAATGTGAGTAATAAGGGTTCAAGTATTCAAACAAATTCATGATATTCAAGTGCTTAAATACTTCCAGATGCAATAGTATTACTTCTTGTATACCCTCTAAGATTTTAAGAAAAACTATGAAAGCCTTGAATTTACTTTGACTTGTAGTATTTTAAAAAGCAAAAAAAAAGCTCTTTTTGTATCTTTCTCTAACATTTGTAATATTCATGTTACCTGATGTATATTCTTCCATAAATACATTAAAACCTTTTTATGATGCCTTGGAAATAAGTATTTTGATAAAGTAATATTTTTTGGTATTTAGTATAAGTATTTCTCTTATTAATGGAGATCTTTAGTTGTACTTCCAAAGTATGGCTGTGATATTGTTTTACAATTACCCTGGGCTTTTAAGTTTTTAAATTTATAGATTAATTTTCTGTCCATCTGTTTATATCTTGATTATATAAATTTATGCAATCTTTTAGTCTTGCTGTACTTATCATTGTACAGAAATAAACTGTGATATCTTTAATCAAATAACTTGTGTTTTGTCTTTTATAAGAAAGATACAGAAATGATACGATGGATTAAATATTTTCTTTTCTTTATACAAAAAGCCCAGGGTGAATGTGAACTCATACAATACACATCTTAGGAATATCTAGATTGATTAAAATTCAATTTGATAAAGTAAGATATTACGTTCATAAATAAAATGGGTATGCTATCAACATTTTGCCATTTACTACTCACAAGTTTAACATTTCAAATAAGAAGAAAAATCTGATTTTAACAAATCTATTAGCAATCTGAAAAAAATATTGAACCAAACTTATTTACTTGACACTAAGTGATTGATGTACCTATTATAATCATTGTTAAAGCTAAATACTGCATTCTACAACAAATTATAAATCAAAAAAATTATAAATAAAAAAAAGACATTAACAAATCATGCATGTCAATTTTGAATAATAGTCAATTGTAAAATTTCATGAACAAAAAAGGTTTGGCAAAAATGGATTTAAAATTTTTTCAGGAGGTACAACTAAAAAGAAAACTCCTCCAACGAAAGCCACCCCACCTCCATGGAAGCCGACAGGAAGCATGTCTGATTCTTCTAAGAAGGAGAAGCCTAAAGAAAAACCTCCGAAGAAAAAGGATCCTCCACCACCAAAGGATCCCTATTACGCAATGGAGACGGAGGACTTAAATGTAATGCTTGCATCTAAAATCCAAATTTAAGTGGTTACAAACAAATTGATTTAAAATACGAAATTTCGAGAGTTATAAACAAGTCATTAGGAGTTTTGACAATCAGATTGAAAATATGGAATATAACATTTAAATTTCAGGGGTTACATTCAAGTAAAATTTGTTCAGGATTTTGACAACATGATTTTAAATATGGAATATCAAATATAAATTTCAGGGGTTACATTCAAGTAAAATTTGTTCGGGATTTTGACAACATGATTTTAAATATGGAATATCAAATATAAATTTCAGGGGTTACATTCAAGTAAAATTTGTTCGGGATTTTGACAACATGATTTTAAATATGGAATATCAAATATAAATTTCAGGGGTTACATTCAAGTAAAATTTGTTCGGGATTTTGACAACATGATTTTAAATATGGAATATCAAATATAAATTTCAGGGGTTACATTCAAGTAAATTTGTTCAGGATTTTGACAACATGATTTGAAATATGGAATATCAAATATAAATTTCAGGGGTTACATTCAAGTAAAATTTGTTCGGGATTTTGACAACATGATTTTAAATATGGAATATCAAATATAAATATCAGGGGTAATAAACAAGTAATTACGGGTTTTGACAATAGGATTTAAAATATGGAATATCAATTATCAGATCAAAAGTCCAGTTGTCCTGATTTGATTTCAAATATAACAATGGCTCAATCCACGGTTCGGCCCGACGGTTTTGAAAATTATGACTGGATACACCTATTTATCCAAAGTTGATAAATCTATTGGTAACTTACCAAACGACTTATTCCACTCACCTTCTTCAATGAAAGGCAAATAAAGGATGTACTAGAATTATCAGGCTGTGCCATAAACTCTTCAAGGGTATCTGTTGAGATTAATTGAAACTTGACCATGATATATTTTGATTTAACAGTGGTATATTAATTATGTCAGGTATTATCATATCCCTCTAAATAACTAAAGCTCCATGAAATTTTGTCTATTTACTTAATGTCATTCACAATCAACAGAGCAATAAAAGCAACACACTGTTTTGAAATAAAAGCTAAAGAACAACTTAAAGGCTTGATTATTCTCTCGCTGAAATCAAGACTGTTGCCCCTATTTCAAAATCATCAACTTTATATTTCAAGATTAAAGAATATATGTTATTATGGTATGTGTCCTTCTTACTATGGTTTCAGACATATGTTGGAAAACAAATTAATGATTCTCTGAATCATTTTGACAAAATATAAAATTTCTTGATCTACAGCAAGAGGGAACAGTGGTTCCATATGACAAGTTCAACGCAGAAGAAGATGCAGAAGTTTTGAGGAACGCCATGAAAGGATTGGGTTAGTTGCTATCTTGAAGTCATGTTTTGCAACAACATAACAAACATGGGGTGAATACAAATTCTATATGAGCAAATCTGGAAAACATTTATGAAAAAAATCCTGAATGTAAAAGAATTTGTTTGTAAGTTTGTCATTACCTTGTGTAAGGAAGTGGGGGGGAATTCTCATTTAGTAATTAAAGTCTCGGCCGTGCCTGCGGCCTGCAGCAGGGAGAAGTTTAAGTGAATTTGTCTAAAAATATTTTCAAAGTAAGCGGCTTACCCTGAAGTTATGGAATTGGCTTTATTTGCAAAGAAATATTGATTCAACAGCTGAAGAGTAATGGCATTGCCACTGCTCTTGAAAGATCTTCAAAATATTCCTCTTTCTATACCAATCTTTTCCTTGCAGGAACCGATGAAGATGCCATCATAAATGTACTGCCATACAGATCCAACCCTCAGCGAGTTGAGATTGTGACCATGTACAAAACAATGTTTGGGAAGGTATGAAATAAAGAAATAATTTTTTTAAGGGCGTTGCAGTATATACCTGTGTAAAAATCGACTCGCTAACTCACTGGGCTGACAGATACTCGTGTTTGGCCTCTTGATTTTTTTATCTGCATCATATATCTCAGGTATAGGCCGACCCCCCTCTCTGACCCCCTAATTTCTGGTCATATACGGTATATGTTTAGCCAATAATCTGTACGTATGCTTAATCAGCAAGAGCCTTATCATCCAAGTTCGAGCTTAGTGGTATCAGTGTTTAAAATATAGCCCGTCCGCCAGTCCTTAAACTGGCTACTTTTTGCCAGGACTGGTTACTTTTTGGTCAGGACTGATAACTTGAATTTTTTTTTCTTTATTTTTCCCTTAGTAATTGACCAATGAATTTGCAGGACAGGCTAGGTTTCCAATCTATCTTATACACTGGTGGTATGCACCCTCTATCCTTTGGTGAACTACCAAGTTGTCTCCCCTTACCCCTGAATAATAGATTTCAATTTCACAGCTATTGTTATTGTTTGTTATTGTAGGATCTGATTGAAGATTTGAAATCTGAGCTGAGCGGATCATTCCGGGATGTTGCCAAGTACCTGTGCATGGCGCCTGCAGAGTTTGATGCATATCTGCTTCGTAAAGCTATCAAGGTAAGTTATCTCGAGGACATGTAGGTTTTTAAGGAGGTTGTTGTCCGTTGTTCAGGTGAAGGTTACTCAATGGATTTTTGTAAATTAGGTTCAATTAAGATTAAGACCTAAAACCTCTGTGTGTCTAGTGTTCTTTTGGCTTAAATAATTAGAATCAAATAATCAGAGTAAAATGTTTGTTCTAAATGCAAAATCGGCCTATGTACCTCATGCTATTTTTTTATGGCTTTCAAGCTTAGTAACATACCAAAATACTCATATCTTTTACTTTTAGAACTTTTTGTGCCTGTCAGGAAAGACATGATTAGTTATGATAAATATTCATTATTTATACATATCCTTTAGTTATCATCTTAACAGCAGAAGCCTGGTTGATATTTGTAGCTAATGGAGCAGACCGATTTGTGCAACCTCAATGATTGAGATTCGTAAAAGTCTCTCAAGGATTTTCATGATCAACCAAACCCAACTTTGAACGTCAAATTAGTTTTTTGTTGTCAACTTTTCTCGTGTAACAAGGTTTCTGATTGGTTGCAGGGTCTAGGGACAGATGAGGATGTTCTCATTGAGGTTCTGTGTACTAGGTCCAATGCACAGATACAGCAGATCAAGCAGACGTACAAAGAAAGTAGGTCAACTTGAATAGTGACACATCAGACAAATTTAATCCTATGGAGAATATAACTATTTCTTTTGGATATTAAGAAGTCTGGAGTTTATTCACCCCAAAGCAAAAATAAGCTAAGTCATCAGCTAAATATCAAAAGTAAAAAGCAAGTGAAATAAATGTTCACATTTATCTGGGTTTAAAAGTATACCATATGCGACTTTGTCAACAGAATTTAATTTCAATCTTTTGAATGGTTATGTTACAATATAAGATAAGATAAGATAAGATAAGATAATCTTTATTGTCCCAGAAGGGAAATTTGTTTTGTATAATTACAATTCTCCAGAAATGTGATGACAACTAATTACATAATATTCAAAACAATTCATATAAAAAATAATTCACATAGACTAGAATACATGTAAAACGTGATGCAGCATTAGACAGAATTTATTTCTCTAATGCTGCACGGAATGAACGATTGGCGGAACCTGTTTGTTCGAAAAGTCGGCATACGAAGCCTACGTCCGGAAGGTAATGTTGAAAATTCCAAGAAAAGTGGATGGGTAGAATCACCCAAAATTTTGGTTCCTTTTTTTGATAACTGCTTCTTATAAAAACTGCCGATCGTTTCAATGGGAAGCCCCATAATCTTTGATGCAGTATTCAAGATTTTGGACAATTTGTTTCTATTTTGAACAGACAGGTTCCCAAACCAACTTAAAAAGTTAAATGTAAGGACACTTTGAATGAAGGTTCTGTAAAACAACATCATGATGGTTTGATCAATTTTAAAGTGTTTCAGTTTCCACAAGAAATGTAAACGTTGTTGTCCTTTCTTATATATCTTCTCAATATTCTCATTCCAAGAGAGTTTAGAATCAATAATAGTACCTAAGTATTTATATTCATTTACTCTTTCTATAACATTTCCATCAATACACACAGATTCTAATGTTGACTTTGTTCTCCTAAAATCAATTATCATTTCTTTAGTTTTTTGAACGTTCAGATATAAAAAATTAGCATTACACCAATCAACAAATCTTGATATCTCGGATCTATAGGCAAGTTCTGACTCTCTTATTAGGCCTACAACTGCAGCGTCGTCAGCAAATTTAATGGTAAAACACGAATCAGCATTTGAGAAACAATCATTTGTGTACAAAACGAACAAAATTGGCGAAACAACACAACCCTGTGGAGCACCAGTAGATGTACATACAGTTAAAGATTTAACATTATTGACTTGTACAAATTGCTGTCTGTTGACAAGGAAAGAATGAATCCATCTAATAATATTTGAGTTTACATTCATATGACAAAGTTTATCAAGCAACAGATGTGGCTGAATCGTATTAAAAGCAGAGGAGAAGTCAACAAACATTATTCGGACATAGGAACTATAATTTTCCAAGTGTTTATAGATGTTATTAAGAAGAGTTATTGTTGCATCATCTACTCCACGCCGTGCTCTATAAGCAAATTGATAGGGGTCTAAAACGTCAATCACATCCTTTAACAAGAAATTCTTTACAATTCGTTCTAGACATTTCATAGCAACAGAATATAAGCGTTTCTAAAAATGGCTTAATTGTTAATTATTACAACATTTCTAGTAACCTATTTCCCAGGCTACAAAACGCTTATATTTTCCAGCAATCAGTTGTTTATCTTGACTCTTATTATCTGCCGAAATCAGAGTTCAACAAAGATCTTGAGAAGGACATCATCGGGGACACCTCGGGACATTTCAAGAAGCTTCTCGTGACTCTGGTACAAGCCAACAGGAGCGATAGCAACGAGGTGGACCGAAACAAGGCTCACCAAGATGCGAAGGCGCTGTACGAGGCGGGAGAGAAGAAATGGGGGACGGACGAGTCTAGGTTCAACGTCATCCTTGGATCGAGAAGCTATCCACAACTCAGGGCAACATTTGAAGAGTATAAGAAGATCTCTAAGAAGGACATTGAAGAGGCACTGAAGAGTGAGATGTCTGGCGATATCCTTCGGGGGATGCTCACAATTGGTAATTAAATATTTTTCTTATTGTTCGTTTAGAATTTTTTTTTCGAATGCAGAAGTTACCCAGTCTGATATTGAAATAATCATATCTTTTAACGTCATTATCCCTGGGATCAGAATTCCTATTTTAGTTCAGGGGCTAATTCTAAAGTTTCCCTCTTGTTGAGAGTTAAAATTTCAGTTAACTGAAAAGGGAGAATGCTAAAGAACACATTCATTTAGCAGAATATATCCCATGCAATAATTTTTAGAGTAACAATTATTTGTTCATGGAAACCAAGAATATCTATTCTGTAGACAAGTGTTTGTTAATGATAAAGGGCATATCACCCTTAAATGTTTTTGAACAAAAGTAGCAAAATATCTGCAAAGGTAAAAATTTTGGTTACTTTTTTGGTAAAATAGGTTAGTTGGTAAGCTGGCATTTTTGCCTAACTGATGTGGACCATAATTCTGCAAGGAAACTGACCTGCACAAATTTTTAGAGAGTGCAATTCAAAATGACAAAGCTAAATTTGTTCACCATCTAAGTGGCATATATATCATTATGAAAATTACAAGAATGTGTACTATTCAAGAAAGTGTGAACCAAATATGACAAAGCTAATTTATTCACTATCTAAATGGCATTTATCACTTATATAAACCATATGTTTCAGTGCGGTGTGTGAAGGACAAGTTTGGACACTTCGCTCGTCAGCTCCAGAAGACGATGAAAGGGATGGGTACGGACGATGACACGTTGTGTCGGGTTGTGGTCAGTCGTTGTGAGATAGACATGGTCCAGATCAAGGAGAAATTCCAGGAACTAACTGAACAAACTCTGGAACAGTACATAGCGGTAGGTCTTTGAAGAGCTCTGATGGGCAGTGGCATGCATAAGATCTTCTTTTTGTGAAAATCATATCATCCAAAAAACTGCTTGTTTCAGCATAGTGGTAAGCAAAAGTGTCATCAATAATTATTCTTTTGGCTCCCTTTTTACAAAATTGGTCTGTAAGTTCATAGAGGTCATTCTTTGGGCTATCCCAGTGTTGTTCCTAGAGGGGGTCATGGGGGAATTTGCCCACCCTTTTTTGCTTGGTGTCCCTTAAATTTTGGAGAAGTAGGATACTTTCACCAATGCAAGGGGCCCCATCCACTATAAAAAGGCCAAAATGATCCCCTTACCTGACCACCTAGAAACAACAATGTATCCTTCTCCACTCCTTTGACTATTTCTTGGACAGACAAGGCATTATCACAAAGAGTGAACAGTCCCGGTAATGTTTTTGAGTTTTCTCTCATTCCTTCTCATAATAGATGTTTAGCTTATAATTCAAGATTAAAGGCTATTTGATGATTCTTTTTAACCTTTATCTTGTAGGATGACATTTCCGGTGACTATCGCAAGATCATCCTATCTCTGGTGACTGGAGGGCCCCCGCCTGAGTCGCAGGCACAATGTGAGTAACTTTGATGTGTAATGAACTTACTTTTTGAATCATATTAGATATGAACAAATTCAATCAATGTTAAATCAGAAATTCACTGAATGAAAATAGAGATTATAGTGGATAAGTTTACTGCAACACTTTCAGAGAAAAGTAAATACGGTAAGTTTGTTTTCCAATCTAGTTAAACTAGCTGTAATGTATACGTCCCATAAGTCCTGAGTTACATCTAGCCATTTACCCACTATGTCCGTGTTGACCATGCGCAGAAATTAACCATGCATGCTCAACACTGACATAGTGGGGAAGTGGCTAGATGTAACGTAGAACTTATGGGACATATACATTACAGCTAGATTTAACAAGCTTGATTGTTTACCTTCGTCGACCTCAAGTGGCTGTATGTAGTGTTTCAATAACATTGTACATTTCATGAATGAGGAAACATATTTCAGCTAGCAAGACATTTGTACTTCAGCATTAACATTGTACAATTCATGAGTGGGGATGTAGATTTCAGCTAGCAAGACATTTGTACTTCAGCATTAACACTGTACATTTCATGATTGACGATGTATGTTTCAGCTGGCAAGGCATTTGTTGAGGCTGTGAAGAACAAAACAGAGGAAGAACTTGATGAGGAGGTCAGATTGGAAACAGAGAAACTTGAGGTAAATCTTACAACATAAAAATTCAATTAACTTGATTAAAAGGCATTCCTTTATGCAAGGAAAAATTGGTTGTAACACAAAATTAATTTGTGAATTATGTTATTGTCAAATAAAATTTCCAAATTTATTTCTTATGGTCATGTGTGGTTTGGAATTGAAGGTAAATATTTTCTAACTTTTCTTCCACATCAGGAAGACCCGACAATTACACCTTTCGAAGGATTTGATGCAGAGGCAGATTCTGAGGCTTTGAGGAAAGCTATGAAAGGATTTGGTGAGTTTTTGATCCTTTGAATTAACCTTTTATTGTGAGATCTTGCAAAATAGATTCAGCAGTTGTTTTAAAAAACTTCAAAGATAAGCGTCTATATTCGTGACTTATTTTCAGATGAACCAATGGTTACAGTCTCAGGTCATCAGTTTGCCGACTACAAATTCAAAGGCTATGAATATGATTACATGAACTTTAATTTGTTTCGATATGACTTGATTTTTTTTAAATAACCGAAGATCATTTATTAACAGTTAAAATTTGAAAAATGATTTTATCATTTGATTTATATTTCAGGCACTGATGAAAAAGCTATTATAAACGTTCTGGCGTACAGGTCAAATGAACAGAGGGTTGAGGTTGCCAATAAGTTCAAGACGATGTTTGGAAAGGTGCATACAAACATTTATCTCTATTCATTCCTGACATCTTCTGTCATCCCTCTGTCTGTCATTGTGAACATCAACTTTGTATTTGTCAAACCATGACCACATCATGACACTTAAGTGTCTCTAGATTGTCTATTAGAAACAACAATTCTGTTAAATAGCTGAAATATTGGTGACAATTCTTTAAACCCCAACTCACTCCCTCACTAGAAATAACAAACAATTTTTACATTCACTTTTTCAAGGATCTGCCAATATTCCAAATTGGACCACAAACATATTCCACATTCATTGCTAATATATCTATGGCAAATTTATTTGGCTGTGGCTTTGGACATCAACTTTGCATTGCCAACATCATAACCAGTTTTAATCTTTTGACTTGCAAAGGATTAACATCATCTAATAGTGAATTGCAAAGGATTGATATCATCTTATAGATTATGAGTAATCTTTTTATCATTTTTTTCCAGGATCTTTCCAAAGAGTTGTCCAGTGAGCTGAGTGGGAACTTCAAGACTCTCTGTCTAGACTTGTTGCTGCCATCAGCCGAGTTTGATGCCAAGAAACTGAAGAATGCTATCAAGGTTTGTAACATTTGTTCTTCTTGGCAAGGAACCCATTTAGAGCTGGTCTGACTAGAATTCGTTTCATGGTACCTTGATTGAATATGTGATACGCATGAGCTTGATTTAAATAATTCTGAAGTAAAGCACAACAAATATAGCGGCTTTTACATATTTTCAGGGTCTCGGAACGGACGAGAAGGTTTTGATTGAGATCATCTGTACCAGGACAAACCAACAACTCGCAACAATCAAGGAAGTGTACAAGTCAAGTAAGTTCTTGGATTATCAGATATAAAATATAAATCATTGATTTCCATTTCTCATATGGTATGAAAGTAAAAGCCATTGGTGTTAAACTTTTTGAAAACAAAGAATTGTTATTGTTTGTTTCAGTTCTCACCATTACAGTGTTTTTAAATTACCTTTTTTTTCATCATTGGATCTATAGCCCCCTTTAAATTTAATACTTTTGTGTTTAGTTTATTTGGATACAAATAAAACTAATCTCCACATTTAGATAAATTTTAAGGATTGATGACACCAGACACGTTACTTAAAATCAATATCTCCTTTAGATTAATCATTTTTTATTTCATCATTTCTGACCACATGAAACCATTCTCAACACATATGTACACTGCAAGGACTAATAACACCAGAAAAGTCAATTCAGACTCAGTATCTATCTCTCAACAGCCTACAGCAAGGAGCTAGAAGCAGATGTGGCAGGCGACACCTCGGGTCACTTCAAGCGTCTGCTGATTGGGTGTCTGCAGGGCAACAGACCTGAAGAACCTACCTTTGATCGCGCAAAAGCAAAACTGGACGCACAGGAGCTTCTTGACGCAGGAGAAAAGAAATGGGGCACAGATGAGTCTCGATTCCACACAATCCTTGTATCTCGGAGCTATGCTCAGCTCCGAGCAACATTCCAGGAGTACGCTAAGCTTGCTAACAAGGATATTGAAGATACGATTGCTAGTGAGATGTCTGGGGACCTTAAGGAAGGATTCCTCACTGTTGGTGGGTGTTCTAAAAGTTGATCTACCATAATTCCTGCTAGATTTTGTTAGCCTGTGATTTGATATGTGGTGATCCTCTGACCATTTGTATAAATAACTGCATAGCTCTATATTTTTCTGCTGAATTTCACAGGGATGCTTTTTTGTACAACTTTTTAAACATTATAGTAAACAAATTTGATTGTGTTCAGATTGTCTGCTATTGTACACCTTATCTTTGGGAAAAATTTGCTTCTTCATGATAATTTGAAACAATTGAAATTTGCAAAATATTTAAACGGTTGCTATATTTATACTGTCAAAAAGGAAGGGTTAAAGAAACAAAAAGGAGGGTAGGCTGTTATGAAACTTTCATGACCACAAGATTTATTTTGAGGTTCATAGCAATAAGTCTCTTCTTCGAGTGGCATTTTAGAAGTTGAAAGTCAAATAAGGACAATATTTATGGATGACAACTTCTTTATTTACAGAGTGTGGCGTTTCGGTAAAGATTCTTGTATCGTTATCAAGCATATCATCATGCTAGATAACGATACAATAATCTGTATCGAAACGCCCGACTCTGTAAATAAAGAAGTTGTCATCCATAAATATTGTCCTTATTTTAAAAGTCTCTTGGTTTGTTAAAACTTATCTTTCTGGAATGACATTAAAATGAATTAATGATCTTTCTTCCAGTGAAGTGTATCAGGAACAAGGCGTATCACTTTGCAGCCGAGCTTCATCGAGCTATGAAGGGTCTAGGAACAGACGACAGTACGCTGGTGCGTGTTGTGGGGTCGCGCTGTGAGGTCGACATGGTCCAGATAAAGGACGCTTTCCAGAGGAACTACAAACAGACTCTCGGCATGTTCATTAAGGTGCTAATCTTAACATTTATCTGCAGAACCAGAACATTTCTCTATGTAATTATGCCGCTAATGGCTGAAATATTGCCCAAGCGGTGTAAAACAATAACTCACTCCCTCACTCTTAATGTAATTGACTCAAACAACTGGGTAAGAAACTTGTGAAAATGAACATTTTGTGACACATACTTGTAGTATATGACAAAGAATGTCAAATATGATCATAATTCTACATTTCTTGTTGCATATTGTGTATCTGTAAACTCATGAAGTAACTATACAACTTCACTGCCTCTTGTGAAAATATAGTATTTAAGGGACAATATACAAATGTTCCCAAGATTTGCCTTACTAAAACTGACCATGTTGCAGGATGACACATCCGGAGACTACAGGACCATGTTGCTGGCTCTCATCAGAGACGAGAGTGCAGGTAAGAACAAGTAAAAATAATGTATTTCCTCGAATAGACGCCAGGCCTCGAATATAGGCCGGGGGAATGGCTGTTTTAGGTAAATACATGCTGGGTCTCGAATAAACACCGGGTGATAAGTTGATTATTTAATGCTCCCGTAATTGAATTGAAACAAAGTGTATTCTCCCTTTACACCATCTATACACATTTAATTTACTACTATAAAATAAATAGATGCCGGGTCTCGAATACACGCCGGGGGTAAAGGGGGTCTGACAAAATACATGCCGGGGGCGTCTATTCGAGGAAATACGGTAGCACTTTAACCCTTTCAAGAACCCAGACATATATACTGTAAGAGCCTGTGTTTAGTCCTATATAAGGAGAGACCATCGTCCACGGTAGAAGTTTGGATTGGCTACAAGGATCCATAAAAGGATACTGAGTGGTATGCAGTATCACGTTTTTTGATAATTTTATATTTTAGATTTTTTACAGATATTTCTACGTCAATGCTAAATGTATTATTTTGATAGTGTCAAAAATTTAATAACACAAACCAATTATCCATAGTCGGAGGACAAAGTATGAAGAGTCATGTATAATCCATTTTGTGTAACACCTTTAATTCATTTTGTGTAAGAAAAAGGAATCGCAATGCTGAACTTCACATTATATATTTGAATTATTACTGCTCAATTTTGTTTCAATGCATTGTCTTTCAATTGGAACCATTAAATTTCATTTTCCTGACATCACCTTATATTCCCCCTAAAAACGTGCTACTGCCCCTTTTTAAAAACTTTAGTTCAGAAAAAAAGGGAATGTGTCATTTGAAAGTGATCGACGACCAAGGGCATATGTATCATCTCCACGGTAGTGGTGTGGATGGTGCACTAGGCGGCACATGGATCTACTAAAGGATACTGGGTGGTACGCTAAATTTTAAAAAATTCGTTCAGAAAAAGACGGTACTGCTTCCTTTTTTAGCCCGTTTCAAGGGGTAAGAGTTACTGCATCAACTGCCCAGTTGCCTGTATTTCAAAAAGGGTTTGACATTATTTGTACCTGTAAGTTTTTACATTTGCTTTTCATGCTCATGAAAAAGATGGTGTGAGTTTGAATAATAAAGATTAGTTCTGAGGCACTACTCTTTAAGCTGTAAATATTTTAAGAAATATTCAAAAACGATTTTCTTCGAGACAAGGAAAAAACAATGAAAAATTTTGATAAAAACTTTTCATGTTCTCTTTGTCATATTTTCATAAAAAATCTTTTTTAAACATAAGTTAAAACATATGAAATTCTGAATTCGAAAAAAACCTTCATGTTTGTTTCTGCTCTTGATAATAGCTGATATGATTCCTTATTGTATGTCATAAGTTATTGTAAATTGATTTGTTTTCTTGCAGGCAAGAAGTAATAGCCCTCTGAAGACTTTGGACCTTTTCTCAAGCTTAATCAAATCAACTTCCATTTGTGTACTTAAATATGACTCTCTCCAGAAGAATAGCAAAGTGATATCATACAAATATTCATTATGATCGACTTGGAAATATTCTAATCAAGTGTGCACTCATTAAGACTCACAAATGGTTAGGTATCAATTTGAATTCTTTTCAAAATTAATTTACTTTAACCTGGGCTCCTATGAGAATTGGAAAATGATCGAAAATGGTAAATGTTTCTTATTATAATGATATTAAAAAGTGAATATATTTGGACCAAACTGTTCAGGGATCAGTGACCAAGAACCTGTTCTTATTCTTTCCATTTTATGGATAAACACCTTTTTTCATATTGTAATCCTAACAAAGGATATTGATAGACCTTGACACTCCATCTCTTCGTTTTTCTAGAATGCCATATGAGATAGGGAGTGAACTAATTATTCACCAACTTAGTTTTCTGAAACTTAATAATCAGTTCTTTGTTCAAATCTATTCACCAAATATTTTGTAACATTTTAATAACTTAACATGATTAACAAAGCCGTTTGTTTGTATAGTAATATGCAAACCAAGTTAAAGATACACTTTCTAATTCAATATATATAATTTTTAAAATTATATTTTATATTAATAGATGATATACACAATATATAATAACCACAGGACTATTCCATAATGGATTTATTTCTAGTCTTAGACATTTGTAATATATGTTAGATCATTTATTTATAGTATGAAACTATCTGTAGAAATCATTGTTCATTGTTATAAATATATATATATATTGTTTAATCAACAAATTTAATGCAAAATGTAAAGGGATGAAATAAGAGCCATTTAATAATTTCTTTGCCCAGCATTTGTTAAATATTTTTGCAATCACAGATAAAAAAATTTAAACTTATACATTCAAAATTAACTCTTAAGATATTTTTTATCATATTCTGTGCACAATTTGAAGTGCCATTGAAACACAGAATTTTGCCTTTCATAATTTCTTTGCCCAGCATTTGTTAGATATTTTTGCAATCACCGATACATTTTTTAAAACTTGTACATTCCAAATTTACTTTTAGTTCCAAAATATTTTATCATGTGCTGTCTGCTATGCCTTTTATGCAGGGTTTAAGTACACGTTTTGTGCCTTATACATAAATCACCAATTTATTAATTAGGCTTCTTAACACTTGCTAGCTGTGATATTGTTTTACTGTTTTTAGTTACAGTACATTCTGCCATAATTGTACATGTATATGTGTCTGTCTGTCCCTTAAGAAAGTAGATATATTATTGTCAAAAGATTATTAAATTATTAAATATTGTCATATGTTGTTGTTGACTACTCTGTTGAAAACGCCAAAAATGTTGTGATTCTTCACCCGCAGTATTTGTTTTTCTCTCATGAAAACTCCAAAGAGGGAGCTACATCGACTGGGGGTTCACTGTCAGGGACCTTGATGCGAGAGAACAGTTAACGTTTGCTTTGTCAGTTGATTCAATTTCTTGATTTTTTTATCTACTGGAGACGCAAGTCAAGCATAACCCAGTGGAGTCGTTAAGATTATTTATATACATGCAAGACACACAACATAAACTATAGTTGATCTATATTTATTGTCTGGTGATTTGTATTTGGATATTGTACAAAATAGTATCAACAACTCATCCTAATAATAATGATGATAACTGTGACGTAATTAAAATTATCAAGAAAACTTGCAAAAGACAAGTTGGTATTAATTTCTTTTTTAAAGTTCAATTTTGTCATTCCAAAAAACAATTATCTTCCTTTCAAACAATTGTAAAACATGTACAAGGTTTGAAATGAATAGGTTTTAGTTGAATACTGTATCACTGTAATCATAAATATGTCAGATGATGTGTAGAATAAAACATTAATCCATGCACAATCCAAAAGAGAGCATGATCGATGCCTGGCCTGCAGGAAATGTTTCTTATCAATAATGACTATGGGTCATGCCTTATCAAACTTATAAACCAACAAACAAAAAATTCCACAACCAACTGACCTTGGGTACAAAGAGCTTTTGATTACAATTCTTTCAGCTCATCCATGGTGCAGTTGTAAAGGTTTCAAGTGGGGGAGCATGACATAGACTCAATAAAATAATAAGGTATAAATGAACATTTTAGGAATTATGAATATTGATATATTTCTTCATTGACCACCCTATGAAATATTAATCATAAAAATTACAATATGCCTAGCTTATCTTATCAAGTATAAATGGGAAATTACAAGAAAAAGTATGTGAAGTCACTTTAATTTTACAAGAGCATACATCATACTTTCACGGAACAATACTCAGTAGGTTTTGTATTTTCACTCCTAGTTGGGATAATATAAGCAAGGCTGCCATTAGGAATATTTGCTACTATCACTTTTGTGACAGCTGACATTATCTAATTCCGGCCTAAGAATACCGGAAATTAGGTGTCCAGATGACAGAAATGACTGTAACATACCTCATTCTTCAAAACTACAAATTAATTCCCAATTCTTAGTAAATTTATATGTTTAGTGGCCCATACAACCTACCTTGGTGAAGTAGTAGAGGTTTACGGTGAGTTGGGCTGAAGAATACAGTCATAATCCATGTTTTTGCATGTCTGCCATTGCCTTCAGTGACCATGATATTGATGAACTGTTGACTTCAGTGTCAGCTTATGATTAAAATTGATGAGTCAACCAGCCCATTTTAGAAATCTTATTCTATAAAGATAAACAATACCTTACAGTTAACATTTGTTTTATAATCGCTTAGAGATTTAAAACCTATTCTACAGACTTTTGATACTATCAGCAGATATCATATTTTATATCATAACAATGATGATGCAAAGTCATTCTTCAAAAAATAAAAATAACTAGTCTATTATTTTTAAACAAGTATTTGTCACAAAGGTGACAAGATCCCCCGCCGCAAATTGATGTTAACAACAAGAAGCGTGACGGACGTACGGAGCGGAATACTATGTCCCCCGTGAAGACTCAAGGTTAATGTGTTCATGAGATATGGCGCTAACAACATTTTTAAAACTGGTCAAAGTCTCGCCGTGACCTTGAAAATGAAGTCAAGGTCATCGAAAACTTTTCAGGTCTGCATATTCCCCAGATGAAGACTGGTACCAAGTTTGAAGATTCTAGGTTGAGCGGTTCATTAGTTATCCCGCTAACAACATTTTCAAAACTGGTCAAAGTCTCGCCGTGACCTTGAAAATGAGGTCAAGGTCACCGAAAACTTTTCAGGTCTGCATATTCCCCAGATGAAGACTGGTACCAAGTTTGAAGATTCTAGGTTGAGCGGTTCATTAGATATCCCGCTAACAACATTTTCAAAACTGGTCAAAGTCTCGCCGTGACCTTGAAAATGAGGTCAAGGTCACCGAAAACTTTTCAGGTCTGCGTATTCCCCAGATGAAGACTGGTACCAAGTTTGAAGATTCTAGGTTGAGCGGTTCATTAGATATCCCGCTAACAACATTTTCAAAACTGGTCAAAGTCTCGCCGTGACCTTGAAAATGAAGTCAAGGTCACCGAAAACTTTTCAGGTCTGCGTATTCCCCAGATGAAGACTGGTACCAACTTTGAAGATTCTAGGTTGAGCGGTTCATTAGATATGCCGCTAACAACATTTTCAAAACTGGTCAGTCTCGCTGTGACCTTGAAAATGAAGTCAAGGTCACCAAAAACTTTTCAGGTCTGCGTATTCCCCAGATGAAGACTGGTACCAAGTTTGAAGATTCTGGGTTGAGCGGTTCATTAGATATGCCGCTAACAACATTTTCAAAACTGGTCAAAGTCTCGCTGTGACCTTGAAAATGAAGTAAAGGTCACCTAAAACTTTTCAGGTCTGCGTATTCCCCAGATAAAGACTGGTACCAAGTTTGAAGATTCTAGGTTGAGCGGTTCATTAGATATCGCGCTAACAACATTTTCAAAACTGGTCAAAGTCTCGCTGTGACCTTGAAAACGAGGTCAAGGTCACCGAAAACTTTTCAGGTCTGCGTATTCCCCAGATGAAGACTGGTACCAAGTTTGAAGATTCTGGGTTGAGCGGTTCATTAGATATGCCGCTAACAACATTTTCAAAACTGGTCAAAGTCTCGCTGTGACCTTGAAAATGAAGTAAAGGTCACCTAAAACTTTTCAGGTCTGCGTATTCCCCAGATAAAGACTGGTACCAAGTTTGAAGATTCTAGGTTGAGCGGTTCATTAGATATCGCGCTAACAACATTTTCAAAACTGGTCAAAGTCTCGCTGTGACCTTGAAAACGAGGTCAAGGTCACCGAAAACTTTTCAGGTCTGCGTATTCCCCAGATGAAGACTGGTACCAAGTTTGAAGATTCTAGGTTGAGCGGTTCATTAGATATCGCGCTAACAAGAAGCGGGACGGACGGACGTACGTACGTACGGACGTACGGAGCTGAATACTATATCCCCCGCTTCGCGCTAAACGCGCGGCGGGGGATAAAAAGAAGCTTTAAATGGATTATTAACATAATCATTTGATTTGTATTATTTAACATCAAGAATGGAAAAGGCAACACGACTTAAGGCTAAAATCTGAAAGTAATGTAATTAAAAAATATATGTTTAAAAAATATACATTATGATTGAAGAACACCACCTGGATATATACAAATACATATTCTTTACAATTAAAATTGGTATTTTTATGAAAATATTAAATACGTTGCTAGAAACGTGTCTTGACAAGATTACATTCTTGATTATACATATTTATGAGAAATCAATTCATGGGACAACACAAAACCTTGGGTGTAAACCTTAAAACTTTAAAATGGTCGTCAGCAGGATTTGGAGTGGCAAGATGACTAAGAGTTGTACAAACTAAATAATCTTATTTGGATCAAGTACCCAGTTACCTAGGTAATGAGAAAATTCAGATTTTCAATATCATTTGGCACTGACTTTCACTGAGAAAAGAATAGGGGTGAACATGGCCTCCTTTCACAAAGCAACTAAAGGTTACTGCAACTCCAATTCTCTAACATTGCTTGTTACCCTAGAAAATAAAAACAGGCCTACAACTTTTAGTACTGTTGGAGTAAAAAGGTCATGATTAAACTACCAAAAGAATGTATTTTAAATTGAATATTTTACTCTAAAAACTGTGTCTAGAAGCATATCATTTTTGTCAGCCAAAAATCAGCCTTACTTGTCTGGATCCTATGAACAAGTGTAAATTTGAATGCTTGATTAAAGCCATGAAAGCTTCCAAATCTGGGTCTTGGTCACTTGGTTACTAAGGATTGGTATCGTTCCTCATTTCTGTATTGCAATATATTGCGCTACAGGAAAGCATATAGCAATACGTATTGTAATATATTGGTACTAATCAAATTCAGGATAATTTTAAAATGATTATCATTGCTCAGCTTTTAACCGTTTTGGAAAGGATATTTTTAAATCACTGCACATTTTGTTAATAACTTTCAGTAAAATCGGATTTTAAATGGTTGTCTTTTTTTTGCAATTTTAGATGGATTTTGCTCACTTTAAAACGTTTGATATATTGAATATTATCATTGTAATAAAATCGATAATACTGCACATCCTCATTGGTAACATTATCTATCCTCACTAAATTGTTTTAGAAATATTGAAATTCTATCTCAAGAGTTCAGAAACATTCATTTCCTCTTCCTGGTCGCTTGGTGACCTCATCAGTCCTTACCAAACTTCATACAAGTTCTTTTCTACTAATCTCCTGATGAAGGTTTTGAAAAATGGTGTGAATGATGGAAACTCTTTTGATCCTTCGATAGGTTCAAGTTTTAGCGTGACTGCCGTCTTAGATGTATGAACAACAGTGTTAATGTCAAGACGGAATTGCACCAAGTATTTTGACGAAAAGCCCACGTTTTCAATGATCTGTTCGGATATCTCTTTCTCCAGTTCCAAACCATCAAGATCTCCTTCTGACATCACTTCCTTCCTCAGGGTCTTCCGACTGTACCAAGTGCGACAACACGCGCTGCACAGCAGCTCCATATGCAGGCTTGTAGACCGAGCGCCACCTTGAGATAAGGAGCCAAGTTTCTGAGTGTAGGGTTTTGAATCTGATGAACTTGTTGCATCGCTGGAAGGTGTTACAATGGGATCTTCACGAGACTTTTTCGCACATGAATTAGGAGCTACCTGAGATCTTCGTTTCCGTGGCGATTCTTCAGGAATTTGAGACTCAGGCTCCATTTGTTCCCCTTTGTTTTCATCCTCCGATATGGTCTGGGCAAGAATTTCGGTCTCAAACATAAGAATTGTCTCCAGAACTCGCTGGACAAACAGACAGACTTTAAAACACCAGTTGAGTCGGAAGTCAGGAGTTTGAAGGTGTTTGAATGCCTCTGGTGGAAGCTGTGCAACTTTCAGCAACACAGTAAAGCTGTTCATATCTTCTCTATCCTCATCCATCGATCGCAGACGATGTATTTCCTGGGCAATGTCTTTAGGCATGCTCTTGTCAAGGATCTTTGTGAGACCAAACTCCTCTCCCTTCTCTATTGCGTCTTCGAGCCCTGACCACTGCTGACACTTCGCAGCGGCGATTTCAAACTCCTCTGCGATCTTGAACTTCATTTTGTCGTTCACGTTGCCTGTGATGTTGTGGTCAAGCACAAAGGGGTCCTGGATGTTCATTGGTCCAACCTGAAGATAGAAAATGTAAAATAAGCTTCAAGAAACAATTAAAGAGCATTATGTGGTCTTCATCAGAGGCCAAGATGTTGCACCATATATTTTCCTTTAAGGATTATTTGCGGATTTGTTTCCCCAAAAATAGCATCCTTAAGATTTCTGATAGCTCATATTATTATATATCCCTAGCAGAACCTAAGATACCATGTTCATAACATTAAAAAAATGCTTTCAAAAGAAGCTAGGAATTTTAAGAATTGAAAAAGCATGAAATTTGTTTTAATTGTAAAATTTTTAATCAAGTTCCTTTCTGTCAACCTATAAACAGCGTTGGAGGTCCCAATGGGACCAGCAACAACATAACAAACTTCATACCATTCAACCTCATTTAGGTTATAAATCTCTTTCCCCTTTTACCCGGCAGGAAGCTTGTGTCCTTCGACGATGTCGTATTGGACATACTCATTTGACTCATTCTTATCTTTTAAAGGGGGAAGATCTCCCTATGTGTATACCCTGTCAATGTCCCCTGACTGTAAAACACATATTGTGTGAGTGTTGGGACACAGCCCAAATCAGGGAAACATTTTACCCCAATATTTCCATTTCACAACTGTACTATCACTTTGGTGAACACCGTATTTTAGATTTCCTTAAGGAAATCAGGCTTCTTGATAAGTTATAAATTTTAATACTATATATCAGTTTTTAACAACTTTGTGATATCATGCTGATGTTTTTCAGCCTTCGCGCTGTTTCATTATCTGCTTTTGCAATCATGTTCATATTTAGGCAATTTCATTAACTTCCTCGCAGCTAATGGCTGCAATATTGCCCAAGCGGCGCTAAACAATTACTCACTCACTCATTCTGTCAACCTAAAGACTAATTTCTGATTGTAAATATTCCCAGGAGGTCCACAAATACGAATCCCACAATGACCCACCTTGTAGCAGTGTTTATCAGTTGATCCGTGGACTTTCTCCAGCATCTCCTGTATCGGCATGAGAGTCCCACTGCGTGTCTGGAGCACCACTGTACTGAAGTCTAGCTTGGCATAGAACTGGAAGAACCCGCTCAGCAGCTCCTCTGTAACAGCAGATAGATGGCTTGGAAATGTGTGAAATAGGAGTGGAAGGGGGAGGAAACACTTGGAAATGAAGAAGATGAAAATAGGTTTCAAAGGCTTATAAGGGACATAGGACTACCAAAACTAAAAACAAGATGTGTCACAAGGTAAAAAATTATGACCTCATCTGAAGGTTTTATCATGATAGATGCACATGTGAAATATGAAAGGTCTACCCCCAAGCAATCCAAAGTTATGAGCAAGGGATAAAGTTTGTTGGTAATGAAAGTCAGACGGACAGGGCAAACACTATATATACCCCCAGAATCTCTGATCCAGGGGCATAATCCTCACTAGTCAAGGAGTCTGTACACAAAGTTCTCTCTAGGCCTAATGCTTCTTGAGAAGATTAAAATGCACAAAGTTTATGGACAAACGGGCAGCCGGGCGCCGGACACAATGCCATGACATAAACCCATCAGGCCGTACAAGCCTGATGAGCTAAAAAGAGGAGATCATCACCAGTGAGAGAATGTGGTTACGTTATTTACAACAACAGTATGGAAGAGAGTGCTCACCAACAGACTGGGTATTGGCTGATGGACTGCAGGCCTCGACATCTTGTGGATAGGAACAGTCCCAGCCGTCAATTATCACTTTCTCTTTACCTGGAGAAAAATATACAGGCATCACGGTAGAATGATTAATACCATTAGGTTATTTGAAATGAAATGATCTCCTTGAGAGAAGATAATGACTTATATATCAACTTTTTTCTGTAGGAGGAAAGTCAATTATAGTGTGTTTTTATATTTATGTAGCCTTCAATTTGCAAACCATGTGTTGGGCCTCCTTTCGCAAAGCACTAAGTCCTTGAGATAACCTTAGTGTACGGGAGTTAAGGTCAACTTTTGTGAAAGGAGGCCCAGATGTTGTGGCTGAGTGGATGAACTGTTAGGACAGTTAGTGCTGATGCTTCAAAATCTGGAGTTATGTTTGGATCTGAATACAGTAACACAATACTGTATATAGTGATCACAAATACCTAAATCTATTTGCACAATTCATGTCATTTTTACATTCAAACTGTATCACAGCCTCAACCAAATTGTAGACTAGTCAGTCACTATTGACTCACTCACAAATTTAACAATGATAAAAGTCACCCAAACTATCATATCATTTTTAAAAGGCAAATTGTACATAAATTTCAGCAACTTCCTACCACTGACCAGATCCAAAATAAAACAATGTGTAAATCAATCAAACAGTCATTTATATCAGCATTACAGCCACATTGCACCACAGACCAAAACTACTTCAGGAAAACAATTTGTAAAAGTGCAGATCGTGTGAAGACCATTACAACAGTCATAATCAAACATAGCACTTTAACAGCCGCACAACATATAACAAACATCAAATCAGTCAAAACACTTATACAGTCAAATTGTACCCGACAACACAACTAGAGGTGTAAATACTGACCCGCGAGCCCAGCAAGGGTATCGATGGTAGGCAGAAGTGGAGTGTTCAGACTCTGTAGGTACTGTATCACCAGGAAGGTCAGGGCGTAGTTGGTGAGTCTCGGCCCCGAGTTGATGTTGCCAGCAATCTCCTTGACCTTGGCCCAGTAGCGTACCGTGTGCACCAGCAGACTGACACGGTCGTCCATCCGACTACACAGCTGCAGCAGACGCGTGTTCCTCAACGCCAACCTGGGAAGGATGATAGTGGATAGCAAATGTTATTGGAGGTAGTCAACAAAATTGAATCCAATAAGATCAAGTTGTATTTTTATACACTAGATTTTATTTATTGTAAGAATAAAACCGTAGCAAATTAAAATGGCAAGGAAATTCAGTTGAATTATTATTGTAATGGTTTTTGATATCTCATGTCACATGCTTTTTAAATCCAACTGTGTCTTGGATATATGTGTGTTTTAGATCTGAAGTAAATAAATGTCAAGCAAGACAGCAACAACTCCCATCTTTTAACGTCTTTTGGTATGACGCAATTGGGAATCGAAATCCTGCTCTTCTGGGTGATGAGCAGACACTCTACCACTGAGCTACATCCTTGGTATCAATTATGTGACATACCAATGGTATTTAGTAACTAGGAGTAGCAAGATAAGTTCTCTATATGATCAAATAAAGACTCATGGACAATGTCATACGCCTGGTTGTGAGTTAAGGAGAGAATTCCTACCTGTTATTGATGGAGAGGTCACACTTGATACCGGTTGGCTCGTGTGTGAACTTGACAAGCGGACATCTCGCACTCGGGATCCCGAAGATGTTGTTGCACCCGACCCCATGGTCAAGGAGAACGCGGGATACAAGCTTGATCTTGTCGTGAGGGGTCATCTGCTGAAGGTCACTCGAGGTCAAAGGTCCCTCCGATTTGGTCAGAGATGTGATGTCTCGGTGGTATGGCATTCTTACTGGTGGCTGAAATTTGTATAAAGTAGGCTTGTTATAAATCTATACAAGCAGATCTACATGATCTGTTGGTAGGAAAAGTGGGAACACTATTCAACAAAAGTTTAATGTGATAATTGTATCATTCATAAGCCCCTGTAGAGTATTTAAAGTTGAAACTATCCTTAGCAGATTATTGATACTGATTTCCTCCACAAGATAATTGTTTATAATCCTGAGTTTCATTGCTGTGGAAACTGTACCTGTTTTTGATGGGAACTGCTAGAAGTTTGGAGACATAAACATACATGGTGCTTTTTCCAACATATCAAGTTTCAATGAGTTAGGCCTTACGTTTTTTAGTTTTGGTCTGGAAACTAAATTTGCATTTCCATGGACACAGCCAAAATCATTTGAGTTCTCCGGAGGAAATCAACATATTATTAATTCCCCAAAAATGAATACTAGGCAAATACTAACATCCCATCACAATGAAATCACAATTGAAACTTTCACGTATTATTACTTTCAATTTTGTTTTTCTCGGTTCTATAAAAAGAGATATTGACCCTATTCACATGTCTTTAATGTTAAGATACAAATGACGAGACGTACCAGATCAGCTGCTGCCTCACTTTCCTCTTCTCCTTCTTCATCATGGAAGTCGAGGAAAACATCGATGTCACATCCCTTCTCTCCGAAACCATTCACAGAGGAGCCAAATTGATGAATAGTGCAGGCTGTAAAGGGAAATTGAAAAGACATCAATTTCTTTCATCTATTATCACATTAAGTGTATGAATAGAATCTATTTATGACCTGTTTCCAAGTAAACTATTTGAACATAAGAATGTTTGACAACTTTTAGCTTTCAGTGACAATTTGCCTCTCATGTTTCCAAGTAAACTGTTTGGATTGGTTACTATACACACAAGTCAGATTTACAATTCCAGAAGGAAAAATAAACTGTTCAAGCTTATTCACCTGTCATAAAACTTAAGATAGGCTACTATTCAAGTTTACTCAAACTGTCAAAAGTCAAAGCCTAAATCACAGCAGAGTAAAACTAGTATTGTGAAGACTAGAGTTACTAGGAAAATAAAGCTTTTGACAATGCTTGCGAATCTTTTTCAAGTGTCTAAATTGATGACATTTCTTGATCATATTTCTTAGAAAAATGTTTAGATTAGTCCACCACATGTCAAAGATTAAATCACAGCAGTGTAAGACGAGTATTAAAGACAGGACTGACCAGGGAACATCTTGCCGAGAGCCACCTGCAGCATGTCACAGATCTCCTGCTTGGTCTTTATCTCCTCCTCCGTCAACCGCACAAACTCCGTCAGGATCCTCATCTGGTCCTCGATCTGTCACCAAGTAGATTACCATAATATCCTCGACAACAACCCTGCGGTCCCAATTGATTAGCAACAGTACCCATGCACATACATATAAATGCTTTTTGATGATTATTTCTTTATTATCTCAGACATATGAAACCCTTGATGATGTACAGATTTCAACTTAAATATAATTAAGGATTCAGCCATAAAGGCTGAATCCTTATTGTTATTGGCGTGTTTATTATTATTAAGGATTCAGCCATAAAGGCTGAATCCTTATTGTTATTGGCGTGTTTATTAGGTCTTCAAGACAAAGTCTGGAAGACCTATTGTTTTTATCCGATTTCTTCAAGTTCTTCTTATTATTATTATTTGTACTTTTTTTGTGAACGAGCTACAGCTCAAACGGCTGCTCCAAATTTGACCAAACTTGGCATGAAGATACCCCTTACCCTGGAATCGACATGCTAAGCTTTTGAGCACAATCGACCCGTACGTAAAAGGTCCAGTTCGAATCCAAACTCGAAATTTTAACATTGATTTTTTTTTCAAAATGCACTTGGAGACTTGAAATTTTTTTTAAAAGATGCGCAATGAAAAATAATGAAAAAAACGAAATCATGACGAATTCCTAGGTCACGTGGTTTGGCCGCCATCTTGTTTTAAGGCACTTTTCAAGGACTTTTTAACACCGGTCTGACCCCATGCGCTTTTGAGGAAACACCACTCGGCAACTACTGATACCAGAAAGTTGAAACTTGCACATAATGTAGCTGATACATTAGCCTATAACAAGTTTGGCTTGAAATTTAAAAATTCGAAATACTTTTTTTTTTTTAAATTTTAAAACTTTGCTCAAAATCGCAAACTTCAAGGGCAGATAACTAAAAAACCAGACCATAGAATTGAATGATTTTTGCATGAGGGCTAGACATTAGCAAGATCTTCAAGATAAAAGAATAAAATCGCTCGCGAACAATGACTTCCGGTCACGAGGAAGGGTCAAACTTTGCATTTTAAAAAGTGGTGTTTTGCTGGGTATGTTTTAACCCTCTTTAACAAACATGCATGTGAAGGTCAAACGTGCATGTAAAGGTCAAACAGTATGTGAAGGTCAAACACGAATCTTGAAGACCTAAGTACTGCCGCGGCAGTCCTAGTTATTATTATTATTTTTATTATTTCACGAATGTTTAGACAGACTTTTAGCCAAAACTACTGAAGCAAATACAACAAAACTTTACACACTGGTAGTCCTTACCCTGGAATCGAGCCGTTAAGCTTTTCAGCCTGATTGGTCAAACCGTTAAAGGTCCAGTTCGATTCGAAAGTTCAAAATTTAACATTGATTTTTTTTTCAAAATGCACTTAGAGACCTGAAACTTTTTTAAAAGATGCGCAATAAAAAATGATGCAAAAAAACATATCATGACAAATTCGTAGGTCACATGACTTGGCCGCCATCTTGATTTTAAGCACATTTTACAAAAGTCCGACCCCATGCACACTTGGCGATTCACCGCTCGGTAACTACTAATACCAGAAAGCTGAAATTTACACATAATGTCGTTAAGACATTGGCCTATAACGAGTTTGTTTTAAAATGTGAAAATTCAAAATACTTTTTGTGTAATAAACTTTCAAAGTTTGACAATTTTTAAAAATATCAATTTTCAAGGGCAGATAACTCAAAAACCTGACCGACGAATTTCATGATTTTTGCATGAGAGCTAGACATGACCAAGGTCTTCAAATTCAAAAAATAAAATAGCTCGCGAACAGTCATTTCCGGCCGCCATGACGCATTTTCCTAACATGGGGTCAGCTCCGACAGAAAATATGCAAAACAGACTTTCCAAAGCTGCTGTAGCTTATTGCTTCACAGGACGTTCATGAAACTTTGAGGATTGATTGCTAACATTATTATCTGTATAATGTGTACGTTAGATGTACGGCTGAATCCTGTTTTCGTCGCTTGCGACTATATTTATTATTATTTTTATTATTTCACGAATGTTTAGACAGACTTTTAGCCAAAACTACTGAAGCAAATACAACAAAACTTTACAGACTGGTAGACCTTACCCTGGAATCGAGCCGTTAAGCTTTTCAGCCTGATTGGTCAAACCGTTAAAGGTCCAGTTCGATTCCAAAGTTCAAAATTTAACATTGATTTTTTTTTCAAAATGCACTTAGAGACCTGAAACTTTTTTTAAAAGATGCGCAATAAAAAATGATGCAAAAAAACATATCATGACAAATTCGTAGGTCACGTGACTTGGCCGCCATCTTGATTTTAAGCACATTTTACAAAAGTCCGACCCCATGCACACTTGACGATTCACCGCTCAGTAACTACTAATACCAGAAAGCTGAAATTTACACATAATGTCGTTAAGACATTGGCCTATAACGAGTTTGTTTTAAAATTTGAAAATTCAAAATACTTTTTGTGAAATAAACTTTCAAAGTTTGACAATTTTTAAAAATATCAATTTTCAAGGGCAGATAACTCAAAAACCTGACCGACGAATTACATGATTTTTGCATGAGAGCTAGACATGACCAAGGTCTTCAAACTCAAAAAATAAAATAGCTCGCGAACAGTCATTTCCGGCCGCCATGACGCATTTTCCTAACATGGGGTCAGCTCCGACAGAAAATATGCAAATCATACTTTCCATACTTTCATGAAACTTTGAGGATTGATTGCTAACATTATTATCTGTATAATGTATACGTTAGATGTACGGCTGAATCCTGTTTTCGTCGCTTGCGACTATATTTCCTGTTGACCTTTGAAACGTATGACCAACAAAGAAAACTTTCAAATGTAAATCAGGTACATGACACAGAATAAATAGGTATTCAGGTGAAGTACACTTTTCTTGTTGGATTAATCGATGTATGGGTTACTTGCAAAGAATCTTAGTATAGAAACCAACTTGAAATTTGTATTCTAAATTTTACATACAAATAAACGACTGTACTGGTTTACTAAACATACTTTTATTTAAGAAAATGATATCGTAGAGAGTTTAGTTTGAGGCAGAGGGTAGCCTTGTTTAACCATGATACTGATGATAGGTAGGTATAATTGTACTTAATTAAAAAAACAGATGTTTTTTAAGGCTATACTACAAAAAATTCTTAAATGATATTTGAATATTTACTATCAGTTTCTGGGGTCTTTTGCACCTCTGAAAATAAAACATTTTAGGAAAGAGAGGCAATTGCATTGCTCCTGCTAAGCATTTGTGGTAATAATTATGGTCAAAACTCTTAACCACTTCGATCTCATATTTCATATTATTCTTCGGCTAAAATCAGAGTTTCTCTAGCTCTTATATCATTAAGATACAACTCATCAAAAAATAATTTGTCATTATGACAGTTTTATCTAAGAAAAATGCTCACCGATACCCCAGTAGCCAATTTCTGAGTTACTTCCTCGCATTGTACGGCTATTGCTTTCTTGTCTTCCTTTGTTGCCTTCCAGGAAGCTTTCTGCTTTGCTTTGCTAACTTTAGCCTGGAGCGCTCGTCGTGGAATCTTCTTCACTTTACGGGGCTTCACCGTTATCTTCTCACCCTTGAACTGATGTTCTTCCTCAGCGATGGCCGCCTTAGCAGAATCCTCAGATTCAAACTCAACCAGGGCAAAGAGGCTGAGCTGAGGATAAAGATATTATTGTCTATTTTGTGATACAAATGTAGGAGGGGTTTGTAGACAAAACACAGATACAAGTCAGCGATTGGTAACAACAGGTTTAATTAGTGACGTTTTGTCGCCTGAAAGGTTGGCAAACACATAAATATTGACACCTGGATAAGTGCAAAAATATCCACAGTTCCTAGAAATAAACAAATTTGTATTTCTTTATCTCCTGAACCAATTAGTTTTGTGACTGAAGAATTGATCATAGATTGGTAAACATAAGAATGTTATGGTCTTGGTTATGGTTTTAACATATTTTTATTCAATTATGAATAAAGAATCCAGTTCGGTAAACAAGCAAAACTTTGTTTATATAAATAACTCATCAGTACAAAACGTAATTAATAGAATAAACAAGAACAGGAAAATCAAAGCCAAAACACAAATTTAAACATAACATATCTGCATTACAAATTTAAGTGACATTTTGCCTGAAGTTGCCATTTCTTTTATATGTTTTCATTTTATGATGTGGTATCAAATTGCTTACTCATACAGATGAAATGATGAAAAACTTTATGATTCTAAGATGATTTTCATTGTTACTTTTAGGAGGTATATCAAATAACACTGTATTGAGGTCGTGGCAACTTATGTAGAACTTGGAACACGGCCCATTTGACAAAATGGCTCGGCCCTTTTGACTTTCACCTCGGCCTATTGTACTATTTCCTTCGGCCCTTTTGACTATGCAGTTCTCGGCCCGTTTGACATTTGGCCCTTTTGACTACAATCCTATAGAAGTAGGCATCAGTTCTTATGTATTTCTAACACTTGTGTAGCAGGAAAGAAAATCCAATATCTTCATGTCCAACAGGATTCAAACCCAAGACCTCCAGGTTGAGTCCTACACTACCTGTTCGGCCAAAGAGATGTACCTCCAGCTGAAGCCATGTGTTTAACCTACCCATGTCACACTTGCATATGAAAAATGATTAAAGTATTCACTGGAATATCCACATACAATAAATCATCAGTCAATTCAAGAGACTTGTTAGCAGAATTTTGTGAGTTTCTTGAATCATCAACAAAGAATTATTTTTCAAACATGAAATAATGAACAAGAAAAAAAATACTCATTGAGCTTTTGGAAAACAACCAACAACAAAAACAAAAGAAATTAGGAGAAATAATGAAGAAAGAACACCTATGTATCGAGAATACAAAGCTCATTAAGAAAGTAAATTTCATGATACCTCTTCAATTATTTATATATATGCATTAATACATTTTCAGTACCCATTTCTTTCACAACAAGGACCCACCCGGTTACTATGAAATGTAGTGTTACACAGTTCTTGTCTTAGTGAGGTGCTCATTAACGTAGACTTTTGGTTTGTATTTGTTAACATTCTTCAGTTCTGATCTCTGAGTAAAGGAATTGAAGTCTTGTAGACTTCATTGTAAACATGACAATTCTGAGGTCCCTTATGTGAATGTTGTTATGTCGGGCATACTGTTTAGCCTATCAACTTAATTTTGAGGTCTTCAATTTCATTTTCTGAATGGATGGTCTTTTCGTTTAAAAGGGAAGGTCCTGCCTTATTGTAAGTTTGATAACTTCCCCTACTGCCGTGGCTATTGGGGACAAGAGTGAGTAAGTAAGTTAATGCTTAACGCCGCTTGGGCAATATTTCAGCCATTAGCAGTGATATTAGTTCAGCCATAAGCAGTGATATTAGGAATAAGAAGGGCCTCTAAGAACAGAGCTAGAACTGAATTGTCCAGCACCACTTTTGTAAGACTGACCATAGTCCTGCACGTTAGTAGTCGAGTTTTCAGAGCTTTGTTCTAAATCTAAATGTACTGATGTAGACGAATAGCACTTTCTTTTATTCAGTGTCGAAATCAAGCGAAGCGAAGAGGTCTTCTCCATTAAATTGAATAATATAAGTTGTATGCTTCTCACAAGGGTAATACGGTCTGATGTACCATCTTTGTAGAAATGTTGCCGAAGCCGCCAGGCGAGGACCGACATTTCTACAAAGATGGTACATCAGACCGTATAACTCTCTTCTCGGAGAGGAGCTGTTGCTATGAAAGCGGGGTACATGAAATTTGTACACCATGAGAAGTGAGACTCAAGGGGTATATAAGATAAACGATTCGATGACCAGCCAATCAAAAAGGAGTTTTTACTGTAAGGTAAGATAAGGTGGGCTATCCATGTAAGGGTTCCTCTGTCAATATTTCTTGCAAAAGGAGAAGTTTGAAGTTTGAGATTACTAAAGATATCAGAAGGTTCAGAGTGCAATTGAGTGGTCAACAAAATCCATTGAAATCCATTTTCAAAAGTTCATCTTCTTTCAAAACACCTATCTATCATAAAGTAAAGTATTCCTCACTTTCTGTTCATTGTTTGGAAATGTACACATAGAATTTTCTTCATTATTTAGTTAAAAACTCACATACTTATCTTCTGGGATTTCAAACTCGTCCAGATCCTGTGACATCACAACCGTAAGTCTAGGTTATTGATTGAGGTAGCGGTACAAAAATATAGTTGCAGATACAAGGATAACTATGTTCAAAGTTTCAGTGCACTATCATTAAATTTTCTTGCACTATTTTTAACTTTTGCTATATAGGCCAAATACATTATCATCATATTCATTAACGAAAATTTTGTAAGTGCAACATATTTTTGTAATAATATATATATGATTGATCTTGTTGATTTTTTCAAAACAACACATTGCATTTGACCTATTCAGATCGCACATGTCACAAGAGAAAAGTGAGCATGACTCACATACCCCCACTGTCAGTCATAAGGTCATAAGTCAATGAAAGACATAGCTTCTGAGACCACAATTTCCTTAGTCTAGGTGTAATAGTATCTGAGAAAACTTGTCCCCATTGGAGCATCAGACCTGTTAATCACTTGAAGTCCAATTATTCAATCAAGGGCCATAATTCTGTCAAAATGATATTCAGAAATGGCCTACAAACGCTAATACCCCGGTAAGAATATCATCAGGTGGACCCATATCCAAAATGTCAATCCCATAGATGTAACAGTTTCTGTGAAAAAATTTCACCTTCAAAGCATCAAATGTGTTACTGGCTCAAAGTCCAATTGCACAATCAACTCTGTAAATAATATTATTTTGGAAATGTCTTAAGAACTACCCGGTAGATCATAATCATCAGGGGTTCCAACTACCAAAATTTCACATATATGCAGGTGTAGTAGTTTCAGAAAATTGGTCCCTTTTGGAGCATCAGACCGTGTAATTATATTATCAAGGTCATAACTCTGTAAATAATAAAGGACAAAAAATTAATTCCATGATAATCAAAATTGATCTGACCTCTAGACAAGGTTATGGTTTATAAGTGTGCAAAGTTTGGTTGATCTAGTCCAAATACTTTTTGATAAAATTGACCAGACAAACGGAATGACCACAATAAACCCTGGCTACTTCATAGCGTGGGCCAAAATACTTGCCTGTTTACATTCCAAGATATTTTTGTACTTACCCGTTTATATTCCAATATGATATTCTTGACAGTGCCAAATTTTGAAAAGTATTCTTTTAGTTCCTCCTCTGTTGTGTCATCTTTGAACCCTCGTGTGAAAATGCTGAAGTTTGCCTGCTTCTCTCTCTGTATTGCAATCTCCGCTATCCGCTGGTGGCGTTTACCTTTAATGTGGATCTCCATTGCCTCTTCTACAAGTAAAACAAGTTACTCTCAATGATTAGTACAATGTTTTTGAATTTTTCAATCTTATTCATTTCGGAACAAATAATTGCACATATGTCAAGAATATATATATTTTATCGCTATGAAATTGAGCATTGTCTATTGAACAGCAAATGCTCTCTTAAATATAAAAACAAAGCAAAACTACATTGAAAAGAACTGCAATTAGCTATTAAAGTGACCCCGACTAATATTGCTGCTAACAGAAATAAATGCATTACATGAGCTACTTTATTCCAGTCTTACAAAACCACACCCTCATAAAAAATAACACCACTCATTGCTGAAATATTGCCCAAGCAGCGTTTAACATTGACTTACCCAATCACTTAAAAACAACTGTTGACTGCACAAATGAATTATGTTTTGTAGGCCCTGGGGGTATGTGGAACTTGCTTAAGTCTACCATAGCATAAGATACACACTAACTTAAAAAAAAAAATTGCATGTGCCAATACTGAATTCTTATTTCTGTTAACACTTTATTAAATTTAAAGATAGTTCCAGATACACAATCTTCGTTTGAAACAGTTAAACTGAATGCATAACAGAATCTTATCTTAACCAGTCAAAACCCTCTGAGGAACTCACAAAGTTTAACAATGTTTTATGAGGCGCTTGACGTCCTGTCTGTTCTGGTAGGGATGACAACATGAGGAGCCACTTAAGGATGCAGAGATGGGACCAACAAAAGTTGGTACCAGGTAGTAATTAAAAAAGAGGGGGATAACCATCATCAACCCATGAAGTCAGCCGCCGAAGGAACAGGAGGGGCTGAATTATACATGTTTCGGGATTACAATACATGTAACTGCAAAATTCAGCCCCTCCTGTTCCTTCGGCGGCTGACTTCATGGGTTGATGATGGTTATCCCCCTCTTTTTTTAAGTTTAATAGTTGTTCATTATCAGAGAATTTACCGCTTGTGGAAAACTGTTCAACTCACCTGATGGCACAGTGACCATGCAGTAACCACACTGAATCACCATCTTGAATTAACTTTTATGTATGTGGTGCATGCTGAAATTAGAATGAAAACATTTTTAGGATACACTGTCTTCACTTCCGATAAAAGTGCAAGCATGCCTGTCTTTTTTATGTTTTTATTTTGATATAGCAATCAGACTTTCAATTTACAAAATTTACATTTTTGTTATGGCTAATTGTTTTCACATTCTTTCTCTGTCTATATATATTTGGTGTCTGATCATAAATTCATTAGTATGCCTATCAGAAATCCTAGCATTCCACACTATCATATCTATTTATACATGATAACAAGAATATTTGGCCTTGAGGGATCCATGAGGATTGGTCAGGTCAGGGAGAAAATAAAATATGTCACTGATGTGATAGTGTAACAATGCTTGCCTTTCTGACAGGCATGCTTATAAATTCATTTGTCCGTAAATCTATAGCAAGGACCGTAACTGGCGTAAGTCATTGCACATTATTTAAAATGAAAGTGATATCCACATGTGAACTGCCAAAAGATGACAGTCTAACCACTAGAAACTAGCATTCAACGTCTGATTAATTTGAGCCTTGGGAAACTTAGACAAGTACAATTAATATAAATTTTGTTTAAAATAAAAAATTAGATATATCAAAATATAAACACATGCGACATGTGGTTTAGCCTAGAAATTAGAATGATCTGGGAAAGCAAGTCTTGTAAACAAGGCAAATCTGTCTCATTGTAAGTCGATCGGTAATCATAAATTTACTCCATAATGTGTTTTTGAATTTGCACGAGATAAACACGAACCATAAATGATATTAAATGTTTGTCGGCGACCTCCTCTTCAGAACAAATCGAGAATAATCGTCAACGAAGCACGACGGAAGTACAATGCTTATCTCCCGTTCATTATCGTCTTTAGTTGAATTCGTAATCAAAACGAACTCGTCCCATCATTGATTCGCACCCAGGAATGAACGTAGAAACAACTCGTATCTACATTCATTACATTTATGATAGCATTTATTACCACAGAAAATATCATGATATTATGTTTGTATCTAAAATGTTATTTCCTCATGGCTTCTTTAATTAAATTTTATATTACAAACAACAAATATGAGTTGTCCGGCGTCAGCATAGAAAACACAGACCAAGAAAAGGATCTAGGTGTCATTATAGACGACGAACTCAAATTCTCAGCGCACATCTCAAGCAAAGTGAAGAAGGCAAATCAAGCAATTGGGATGATCAAAAAGACCTTTATGACCATGGGCAAGGACATTTTCTTACCACTGTACAAGAGCTTCATCAGACCACACTTGGAATATGCCTCTGCGGTATGGTCTCCAATATTGAAGAAGGACATCATTTCAATCGAACATGTTCAGCGTAGGGCAACCAAAATGGTGACAGACTGCAAGCATATGGATTATGAACAAAGGTTGAAGTTCCTTGGATTACCAACTCTGATGTACAGAAGGAAAAGGGCAGATGTCATACAGTTATTCAAGATCATGAGAGACTATGAGAAAGTAAATATCAAGAATCTAAAGCCAGCTAATAATAGCAACAGAGGACATTCCATGAAATTAATGAAATCTACAGTTTCAAACAGAATCGGCCAGAAACGATTTAGTAATCGTGTAGTTAACACCTGGAATTCTCTCTCCCAAGAAACAGTGGACGCAGACAGTATCAACAGCTTTAAGGGTTACCTGAATCGAGACTGGAAAACTATGGACTCAAAATTCAGCATCAGTGAATAAGTATACAGAACAATCAGCAGACCTATAACAGCCACCCTCACAAATGCGCACAACGTTATAAGATAAATAATAAAATGAAGAATACGGATTGCAATTGGGCCTATACAAGCAACTGCTTTCTAGACGGCCATCAAGTCAAGGTAAATTCAAGGTAAATAATCCACATTGTGAACACCGTATGATTGTATGATGATCATTTATGTTGATCGTGTGATTGTAATCAATTTAAATTGATAGTTATCAATTAAATTGGACAATACTACCTTATTTTATAGATTTATGAAAAACTTTAAACCTTGGTAATAACGCTATCGGTCATATAGAAAATAAAATATATATAATGTACATGAGAAATTGACCAAGTGTAATCAACATCTATTTAATCCATTTAAGAATACTTTCAGGCGTGAACTATTTGCCAATTGACACTTATGCGGATTTAATATAGCGGAATAATTATGATTATGTGTTTTTCTCTTCAAACGGAGTTATCCGGCTTTACAGCTTACAACTCTTGTTCAAACAACATATCAACCTTTATAGCTTGAAGCTTTATACGAAATCAACGAATTGACATCAATATATTTTTGATCTACCTAACAGTAATTTTCTATAGCAAAGAACATGATTAATTAATGCTCGGGAAGTTCACTTCTTTTTTTTAGTAGGATCTCAAGTTGGTACGAGATTTTTTGCCTACGAATTCATGTAACACTTTTCGAACTCCTTACACTGCGCAAACAGTGCCAGGAGCTCATGAGTGATACGGATCTTTAATCCGGACTTTGCTAAACTTATTCCTTACTAGTTTCACGCAAGTTTAATAAATCAAGCAGTTTAAAGCAATGATTAGTTCGATAGATATTATATTATTTTCGGTATGATATCGAAAAAGGCGCATTAAGTAATTTCACTCCAATAAAAAGACGTTTGTTGAAAGCCATATTTCCAAAAAATCTTATAGACCAAATATATTATATATATTCACGAAGAAAAGCTTTTTTGAATATATTTCATATCATATTTAAAAACGTAGAAGTGTTTGTCACTACAAATCGATGAATTATTTTACATTTTTAACAAATGTTTGCTTTAAACGCTAAATGTTCAAAAAGATATTTTTTCCGGATTTTTATTTCCAAAATGGCGGCTTCCTTTGGCAGCATGGGCTGTCAAAGGGCATGGATGAATATTTCGCAAAATGCAACGTTGCTGTATTGCCAGACAAGGGGGCTAGTTAATGTTGGGTCCTTGTACAAGCATAAGTCACAGAATAAAGGTACCCTGAAATCAAATATAAGAAATAAAACCTCGTTCTAGGTGTTAATGACTGACCCTCTAGTTGAGTGTTGTGTTTTCTGGACAGCATGAAATACCATGAAATAGCAGACTTTGGTACGAGTCATAAGTAGAAAACAAAGAAGTTTGCATCTTTTCCTTTGTATCTAAACGAAGACTAAAACTAAAATTGTGAGCAATAGATCTACTGTCCACTATGCAGATTAAGAGTATCTTCCATATCATATTTGATTTCAATGAGGTTTTAAAAATTTCTGAGTGTCCACTTACCTCTGAGCTATAGTTGTTAATAAGTTCAAATTCAATATTAACAGTTTAAACTTTTCAGGATTCAAATTGAATCTCACTGCTAATGGCTGCAATACTTCAAATCCGGTGCTTTTTAAGCAGTATCTCAATCACTCAAATTGGATCAACGCATATGTTACATCTATAAACCTTTCTGTTTTTAACATGAAGTGGTAATAATGAATTATATTCTATTAAAATGTGATACTCTAAAAATTACAAAAAATAAGCCATTAGGATGATTTCTTTTCAGTAAAATCTCAAGAACATCTGAATGTGTCCTATCATAAGATGATGAAACAGAGGCGTGATCAAGCAGAGAGAAGTGTCTTGGTTCAGCTGGCAGTCCCTGGGAGTGAACACCAACTGTATAATCATCTAAGCAAACTTGGAAAAATAAGGAAGGCATTTCACTATGAAAAAGAAAAAGTGAGCATATAACTCTTTGTAACAGTTTTAAGTCATCAAGCATAGGTTTTCTGTCCGTCTGTCTGTCGGGAAGCTTTTCAGAATTTATTTTACTTATTTTACTCTTTCAGCTCGTTCGCCTGAAAATTGAAAATCGTATTAATTTGTAAAAATCTCAGCAAAGTGGGTGCAAATCAACCATTCAATTGAAATTTTTGAAAATCCTTTTTCAGAAATTCTTGCTGGTTGAATTTGAAAAGACATCATCAATTCAAAATGTCTATCGAGATGCAGGCCACTTTGCATCCAGAGCTAAAGTTCCAGTTCAGTCTCGACTTCTATACTTTGAGAGATCTTCAAGAGAGTCTGTGTCAGAAAGTTTTGATATCAACTACCAGGATTTGAAGTTTCCAAATCTGGCTCATCTCAAGAATATGAAATCGGTAAGTAAAAATAATAGAGTATAGATCATGAATAAAGACTTAGAGTTATTCAAATATGACAGTTTGTTTACATAAGTTGTTATAACATTCAACTTTTATTTGTATGATTATCAAGTGATATGCAGAAGATATTGTACCTGTAACATTAACCAGTATATTTATATACACAAAGAATTTAATTAAGCACCCCCACTTTTCCAAACAGAAAAACACTGCTTATAATAAACAAAACAATGTACAGGCAAACAACAAGGATGTTATAATAGAATGGTCATCTACCAGTGTGGAAACGAAAAATTCATACGGTTTACGATTCACTGTCACTGGAGAACTTGTTTTACAAAAACTTGGTATTTTTTAGTCAAAATCCAAGTTACCTTAAAATTGAAAATAAAAGTCAATATTTTTTGCTGCAAGGTGATTATTATCATTGTCTTGAGTGAATTGATGAATTTTTAGTAAATAACCCCATAGCAAAAGTCAATCGTTTAAGCAGTATGAACCTTCAAAATCACAAAATTATCAAATATCAAATTTAAAGAAAACTGCACAAAGACATTATTTGGTCACTGTAAAAGATAATGGTTTATTTAAAGGAAGGAGAAGTGTTTGATCAACAAGTTCAACTCAGGGAATCTCAAATTTACATACAGATGTTTAGATTGTAGGCATTTTATAAAGTTTTGATGAAAAAAGTACTGAAAATTCAATGTCTAGCTAGCCTCTTATTATGCATGATAAAAAGGGTTTAAGTGTATGAATGTCAACTAGGGATCAGAAATGTTATTTTTAATTCATAACATCCAAAGTTTAATGTGTAGTTTTCCCCCTGTGACAATAGTTATATTTGGCCAAATTTCAGTAGTCTCACAGTTTTTCTTATATTTTCATTACTTTTGCACATTAGCGATTTTTAATACAATTAAATAGTCGATAACAAACCAATTGTTATATCTGGAGTGGTCAATACATCAAAGTAATCCAAATAGTCCAAGAGCACCCAATTTCATTTTACAAAATAGGGGGGTGCTTAATTAAGTTCTTTGTGTATATAATATATTGTAAGTTCCCACAACAGTGTCCTTTGTAACATCTGTCATCAAGGATGAATGATCTGCCTCTCCAATTTATACTTGTTCATTTGGTATTTCTCCTTGTACACAATATACAACCACAACACCCTTGATTTTTACCTCGGAGAAAATGTGTTTTGAAATGGTTATGGTAGATAAATCTGTTGGTTTATATATCAAAGACAAAATTCCATGATGAGTCAAAGGGATTAAGTTGTCCTTCAAGCAATCAAAAAAACAAGTTCAACAGACTGAATTGCCTGTAGCAATCAAAATCAAGATATTGAAGTGTGAAAACTTTTCCAATGGCCCAGAGATTAAAGGGACCATTCGAGCGGGGTATTTTTTGTGGAAACGTAATTCAGGAGGACTTTCCAGTTTACAGTTATAAACGATTTTTACATGATAATTTCACACTTAATTTCAATTATGTTTGTAAGGTTAGCATTGCAGTTGTTAAAGATTAAACAATTTGCCAAAGAATAAAGTCTATCGCTCGAAAATTAAAAACATCGTGAAATGAAGCCAATCTTCGAAGCTACGATCGTGGAATGCATTATTACGACAAAATGTTGTTGTAACTGGTAACTTTTATTATGAATTATTTGTGAATATACTCCTCTCATATCAGTCAAGTAATTATTTCTTTATTTTATTAATGAATAAGCATAATACAGCACATTTGTTTTCTCGGAATGCTAACGTTTCAAAATGGCGGACGAAACGCGGTCGAGTGGTGCCTTTAAATCAGAAAGGCTTTTCAGTCCTTACTGAGTATCTCTTTGGTTAAAAAACGGATCTTTTAATGGATTTTCCTTTGGACCTTCTGCATGCTGATGATTATTATGATTCATATTTTGACAATATCTTACCATATACCCTTTCCATGACCAGGTATCAGAGCAGATAGAGAGTCACCATAAGTCCCTGTGTCTCGGTGACCTCGGCTCTCGACTCCGATTCTTCATCTGTTCTGCTCTGGAGGACATGATTTCAGGGTTCCTGCCACACCTTCAAATCGAACCCTTTGGCTCATCTGTTAATGGCTTTGGCTGGTGGAACTGTGATCTGGATATGGGAGTGACGATGATTCCTTCACATCTAGTAAGTGAATAGGCTGCTTATACTTATCTTTCTATGCTATTTGAAAAATTGTCAATGGTAAAAAAAATTTCACTTCCTTGAAAACACTTAATCATGGAGAACTGTGTTCCACATTAAATATGGCCAGTTTATGATCAATCAATATCATGTGGACAGTAGATTTTAAACACTGCATTTCAATGAGAACATGGTTGCTGTATGCCGTCAAGGAATGAAATCACATGTTACCGATATTTTATCATAAACATGATGACATCACAATAATGTGAGTTAAAGGAAGTGCAGTGTTTAAATTATGTCATTTTTCATGGAAACAAGGTGTTATACTTTATCCTTTGAAGACAATTTTTTGGACTATTTGACAATATTGGTTATCCACACTGTCTTAGCAGAGAATACAGCCATGCACTTTAGGACTTGAAGTGAATTATGAATGTGTATATTGTATATAATGAAAGCATCACAGGCTTGAATATTGTATCGTAATGTAATGTAATGTAATGATGATTTATACAATTAAATAAAATTTAATGTGATACAACACAACACAACGCAACAAAAAATAATTTTGATGATAGCCGGAATATTTTAGTATGAGTAGGTAAAGGGTTTAATGTGATCGTGCATTCTCTTTTCCAGATCCGGAGCGAGAGTCGACTCAAGTTCCTAACCAAGAAGATCCACGAGGATGAGCGAGTGTACAGCCAGCAGTCCCTGGCGCTCTTTGGCTACATGCTTCACCTCGCCATGCCCACGTGCTACAACGTCGTCAAGATCCTCAACGCACGCATACCTATCATCAAGTTCCACCATCAAGGCTCGGATGTTGCCTGTGACCTCAGCTTCTGGAATGGGTGAGTCTGATTTAAATTAAATCCTGTTCTGAATGAAGGTTTAACAATATTGTCTTTTATGGGATTCAAACCCTGTGCAATTGTTTAAGTTATTTAGAAGTTGTTTAAAATTTATTAATGATGACAAGATGTTATGGATGTTCAAACTATTTTCATATGTGGTATCCGTATATTTTCTGTATACAGGTAGATCTTTACAACCCTTTAAGAACCTATACAAAAACGTTTGATCATGTATCTAAAGAAATTGATCTTCCATAACATGATGTCATCATTTAAAACTTTATGATGGTTATTTTCTGTTTGAGTTATCTGAAGGATTCTTTTTTGTTCTCTGTGTAGAAATCTGGAACAATTACCAATAAGAGTTTAACCTGACCTTTGATAAAACGAAAATGATAAGGTGAACCAAACTTTCAAAGAGAAAGAATAAAATTGTTTTTTGATGTTTCCTAATTGCTCTTCTTTTATCACTTAATGTTCCTTATGGCTGAAATATTGTCCAAGGGTGAATAAACAACAACTCTTTTGTCATGTTATCCCACAGGACTGGTGCAAAGATGTCTGAGGTTCTGTACACATTTGGACAGCGAGACGCGAGACTGCAGCCCCTGATGAGCGTGTTGAAGCACTGGGCGAGATGCAAGTATCTAACCAAGACAAGCCCTGGTCCCTGGCCCACCAACTTCATGCTGCTCATGCTGCTCGTCCATTTCTTCCAGCACTGCCGTCTGCTTCCTGGCATGTCCGTCTTGGCCACAGGTCAGTGTCTTCCAGTGGCTTATCCTTTCAGGGGGTTTTGACCTACTCCCTCCCCAACCCTCCACCTCCCAAACTTTTAATGTTTTAAGATGAGCTAATGTCACCTACAGTCAGTTTGCAAACTATCATATCCTAATTGATGTGGTATTTTCCTTTGATTTTTGGGGAATTATCAATCAAATGATGCACAATGTTCTACATGTCAGAGTTGAATTGATGTTTGTAGAGGTTATTGTAGGAACTAGACTCAACATATTTATGTATTAATAGATAAACAGTGTCTCCCTTTCAGGGGGGTTTAACCTCCTACCCATGTCACCCCATGCTGCCCCATTGGGATTCAGTAAAAATAGTTAAACAATGAAACCGCCTTTTCAAAAGGTGAATTCCAGTCCCCCCTTCTTTTAAATTTCTGAGATCAGCTCCGTCTCCTAACTGGATTTGATTGTACTCAGTTTGCAAACTATCTTATCCTTATATAGATCCTTGATATTTTTAGCAAGTATTAAAAAAATATGTTGCTGATGCTATGTATAACATCAGAGATGAGTTTATGTTAGTAGAAGGTTGTTGGAGGCACAGGCAACAAACTATTAATATACAAATGGACTCTTACCTAACTATGTAACTAACAAATAAACATGGAACGACACATCCTGCTACATCAGCTATATGTCTCTGTGTTATGCTACAACCTATCCCCTGATATCATTCTACCGCTGAGTAACCACCCGTCAGCGATACGGCTGAATATCATAGAATGATATCAGGGGATAGGTTGAAACATAACGCGGAGACATATACGCTGATGTAGCAGGATGGGGATGACAAAGTCTGATCTGCCAGGGGCCTGGAATTACAAACTTGGCTCCGTCTACGAAGTTTATAAAGTATGATTGAGCAAGGAAAATTAAGATCATTCCTGTTCTCACTCACACCCTACTGTGTCTTGTTTATATATCGTATAGAAAATGCATATGAACTTACATGAATATAGAAGAGCCTGGCTACTGTGGTTGGAGGGTGGGAGGAGAGGAAAGGGTGTCTCGCTCGATTTATGTGCCAGAGGAAGAAAAATTCTAAACTAAACATTAAAAAGTATGCCTTTCTGAAAGTGCAAATATTTTAGTTTACTACAATATTGTGTGGTCGACAGCTGTCTAAAAGCTTAAATTTAACCTTTATTGTATTTTGTTGTGTTGTACAGATTCTGGATCAAAAGATTCAAGCATGACAGCAGACAGTGAAAAGTCTTTAGGTGAGTTATCTGGTTATTATCCATCGAAATACTTGGAAGTATTCAAATCAGTAAGAAGGATCAATAACAGTAAAATTTGATGGGGTAATAATTCAAATTGCACAAGCTAATTGGCCTCGTAAAAAGCCAGTGGTTGAGATTGGTGGAAGTTATTTGAGAGAAGTTTCCTTAAATCATGTGCTAGGACTAAGGTGTTAACAGTTTGACATCATATGCTTATATAAAATAACACAACATGATATAAAATTTATTAGATTGTAAATGATTATTCCCTACAGTTTAACGCTGCTAATGGCTGAAATATTGCCCAAGCGGCATTAAGCAATAACTCACTCACTTCCTACAGTTTAACTGACATGGTAATTAGCAGCCCCGTCTAAGGACGGGGCTGCTATCAGGTTTTGTGCAGTTTCCGCCGCCGCCGCCGCCGCGTCCGCCGCGCACATACTAATGGCTATAACTTTTTTCTACTAAGCTTTCCAGAACTTATATTCATAACTTACTGCTTATACCTCGGGGGAACGATTTTGACATGTTCACTTTCAAGGTCAAAGGTCAAGGTCACGAGCTATAAAATCACTAAAAAATTCCTTGTAAACGCGATAACTTGAAAAGTTTTTGTGCTATGAAGCTCTAACTTGGTATGTATCATCCTTGGAAGAGTAAAAAATTTTGAAAAGGTTTTCGCTACAATCTGTTCAAGGTCAAGGTCACAGCAAGGTCACGACTTTAGCATGGTTTTGCGAAAATGCTTTAATTTAACTATGAACACTTTTAATCAATAGATGATTGTTATACTCAATGAAAAGAGTTCATAGATTGTGTGACCTTGAAGGTCAAAGGTCAAGGTCATGAGATTTGTGTTATTTAAATGTGCAACTAATTTGGATATAACTTTATCCCATTAAGCTTTTCAGAACTCATAAACATGTATAAGTGTTAACACCTCTGGGGACTTAAAATGACATGTTCACTTTCATGGTCAAAGATCAAGGTCACGAAATATAAAATCACTCAAAAATTCCTTGTAAACGCGATAACTTGAAAAGTTTTTGTGCTATGAAGCTCTTACTTGGTATATATCATCCTTGGAAGAGTAAAAAATTTTGAAAAGGTTTTCGCTACAATCTGTACAAGGTCAAGGTCACAGCAAGGTCACGACTTTAGCATGGTTTTGCGGAAATGCTTTATTTTAACTATGAACACTTTTAATCAATAGAAGATTATTATACTCAATAAAGAGTGTTCATTGATCGTGTAACCTTGAAGGTCAAAGGTCAAGGTCATGAGATTTGTGTTATTACAATGTGCAACTAATTTGGATATAACTTAATCCCGTTAAGCTTTTCAGAACTCATAAACATGTGTAATTGTTTACACCTCTGGGGACTTAAAATGACATGTTCACTTTCAAGGTCAAAGGTCAAGGTCATGAGCTATAAAATCACAAAAAAATTCCTTGTTAACGTGTTTACTTGAAAAGTTTTTGTGCTATGAAGTTCAAATTTTGTATATATTATCTCTTGAGAAGTACAAAATTTTGGAAAGGTTTTGGGTACGAACTGTCAAAGGTCAAGGTCACAGCAAGGTCAACAAATATTGAGAAAATGGATTATTTTAACTTTAAACACTTTATTTCGATACATTAATGTTATTTTCAATGAAATGTATTCATTGATTGAGTGACCTTGAGTGTCAAACATCAAGGTCACAAGAAAATGCCGAATATGCTGAGGCTTGTAGAAGGCGGAACAGGGTAAGGCGAAACCCCAAGTTTCGGGGCTGCTCTGTTTTTGCGGTGTCCCGCAAACACTAATCTAGTTGAGATCAATTCATGGAAATAATTGATGAGCACATCAAATTTTGAATGAATATGAAATTTAATTCTTTGTTTTTCATTTCAGAAGATATACTAAAAGGATTTTTTGAATTTTACATACATTTTGACTTCTCTACCCGGGCCATCTCACTGGTCGATGGGAAGGACTTTGTGAAGCCATCCTACTCTCCTGTGTACATAGAGAACCCTTTCGAACAGGAGGTCAACATCTGTAAAAATGTGTCCAAAGAAGAACTGGATAGACTCAGAAGTGAAATGGAGAATGCGCTTCTAACATTGGAAGATTCAAATGTCAAAAGTGACACTGAAAATTGGGGAATAATGAAATTATTCACAAATGGAGACATAAAACATAGAAATGGGTCAACCTTTGACCCGGAAATCAATGTTTTCAGAGATTTGTCAGACACTGATGCAAAAGATGTTCAAAAGTTCAGTGTGACAAATCTGTATGAAGGAGAAACAACATCAAATGAACTTGATTCTGATTCAGAGTTGTCTCCCCTTGACAATACAGAGTTATCTACCCCTGATAAGGACAATGCAGGGAAGTCAGATTTGATTGGCAGATGATATAGATAGTATTGTTGAATGTATGAATGAGAATGAAGTGTGATATTTAAAGTTGTTCTTGAAAAATAGGTTGTTATTTTCTTTTTTCTATTTTCCACATTAGACATTTACTTACTCAAAAATCTATTTCACTCCTTTTATTGCAATCCTTTCATTTTGCAAACTTGCATTTAAAGAATGGTAAGTTCCAATTCTTGCTTCGATATACTTGTTGATGAGATAATTACAAATAATAAGTGAATATGACAAATTTTTTAATAACTAACATAAAAAATTCATCAGAATAAAACACAAAAAGTATCATCTTCTCTAACCATCAAGCATAAACATAAACTTTTGAAAAGCAATGAAAACATTTTTACATGATGTGGCATAAAATGTTCAATATTCCCTTCTGCTTGGATGTGCGCCTTTGCAAAATTTAATAACACAAAACATGAATTATTGATTACTTATTTAGATCTTATGGTCCCAATTGAAATAATAAATATGTATGTCTGAAAAGAAGCATTGAAATGTTGATTCAAATATAGAGACACCATATATTTATATCATCACCTATAATAAACGAGTAGCAATAAGCATGTCCAAATGCAGTTAGTGTGCAAATGAAGTAATTTTTCAGTGAATTAAATTTCATCAAAAGTAAGCATCTAAACGTTATTATGGGACACAGTTTCCTAAAAGAGCATGTGAGTTTCTTAGTGACATCTGTAGGACTACCTAACCCAAAACCATCTTCCTACGCAAAGCCTAGAACGCCAGTTTCTGAACTGTCAGTTTTATGCCTTGCTGCTGACCCACTATAGCAGCACAGAAAAGTAAAGGGTCTGCAGCAAGGCATAAAACTGACAGTTCCGAAACTGGCGTTTTAGGCTTTTTGTAGGAAGATGACCCAAAACTAGCATATTATCATTATGCAACTGAATTTTATACCAAAAGAGAACAAATATTAAATGTCGAGAAACAGTGACTTAGACCACGCCTCTACTTGTCGGGCTTCGTGGATTATCGTGAAATATGTTGATGAAAGAGAATTATTAATTTGGTAGTAATACTATCTGCGCCATTGATTAGCACCGTGGATCAGGGGTACGATTTTACGTCCGACATTTCATTTTTGACCAAAACCAGCGAAACGGAAGATTGTTTTATTCATGAATTAATGATAAGAAATGTTTCTTGTCATTAAGAATTCATTAAAAAAGATAACGATTTTTAAAAAAAAATAATTTTATGATCACGTTCAATCCACACAATTGTATTACTTTCGCTTTTAACACGTTTTACAAAGCCTTGATAATATTACAAAAAATGTTTGGTTCAAAGACTTTTTTAGGAAATCTTTACTTGAATTTACTTTCTTTTTTCAAATACCAAAAGGATATCTAGTTTCTCACTTTGCATTTTAACAGCAACTAAAGATCTATCAAATTGATAGACGATGCTTGATAACACGACCAGTTGGAAATTCGTCAAACCACATGGGTTAGTCCAACAGACACCACAGAGTGAACCACCATTTTGTTAATCATTTATCGTTTCCTAATTGTATGAATTTGACACCAAAGGGCCATGTCACACATTTGAGACATCTTATTATTGATACCATGCCGCTACTGGCTGAGGTATTGGCGGAGCGGCGGAAAACAATAACTCACTTGTTATTGATACATAGCCTGGATGCTTAACCATAATTAAGGTTGCTATTCTGTTTCAATGTAAGTGTTTATGAAGGATAAGAGAACTAAAACAATTCCCAAAGTATAATTGGCTGAAATCTGTTCGTCAACGTAAGCCAATGATGCATTCCTCAAGGTTATGTCAGATTTAACGTTTGCACTAACACAACGAACTTCAATCAAAGGCGATGCAAACGGCCTTTGGATTGTCAAAAAATTTCGCTGCTTTTCTGTTCCAATGTGAATGTTTATATAGGATAAAAAGAACTTAAACAATTCTCAAAGTATAATTGGCTGAAATCTGTTCTTCTTCAACGTAAACCAATGAAGCATTCCTCAAGGTGGTTACAGATAAAAAATTTGCACTAAACCAACAAACTTTTAAGGGGCAGTTTTCGAACAATTTTGTGTTTTATTTTTAAAAAATCACTGAAAATTGTACTTTACTGCTAAATGTGTTATTTTGATAGTGTCAAAAATCTCACCACACAAACCAACCATCCAGTCAGAGGACAAACTATAACGATTCACATGGCTGCCATTTTTGGTGAACACCTTTAATTCATGTTGTGAAAGTAAAAGGAATCGCACAGCTATTACAGTTATATTTGATTAGTTGCTGCTCCATTTGCTTAAGTACACTCTCTTTCAATTGGAACCATTTATTTTTCTTTTATTGACATCACCTTATATTTCCCCTAAAAACGTACTACTTCCCCTTTAATATTCAGCATTACGAGTAAGCAAACATGTTCGATCATACTAACGTACGAACAATGTTGCCACACAACTTTAAAGAGCCACTCCGTGTGTTGTCAGGGATCATATATGCCAAACTTTACCAAAAGTGTTATCTGATCGAGAAGTATCGATTGTTAAGGAAAGTATCATTTTAAAGATATTCGCAGTCTTAGAGTGACAGCAAGAAGGTTTGAAATCACAATTTTGGTCGAAAAGCAGACATTGACGCCGCGTCAATCAGTCAAAGTTTAACGTAATTTCGGAAACTTATCTAAAGCAGTCAAAATGAAAGTAACCGGTTGTACAACTTGTATTCATTTGAGTTGGAGGTGGGAATTTCGCATTTGCGAATATGTATGAATATATATAAAGAATTTCATCGAAAACCAGTTTTTATCATATAATTGGCATTCGGGAATGAATATGTGAGATACTTTGAATTAATATGTTTTTTTAATTGAATTATACCAGTTACGTTCGTAAAAAAGTACATATGTGATGAAAAAAATTTGCTAGCTCCAAATATGTTAAAAAAACAAATTGGTAATTTGGTTGTAGAACGTTCCTACACTTGTCTAAACGTTGACACTAGGTTCTCAATACATCGTATCCGTTGTTAGTACGTTCGAAAAATTCTCACGTAGTTCTTACTTCTTTTGCAGCGCGATTGAAAGGACGGGTTTAAATTCATGCATTTAAAAAACAAAATTACATAGCAAAGATGAACAATCATGCAGCTTGAAGTTGGGGGGGGGGATCCTGTCATTATATAGATTATATAGGTGATGGTGGTGTACCGAATATAGGGGCGTAAGGGGGCATTAATTACAGCATAATAGCTCTTCTTACGTGCTGTCATGGCGTTATTTTCGTAATTTTGGCTTTTTATTGTTATATTTATCAAGGAAACCAAGGACGGACGCCGGACACCATTCCATGCCATAGACCCATTGGGCTTTACAGGCCTGATGAGCTCAAACGTGAAATAGTAAGCCTTGTTATATCACAAGCCATTTGATGGCCACCGTTCGCACGTGGTCAAGATGGCTAAAAAACTTGAATTTCCGAATAACGAATAGATTCATTCGCCTTTGTTAAACATCAAAACCTTATTAGATAATGGTCTGATATCATAAAAACATTTCTGAGATATGTTGAAAAGGTGAATCAAACTGAAGAAACAATGTATATTTCAGGAAACATAGGCGTAGGAACGGTCCGAAAGTTTGGGGGGCAAGATTTTTTTTGTGAGCGGGGGGGGGGGGGGGGGGGGGGGGGGGGGGGGGGGGATCCTGTCATTATATAGATTATATAGGTGATGGTGGTGTACCGAATATAGGGGCGTAAGGGGGCATTAATTACAGCATAATAGCTCTTCTTACGTGCTGTCATGGCGTTATTTTCGTAATTTTGGCTTTTTATTGTTATATTTATCAAGGAAACCGAGGAATTAGTTAAATTTTTACCTTGAAATCACAATAAAATTCATTTCTTTTGCACGTTTTGTATTAAATATTATAAAGTTTCCTTTACAATTGGAATTTAGGGCTGTAAAAAAAATTAGGTTTGGAAAATCTGGGGGGGGCAGTGCCCCCCAGATTTTTCTCTGGGGGGGCAGCTGCCTCTCCTGCCCCCCCGGTTCCTACGCCTATGGGAAACTGACATTAACACGAGCCTCTCGTGCTGCACGTGCAACCCGAAATTTAAAGGCCCTGTCCTATTAGCTTCAGGTTTTGTTATTCTTTAGCAAGACTTTTAACACTCGTAGTGTCAATGAATGGCTTCACTTCTCATTGTTATTGGGTTAATTGGCCGAGTGGGTGATCTTCATCATCAAGTTGTAAAGTATAAATCAACAAAACACACTAAAATGTTTTACTGAGCTGGGTGATAATTATGAACTGTCAACTGTAATGTTGCCTTTACTTTCGTTTAAACAAAATACCCCGATAGGAATGTCGTTCAAGCTTGACCACAACATGCAGATTCCATGACAATTGCAACTTTTTGGTAAAGACTATAGATGATCACTTACAGAGATGGATAATATCTAGCTTTAGTGATTCGTGTGCATCATACGGATGAAGATAAGTCTTGCATTATGACTGTGTATTATATAGAAGCCTTTATACAGTATGGGCCTTAGAGGGGCAGTAGTACGTTTTGGAAAATTCTGTATTTTTTATTTCACTTGTAATTGACGTTAATGCAAAATGTGTTGTTTTGATAGTGTCCAAAATCACCTTATACAACCCATTCATTCATAGTCATAGAACATATTTTATCGATTTACATAAAGTCCATTGGCAGCCATTTTTGTGTGAACACCTTTTATTCATTTCGTGTAAAAAAACAGAATCGCATGGCTGAATGTAACATTATATATTTGATTTATTACTGCTTCATTAAGTTTCAATGCATGGTCTTTCATTTGGAACTATTTACTTTCATTTTTCTGACATCACCTTATATGCTCCCTACAAACGTGCTACGTCTCCTTTAATTCTGCAATTCTAGATTGACTGAAATAAAAAGCTTAGAGGAGTAAAATAATAAAATGAAGATAATAAAATGAACAATTATTTTAAATATTTCATAGATTAGTTTTAGTCTGGGGATACATAATAGGTCTTTGAGAATCACTTTTTCCATTACGTTATTATGTTATTTTTGGGTTTTTTTTGGTTGCCTTTCTTTTATCGAGGTAGCTTCGTCAATTTTACAAGTTTAACTTACCAAGTTTAAACAGGTTATAACTGTGCAGACAAGCACATTATGAAATTAACTTCTTATATCATACAATAATGAAACAGTTGAGTTTATATTTTTCTTTACATTCATATATACAAGATATACTTTTATATTATTATACTGATTTTTATTCACTATACAATGGGTCATACACATTTAATTATTATCGATTATAGCATTTTGATTAAATATCAATGTGCGGCGACTGAAAGGCAAGGGGACAAAAAATTTGTTGTAAGATAAAAAAATAAGATTTATTAAAAGGAGCATCGAAGACATTGATCTCCAGTTCAAGACAAGACAAAACTAACGGCATGTCTTAGCTAAACCTGAATAAAGAGCCTAATATGTTGCAATTGAGGATATAGACTGGAATAAGCAATTATTCAAAACAGTCGTTTGATTATACCCGTTTCAGTTATTTGTCATACTTTGGGTTCACTACACTCATCCGACGGAAATATCTTCCCTTATTGTCATTGTGAAATAAATCCCCTGACATCTAGAAAAGCTATTATTAGACTATATTAGTCATCTGTTAAAATACTATGTAAGGCGGTTGTGTAAAAGGTTGAATTCTGTGAATTAAAATGAACTTTTTACAGAACTTCATTTCTAATCAGGCAAATGTCGACCATTAAAGAATATTTAACTTTATATTCATATTGATGTAAGGCTCATAATTATGTTTTCACAGGGATGTAATAATGTATTATACTTTCCTGGTTTTCAGACGATTTTTTTAAATGTATTCCGATACAACTATAATTGAGAACGCAAGCATGGTGCCGATTGATAACGGCATATTAACCTTAAGCCAAAGAGTCAGAAATACTATGTGAAGGGGTGTTGTCATGGTTGTATTACAACAATATTACGCATATTAATAAATACCTTTATATAGGCCTACACTCTCTATAAAATCTCACATGATAACGTTACTAATTTTGTTTCACATAAAAAGCGTTTTAAATATTTGTATAAGTACATTTATCCATTCGAGTATTTTACATTAGGCGAAAATGTTTTCTCATTCAATTGTTGTAGTTATCACGAGTTATACATAATCATTTGATAAAAAGTCATGTGCACGTGAATGTAGGGAGAAGTCATTATCTAGCTCTGCCAGTCAGCTGCGTTGTTGTCAAAAACTCTCTTGCTATGACACCTACTTTGTAATTCACTGGCCAATGTATTATTCTTTACATAGTTTTGATATATGGAATGAAATTTGATTGTGGGGAAAGAAGCACAAATAGATTGTATCGATAAATTCGTGTGAAGAACAATATTTTCTCCCTTTTCAGGAAGTGAACAAATTCGACGCCATTGCTGAGTGTTGACATCAATTTAGAGTTGTGTTGTTAATTTCTCTGACATCTAAACATGAATCGACTATTCGGAAAAGGGAAACCTAAGACACCCGCTCCGAATCTTACGGATTGTATTTCAAATGTAAGTATAACTATTTATTCATTTATACTCTTAAAGCGATTGGTACTTAATGTTTGGTAGTCTGATATTGTTTTGATTCGATTGTCAAAACCAAGGAATGTGGCATTTGTGTCATAATGAGAAAAAAGAATACTTAATTTGTAATTGATAAATGAGATGATAACAAGGACAAGCTAAAATTTTAACGGACATTATAAAACGTTATCATATTATGTATATATATTTATATATTATAAAAAGAATGAAGAAAATAGCTATTAGTAAGACAATATAGATAATAGTCATGTGTTATGATGTACTGCAGTACAGTAATGGGTTGCTTATGAATTATCATATATTAAAGCCCTTTTGTTAAATGTATTTAAAATTAACAAGATATTATCAAAAACTTGTAAAAAGTAGTTGTCACATTATAATGATTAACAATTAACGTTACAAAATGTTTACAACATAATGACCTAGTAGTTGAGTAACAAGGACTGGTAGGTTATTATCAAGATTAAGACAAATTTACATATACATAGTTAACATATAAAATGTTCCTAATTTAGGATTAACTTAGGATGTTAAACTACAGTTGCATGATAACTATCAACTATTTCATTTGACATAACATTTTGTAAACATGATCATATACAACAAAATTAAGTGGGTAAATGAAAATTAATTCTATTTGAAGTGATATCAATTTCCCCAGTGTTCTTAAATTTAGTTAAATAACAGGATAAATGATGGACATTATTTTCAAATTACGGTCATCTTATTATTAAATTTGCCTATATTTCCATCAGGTTGACAGTAGAGGAGAGTCAATCGACAAGAAAATCAACAGACTTGACCAAGAATTGACAAAATATAGAAATCAAATGAAAAAGATGAGGGATGGGCCTTCAAAGGTAAGTTCAACTTTTCAACTTTTCTATCAGCTGAAGGGGTCATTTTGGCCTAATTTGACCCTATTTGTAATAGTAGAAGTATCTTACTTCTGAAATTTTAAATTTTAGGGGACATTAAGCAAATAGATGAAAATTTCCCTAGGACTCCCTCTACGAACAAAACTGTTGTGTTTATTCATATGTGAGGGGTATAACACTAGATTTTAAAGATGTGTATGTAGTGTCATTACAGCCATATCTGACCCCTCATTTGCTTATATTATTAAAGATGCTGTATCATACTTGCAATAGTTTTAAAAGTATTTTTAATGTATTCGTTGTATTTTTAGAAAAATTTAGCGACCAACCTAGGGAAAATCGGACCAAAATTCATTAAATATGAGATAATTTACCAAAATTACGGAAACGGCAGCCAAGATAAAGGCAAATCAAGTGTGGCCATCTCACAACTTCCGGTCTCTAAATATACGCTTGAAAATCGTCTTTGTCGCACACGACTAGATTTTCTTTTCTATTTCTCCGAAGAAGGTATTCGTTGCTGCCAAAGTTGATACCCATCGAATGCATATACGCTAGTTGTGACACGGTGTAAATCCTACACGCGTAATGATTACGTCATTGAAAGCAGGTTCGTTAAATGCTATGCCCTTTCTACAAGAGGTACTGTGCTTTGGGCGTCGAAGTATGTTATTGTTGATTAAACTATCTAAATATGATATCAAAATTTCGACGAAAGATTTTTCTACAAAATGATGTATTTCTTTTCTCAATAGCTAAATTTCAGCCTGAACCGCATGGAAGTATGAAACAGCATCTTTAAGAATGTTTTTTTTTTCTGTTGCAGAATATGGTGAAACAGAAAGCAATGCGGGTTCTAAAACAGAAGAAAATGTAAGTTTGAAGTGAAACGGTTATATTTTATATATAAATCCATTTTCATTAATAAATATTTCCTTGAGTTTGGCTAGACAAGAAGAATTGGTGATAAGACATGTTAAGCCTATCTATTTTAAAAGTCGATCTATAAGTCAAATATTTGCAGCTTCTGGTCAAGGAATGACATGTACCGTAATTGTCAGTAGAATTCTGAAAGTCAGTGCCTTAAAAATTCATTCACATAGAAACATGATTGTTACTTCTCATTATACCACTATACCAGATGGTATACTATAATATAGCACTACATGTGACCTCCACCCAGCGTCCACAAATTTTTCCAGAGCAAACTTGAAAACTATTTGACTCAGAAGCTTCAAATCAGTATGGATGTTACTGATGTAGTGCAGATGTGCCTTTTGGTGGTTACATTTCCAGGGTACCAAATGTTTTTGAAATTTTGGTTGTAAAACGACTTTGATCTGTTTCTGTTATATGATGTTACCCATGTGGTGCAGATTTGCCTTTTAGGGGTGACAAATAAAAATTTTGAGAAATATTGAACCCAAAACCAAATTTCTGTTTTTGTCCATTTCTGGCACAAACCTTGAAAGCTATTTGACTTAAAACTTCAAATACCAAATGTGAGATTTATGTACGCTGATGGGCTTAAAGTGATTTAATTCTAGGTGGCAATAACATTTTCATATTTTGTTTTGACTTTGTTTTATTGATTCAAATTTCAAATCTATGACTTGTAGACTTTAGTTGCTTTTTTTCAACCTCACACTTTGTCCATTAACTGTTATCATCATTCATTCACATGACCAAATGTATGATTTTCATTTTATTATTGTTATGTAATGGCTGTCAAATTACAGAGGGGGTATGTGAGCCGTGCTCACTTTTACCTTGTTATTTTTGATTTCATCATCTTGAGCAATTAACTTCTCTGTATCTTTACAGCTAAGGGTTGAATGAATACATTTTTTTTCAAATGGTTTGTAAATGCTTGCCTGTTCAATAATGTGTGGATGTCATGAACTTCACTCTATTATATTATGTTATACAAGAGGAAATTTGAAAGGGTTATTTTGATTTGTTGAAAATATTTTCACAGGTATGAAAATCAGCAAGGTCAATTGATGCAACAGTCATTCAACTTGGAACAACAGAACTTTGCTATCCAGACTATGAAAGATACAAAAACAACTGTAAGTAATAGTTACTAACGTTTGTTCTAGATTTTGTTTCAAATAAATTATGATTTTCCCTATATTTGATCATGTGCTTGATTTAACATTTTATCATAGAAAATGCAAAAATCACCATACATGAACATAGTTTTTATGATATCACAAATATCCTGTGAGAATAATGGATTTATTATTCGTGTCACTAATCAGATATCATTTATCTATTTTAATGATGCTTGACAATTCTTCTTCAGGTGGATGCTATGAAAGTTGGAGTGAAGCAGTTTAAACAAGAATACAAAAATATGAATATTGACAAGATTGAGGTATGTATGTTATAAACGTAATGTTAATTGTTTAGACACACAATTGAAATATATGTGTGAATTAACGTTAAATGGTTGAATAGTTTTCCTACCCCTATTACTTTAAGGACATGGGATCAGTGACCCAGCTGTATAAGTGGGTACCTGGTGAAAAGTGGATTGACATAACTTTCAAGTGTCCATAATGCAAGTTAACTTTAGATAAGTGTAATAACATGACTGCCACCTTGAACAGCTTTGTTGTGTATGTAGAAATGATTATCCTATTGTCATTATTAAGTCACAATACCCCTGAACTAAATTTCTATAAACTGAATAACTATCCCATAATATCCAGATACTTCAATATAATATTTTGTAAAACTTCTGTAAAATGAGTCAATATCATATGTGGTTTGAAACATCAAAAGGATAGTTCTGTTATTATAATGGCAATTGGTAACACCATAGGAATCTTTCTTCCTTTCTCCCAACAAGCTTGTGAACGATTTCTTTGGATTTATGGAATATTTTGGATAAAATGGCTAAACGATTGAGTGAAAAAAAGACACTCTGGATTCTTTTTTAGGTTGGAGGATATTGATAAGCATTTTGTTTTTCCAAATTTGTATAAGTCGTGTCAGAAGATTTGGAAATGTTAGGTAAATTGACAATATTTTTTGGCCTTATTACTGTTTTCATATTATGATTATGATTATTATTACAGGACCTGCAAGACGACATGGAAGATCTGATGGACCAGGCTAACGAGGTTCAGGAGGTCATGGGGCGTAGTTACGGCATGCCGGAGGTCGATGATGATGAGTTGGAGGCGGAGCTTGATGCCCTCGGTGATGAGATCGGATTGGATGAAGACACCTCCTACCTTGATGACGCAGTTACAGCACCTTCTGCGCCCACAGGGGAACCTGGAGCGGACAGCATGCGGGTAAGTAGCTGTGGGGGGTAATTTCTGTATATATACAGTAGAACATGGATATAGCAAACTTAGATATAGCGAACAATCGGATATAGTGAACAAATTTCTGTCCTGTCCCTATATATAATATCATTAAAATTATATGTGTATAGCGCTAACACCGAATATAGTGAACTAAATTCTTTGGTCCCTTGGAGTTCGTTATGCCGTGTTCTACTGTATCTTTCTTTGCTTGTAGTCCTGTTTCTCCCTTTTGGTAGTAGTGTTGAGCGTCCAGCTCAGTAGACGTTAATTCCACTAAGCTCCATGGTGATTGACAGCTTTAACCAAGTTTTGACTGAAAGTTGGAATCCCCAGAGTCGAAATGAGCTTTATTCAAGTAGGCCCAGGCCGGAAGGGTGGTCTACGGTGTATTTTGTTGGCTTTAGCATTTTGAACTTCTCCTGAAGAATTGCTGTACCAAAATGAGAAATAAAAATTGCTATATGTTCATTAGTCAAAAAGGTATTTTCTATTGATTGGTTTACAGATCCAACAACCACTGTTACGACTATTAGATATATTCAAATTCAATTTTATTAGAGGCGTGTGTTGAAACAAACATAAATTGAATCTACTTGTGTTGACTTTTGTCATCAGCTTTTCGAGTAAAATTGTAAAAACATTTCACAAGTATTACCTCAACAGTTTTTTTCACAAGGTCTCGTAAACTTAGGTGCTTCACAATGACAACAGTATAAACTCTTTGACTCTGACGATGAACATTAATAAAAAAAAAAAATTCCAAGTATTTAATTGTTTTGCTGCATATTTAGAATTAAATTTTTATTATTTAGAATAAAATACAAAAATCATTAACCAACAAATACATTTCACCAGTTGATGATTTTGCACCTGTTAACCTAACAAAGCACTTGAATTAAGTTTTCTCGCTGATGAAAAGTTTTATTATATTTTGCATATTTGTAAATATTTTTATTTTTAAAGAAGTATTTCTTAACAAAGAAGTTAATATGAACTTGTTTTTTCCCCCTAATTTTTCAAATTTTGTTTTGTAATAGATTTCTTAAATATACAGGAGAGCACTTATTCTGAATTTGAGAGTAATTTTTTTTAGATTTCTAAAAAACATGTTTGACATTCCAGACTGATGACATGTATGCACTTCGTCAAAACGACTGATTGCACAATATATGAAATGAGACACTAAACAAGATAGGTATGATGTAGCATAGAACCTAAACATGGAACCATTTCACCGACTTAAAAGTCATGTGTCATATGGCGTGAATTACAATCCTGTAATATTTTATTTTTAATCTGTATTTTGTGAGAAAAACTGAAGATAGAAATACCGTATTCGTCCTATTAAGCGCCCCGGGCGCTTAGCTTTAAAAAATCCAAAGGGGGCGCTTATTAGGATACCCCAGAAAGGGGGGCGCTTATTAGGAATACGTTATAGACAAGCTAAACTAGCACTTGTCGGGATTCTGAACGAGAATGAAAGTAGGTCGATCGTTGAAATTCAGTGCAACTACACATTCACAGGCCCGGATAAATAAAAACTATTGGAAAAGCAGTAGAGTAAGGCCATTTTACGTATGAAGGGGAGGGGGGGGGGGGCGCTCTGTTATATGGAAATTTGTAATAGGGGGCGCTTATTAGGGAGGGGGCGCTTAATATGACGAATACGGTAGTTATATTTTTTCAACCACTCACCCTAAGATTTTGAATTACTGTATTATGGCGTATAAGGAGACCTGCTTTCTCAGCCCCCAAAATTGCTGTGAAAATCCTATAACTTGTATATCCAGTGGGATCTGTAAACCAATTAATGAAAAACATGCCTTTATAGAATTACTCATCCTCGATGATCCTGCGCTTTTGTTCCGATAAATCTACACTACAAGCCCTGGAAAACTTTACAGGGGTTTATCTCAAACCCAATTACCTCTAATTAAAGCATTTGACTGAATTCACGTTAGTTTTTTATGAGAATAATATGTTATCTGATTAACACAAACAACAAACACCGGAAGTGAGCACTTACAATTTCTCTTGTCATTCTTTTTTATAATATATACGTCTTGAAAAAGTGTCATTTGATAGGAAGATCAGAACAATAGTCAAGCGTATCGCATGTATTGCTAAAAACAATTTACTGCATGATGTGCAGTCGTGTCACACATGTAGGCTGCACAGACCAATATTAGGTTGTTCCTGTGCAGTTTGATTAACGTGAAATCGAACCCTGAGGGGGTCCTTGGGATATTTGCCCACCCTATTGGCTTGGTGATTTGAGAAATAGGATACTTTTACCATTGAATATGCCAAAATGACCCCCTCAGCTGATCACCTAGGAAGGGTCGCCTCAGCCAACCTATCTAATTGATCAATCAGGGATTGTGTTACCAAGCCACAATAGTCTGCTTTCAGTTTGTTAGAGGGTAATAGGTCTTCGAAAGGTCAGCTGACGCGGCCATGCTTTTACATCTTGCTAGACTCAATATCAGAGTTTAGCGAGAATTATTGAGGCTAGGTTTACTTGGACTGATTGAAATATATTTCAAAATGAATCAAAAGAGTTATGTCCCTTTGATTAAAAGCCCCCAAGAATTTGAGTGTTTATGCTTAATTTTAATTAACTCGATAGTACAAAAGGGGATGTATGCAGCAGCCTAAATCCATTAAATGATTTAATTTCAGTATGTTGATATCTGTTGCAGGGCGATATCCCAGTGGATGAATTTGGATTACCGCAGATGCCGCAGTCAGCCAAATAACTTTCTTCTAAGTCTGAATGTTTGAATGCTGTAAATAGGATAAGTTTATTGTACAAAGACTGTTTTTGTAAATGTTGTAATTATACCTTATCATTTATGAACAAAGATTGGTAAACATTTATGATTGCAAGTTTTTAATTTTCCATACCTTTCTTTGTATTGTGTATGATTGTCGTCACAAGCTTTCAAGAAAGGGCTTCAAAGCAAAGGTTTCAGGCTGAAAATTCATATTTGCTTTATGAATATGCACGAACAAAGGAATGGTATTAAGATCTTTAGAATTGGATGAAACTGTTCCATCAAAGAACAAGGAATGTAAACTTATGATATGCTTTGAATTGGAAAAGCAGAGGATGTTTTCCCATCATTCAGTCTATTTCCAGTTGTCTTTTGATGACAAATATGCCTGAAAAATTCTGTTGTTTTTTAATTCAAAAGACTGAACACAACATTGCCTTAATCTCTAATCAAATTGTTTCTTTTGGGTCTATTTTGCCCCATAGTGATGCATAAGCAGTACTTACAATATACTATAAATCAATTATTTGTGACGTTTCTCAAAGGTATGTCATTGAGGATCTCTTTTCCTATCAAAGTACATTAGACAATAATTTCTTTTAAGAATTGAACATTTACTGTTCTTAGAGACTTATTTTTAAATTAATTAATTTAGAATAAGCTTGAGTAAAAATGGATAGAATATTAATCACTAGACATAAATGTTATGACTATATCTTTTTAAGGTTTATTTGTAAAAAGTAAGATAAAGATAAAATCATATTTCATTTTTTTCGGTCAAATTTCCCTAAGAGTATTTCTGTATGCTTTATTAATGTATATATTTTGTAGTTATCATGATGAATTATTATCCTTGAGAAGTCCATTTGATCTGTGAAAAAGATTTTTTGTTTTGTGCATAAAGACTCTAAATTGTTCCATGTCTCATTCAACTCCATGTATATCCAGTCAATTGAATTGTAATTTGATTTTATAACTATTAAAAGATGCTGCAATGTTTTGTAAATAAGTTTGGTAATTTGCAATCCTTATCATAAATATGTTTTCAGATATATACCTTGTTAAAAATATATTAGAGTTTCTTTTAAAATACAAAATAATTTTGACATCAACTTCTTAATAATTCTTGAAACATTACGTTTACTTATTCACTTTTCTTTTTCATCTAAGCCAATATAGTGTCTTTGAAAGTACCAAATATTTCTGATATTTCAGTTATCACAAAGACAGCAGTGATAAACTGAAGGGATATGAACTTTATATCATATTTTATCTGCTGGCTTGTTTGTAATTTATTTGATAATTTTGCAATGTTTTATTATTGAATAAATGTGTTTCCTTACTCAAAATGTTTTACATATCTTTGAACGTAAGTTAGAAAAGACTGCAAAATTATGCACTGATATTTCTCTCTTTGGTCCCTATGAGCAAGTCATCGACTGAAAATGTGTTCGTTACTGTTTTTAGGGTTCAAAAAGGCTTTTTAATACCATGGTGCTCGGAGGGATGCTTAAGATAAGCATAGCTGACATTTGAAATTATTTGATTATTATAGATAGATATAGACCAGAAACAAAACGAAATAGAATGACCTAGTTTTGAGTTATTGTCACATGCCTAAAGCAATGTCTATCTCATTATTTAATCATATCCTTTTGTTTCTGCCCATCATCTGATACTGAGCCAAAATGCCAAACACACAAATCGAGGTTGAAATGATAAGAATGTGTCTTTTAAGTGGAACACGGATAAATGGTACCAAAAAGTCAGTCAACACTGTCTACAGTACCTGGCCAAAAGTGAGTCATCATAAGCGATATTCCCATAGACTTATATGTAAATTACCTGTTGCAAGAATGATTTTAATTAATTGACTTTAAGTCTCTAAATTGTATGGTTATTACATACAGTTAAGAAATCATCTCTGCTACCCTAAAGTAATCATCATTCATCTGTAGGTTGATTAGTTTTTGAATATCGACTGATTGAGTGACACATGTACAACTTTTTAAGCGCCTGTCCCGTTGACCGTCATGTTGAATCTGATGAGTTTGCTATCTTTTGCTGTATGTAAGATAATTAAACGGCTGCAGTCCATAACATAACAAAAATTATGTACATGAGATGATTTCTAGTTTTGTAAGTATCTTTCGGCTGCAATTTCGATTAAAACTCATTTGATGAAAATAATTCTTGCAACATGTATTTAACATGTTAGTCAATGGGAATAACAAGAGTGATGACTCACTTTTGTCTGGGTACTGTAAGATGACAAGTTGAACAGTTATACAAGATTTGGCACTCTTGTCAGTTTAAAGACACTTGTCAAAACGTTGATAAGACAGTGCACAAACAATGTTGAATGTTAAAGGCGGAATTTGCCTGCTGTGTTTTCTATGATTTTATTTCTTTCAACGGGTACAATTTTTACACAAACAAAGGGTTATTAGTTCTTCTATGCTGCATGTGCCAGAAGTTACTGATATGATACACATGCCAAATAGGAAATTGAACCCATCCCCTCTGCATAATTAGCTAGGGTCTCTTGTATAAGGAAAGTTCTTGTTTTTTATATATTTTAAAAAGTATTGATTGTTTTTAAATTCCTGTGGTACGATCATTATGTTTACATTTCGCATATCGTGTCATTTCAATTCCACATGGTAACTATTCATATGACGCATCGGAAATCACGTGCAGGCCGTTGTCTGCTAAAGAAAACAAAATGTCGTGTGCAAAGTTTCACTGCGTCGGGGTGATACCTATCATTCGTATTTAAAAGTTTGCTATAAATAAATTACGCAATATAGGTATTAAAAGTCACATTCACAAAAGCGATTCCGATAACTGAAACAAAGGTTCGCCGTTTAACTCCCAGTACATAGGATTTTCATATCTAGGTCATTCTTTTCTTTTCTTGATTCGAGGTGATGGAGTTGTGAGTAATCCTTTGATTATTGTTGTAACTATTTATTAATTATTATTAAGAACGCACAAGCACTTGATGCATGGGCAGTGCTCATATACTATATATAGTATATATAGTGCTTGTGTAAGAACGCCGCTAATGGCCGAAATATTGCCCAAGTGGTGTAAACAATAACTCGCTCACAATATTAAGAAATTACTGCAACCGCTTTGTCTTTGTGTTTGATTAATATGCTAAGAATAAGAGTTCTAATGTGTCAGTCTGTAAACTAATGTATCATTAAATCATCCCTCTATTAAGTTCTATTGACAATGTGTCTGGTTTAAAGATACAAATCAAAACACGTTTCATGGCCTTGAATTAGAACTTAGCAAAATGTTGATTCATTAATACTTAACCAGTCCTCACCATATGATTTACAAACACGCAGATGTATTTAATATGTTAAAATCGTGTTCTACGAGTCTTATTCAGGGGATCAGTCTGATGAGTTTTCATAAGAAATCATTTCTTAAAGAATAGAGTCCGAAAACTCATTAGTTGTGCACAAGGTTTAGTCTGAGGGCGTTAGCACATCTAATGACGAGTTTTTAGCTCATCTGGCCTGTAAGGCCCGATGGGCTTATGGCATGGCATGGTGTCCGGCGTCCGTCCGTCCATCCGTCCGTCCGTAAACTTTGTGGAATTTCGACTTCTTCTCCAGAACCATAAGGCCTAGAAAACTTAAACTTGGTGTACAGACTCCTTGACTAGTGAGGATTAAAAATTGTAGCTTTGGTGGCCCTTTGGCCCCTAATAAGGGCCACAGGGGCCACGCCCTAAAAACCTATTTTCATCTTCTTCTCTAGAAGCATTAGGCCTAGAAAGCTTAAACTAAGTGTACAGACTCCTTGACTAGTGAGGTTTATAAATTGTAGCTTTGGTGGCCCTGTGACCCCTAATAAGGGCCACAGGGGCCACACCCTAAAAACCTATTTTCATCTTCTTCTCCAGAACAATAAGGCCTAGAAAGCTTAAACATAGTGTACAGACTCCTTGACTAGTGAAGATTAATAATTGGGGGAAACACATTGGCCACACTCTAAAGCAAAATACAGCCTGATGAGCTACAGAGCCAATGGCTCTATTTTTTTTGTTTATTCTTCTTAAACTTGTATTCGAAACCGGTTTCAATCAACGCCAAACTGCACGTGAATCTCGCAACACACGTTCCTGTTTACAATTGACATGTTTTTACCTAAAGACGACTTATAAAAAGCAGTCACGTTAGCTCAATGTCATTTTCAACAGCTACGCTCAATGAACAAAACCATGACTGAAAATCCGCTCCAAGAAAAATCATGACATGCCGTAAATGTGACATTTGTAAGTTGATCTTTGTTTCATTTAAATAATGTAATTTTGTTGTTTTACTACTAACAGAATGTATTTAGTAGACGACTTAAAAAATATACAAAGAAAACTCATACATAAATTCTTATCTTTAAATAACAAATAAATCTTGTATCGTATGTTGTTCACCACTTAAATAGGAATTGTGAAAAGAAAGAAATATGGTGTTTTCGATAACTGGACCTCACTTTTATTCTATTATCAACCAAAACTATTTCGATTAAGTTTTGGGTATGGTATACGATTATGTTAAGGGAGATCGAATCGCCATTTCTGCAGTGAAAAATCTTCATTTTACTTTCGTCTGAAAGCAAGTTCTCTCCCAGGGTGTAACCATTCAACTGCAGGCAACCCGTGGCACGTGCAGCACGCTTTTCAGTTGAGGTGTAACTTGCACGTGCAACTCAAGGTGCGCGTGGTTCTGATGGCTGCTAGGTAATTGACTATTGACGAGTAACAACAAAATATTGACGTGTTATTATAGATATTGACGATTTTCTCTTAAATATTGGCGGGTTTTAGGAGCACAACATACAACTATTGACGATTGATTTATGTTTAAACTACTTTCAGACCAAATACAGCAACAGTTTAATAATTTCAATGATGACTTTCACTATAAAATTTGACACTTGGTCGGTTATTGACAAATTTGAACTCGAAGGTTGAATGAGTGTATGTTGTTCTTTTCATAATGTGCGTCTCTTTACATGGGTATACCAGAGTACGTAGCCTTCAGAGGTAATCGTGAAACCGGCGTTAAACCCCAAATCACCCCACCTTCAGATGTAGGGAAACTTTACCAGCGTAGCTTGAAGCACAAGATCGATGTTTTAATTTACTTAAACTCTCCAAACAGGTAGACCGATTCATGTTGATCAAGCCTCTCTTCCAATTTGCCGAGATTCTGGGCCCGAATGTGACGTTCCTGATTGGATGCAATCAAATTTTGTTGAGCAATCAGCAACGCTGTCGTAAAATCGTCATTTTGACTGCTGAATCAGGGCAAAGGAATTGTTGTATGAATCAATGCGATAAATATTTTCACCCGGAAACTGCCGGAAACCACGGTTTTTGTCTAATTCGAACAAAGGTTGGATCAACATTTTGTGAATTATCTTCCTTTACATGGAGATAATGACTAATAACTAATGACTAACGTGATGTGATGCTCACTTATGAATCTGAACCATTTAAGCGTTTGGTTGAAATTGAGGTTGAAGATGTGAATCGATTTACGAAAGTGCAGGGCTTGGTCTATTAGTAATTTTTGTAGTCAGTGAGTTACACGAGGAAGGATTGTCTGAATGCAGTTTCAAAAGATTCAGTAACATTAACCTGAAACAATCCGTAAAAGTTAAAAACATCTGTATTTAGGTTTAAAACCTCTTCATTGCAAATCGCAAAAGCAACTGATGAAAAATGTTCTTAATGAAAAGTAATGATCTCTACTGGGATATACAATATAAATTTTCTTTCCAAAATCAAAAGATATTACCAAGGCAAAATTAAAAGATGACAAGTTTGATTATTTTTTGGCAGGTCAGTAAGTTTATTCTAATACAGTGCACTAACATGCAATTATGACTTGAGTAGTTTTTTAATGTTTTTTCCAAGCCATATCATTTTCTTTTCATAAATCGTTTCCTTCAGTTCATTTGTCAAAGAACATCAAACAGTTTTGGGTTCTTGGTTCTTTATTTATTCCTCCTTCCAACAAACGAATTTATCCTTTGGGGTCTGTTTATTATAAAAAATATGACCTATATTAATACGAAGTGTGCCTTTCTGCGATGTGTGTCACGTTTTAGTGGCATGGACGTGTTTATAATGGCAATATCACTTTCAGCTCCAATGAGCAGTAATTAATCATCACATTCTCTTATCTGCTAAAACAACCAAATATTTTTCTTAGAATGACAGGTTGATGAGGTTCATTTTGAGGACACACAAATTCAGATATAAATCTTTTCCTCTAGAATTCAGAATTTATGTACAAGGTATTACATGTTTTCTCTGTTAGAACTCTTTTTCATCAATTTGTATTATTGATTTCTTACATTACATTAGTGAGCGTAAAAGGGAACATTTTATTAAATCAGCTGTTGATTGTACACTCCATTCACTATTGAGATTACGATTGCGAAAAAAATAACATTTTGAAATTTACAAACAACTAGAGTGAAATTCTGTCATCGAAAATCATCCTTCATTGTGTTAAATATGAAAAAAGGTTCAATTTTCAGCTTAGCACGCTATGAGTCCCAATTTATTTTCTCGATATTTAAAGAAGGACAAACACAAATTGAGTGTCTATATTAATTGATTAGAATGGCGTTTGCCACTAATGCTGTTCGATGCTCTTAAATGACGTTTTATATGTTTTCAGTTGAAACACAAATTCTGTTATTTCAGTTCTGAAGAATTGCATTTATATGCAGACTCAAAATGGATAGTATCGATTTTCATTCTTGCCTGGATTTGTTTCGTTATAACACATACGTCTCTACGGCAATTTTTGTTGAAATGAAATTCCAGATGGTATTCTCTTCATTCTTATTGCGCAATATGGCATTACACAAGGGACTCTATAACTGTACTAGATCGTCTCTGATAATAAATTTACTCATAATGTTACTTTGGTATGTCTGGAATGTTTATTTTTGGAAGGAGATAAGCCTTATGTCAAATAAATGACAACATTTCGGTTAATCTGTACCTGAAGCCCTTCGCCTCATGTTATCAGGATTCACAGTTAAACAGCTTGATTTAGAATCAAATCTGCAAAATTTGTTTATCACATTTATTTATTTGCTGCAGATATATATGATATTCGTGGGATTTTTGTTCTGTGATACATGTTAATGTCGATTCCTACATTGAGTTGCATTGTGATGAAATTGCTGTAATATTATCATTGTTTACCTGATCGGGTTCACTGATGTCATCGGATTATCATAAGATGTTATACAGACTAAATGACACTTCGTACACTTAATTTTCTAACTAAAATCTTAAGTGACATGGATTTTAGCTCATCTGGCCTGTAAGGCCCGATGGGCTTATGGCATGGCATGGTGTCCGGCGTCCGTCCGTCCGTCCGTCCATCCGTCCGTAAACTTTGTGGAATTTCGACTTCTTCTCCAGAACCATAAGGCCTAGAAATCTAAAACTTTGTGTACAGACTCCTTGACTAGTGAGGATTAAAAATTGTAGCTTTGGTGGCCCTGTGACCCCTAATAAGGGCCACAGGGGCCACGCCCTTAAAACCTATTTTCATCTTCTTCTCAAGAACTATGAGGCCTAGAAAGCTGAAATTGTGTGTACAGACTCCTTGACTAGTGAGGATTAAAAATTGTAGCTTTGGTGGCCCTGTGACCCCTAATAAGGGCCACAGGGGCCATGCCCTAAAAACCTATTTTGATCTTCTTCCCTAGAACCATGAGGCCTAGAAAGCTGAAACTTTGTGTACAGACTCCTTGACTAGTAAGGATTATAAATTGTAGCTTTGGTGGCCCTGTGTCCCCTAATAAGGGCCACAGGGGCCACTCCCTAAAAACTTATTTTGATCTTCGTCCCCAGAACCATGAGGCCTTGAAAGCTGAAACTTTGTGTACAATCTCATTGACTAGTGAGGATTATAAATTGTAGCTTTGGTGGCCCTGTGACCCCTAATAAGGGCCACAGGGGCCACGCCCTAAAAACCTATTTTCATCTTCTTCTCCAGAACCATGAGGCCTAGAAAGCTGAAATTGTGTGTACAGACTCCTTGACTAGTGAGGATTATAAATTGTAGCTTTGGTGGTCATGTGACCCCTAAAAAGGGCCACAGGGGCCACTCCCTAAAACTTATTTTGATCTTCGTCCCCAGAACCATGAGGCCTTGAAAGCTGAAACTTTGTGTACAATCTCATTGACTAGTGAGGATTATAAATTGTAGCTTTGGTGGCCCTGTGACCCCTAATAAGGGCCACAGGGGCCACGCCCTAAAAACCTTTTTTGATCTTCTTCCCTAGAACCATGAGGCCTAGAAAGCTGAAACTTTGTGTACAGACTCCTTGACTAGTAAGGATTATAAATTGTAGCTTTAGTGGCCCTGTGACCCCTAATAAGGGCCACAGGGGCCACGCCCTAAAAACCTATGTTCATCTTCTTCTCCAGAACCATGAGGCCTAGAAAGCTGAAATTGTGTGTACAGACTCCTTGACTAGTGAGGATTATAAATTATGGCTTTGGTGGTCCTGTGACCCCTAATAAGGGTCACAGGGGCCACGCCCTAAAAACCTATTTTCATCTTCTTCTCTAGAACCACGAGGCCTAGAAAGCTGAAACTTTGTGTACAGACTCCTTGACTGATGAGGATTATGAATTGTAGCTTTGGTGGTCCTGTGACCCCTAATATATATAAAGCATAATTGATAATGAAGCAAGATGAGCTACAGAGCCAATGGCTCTATTTTTTTCATAAAAGTGTCAATTTGTTTTATAAAGCTTGAATAGCCTATTATGAGTAAATTAATCCCCTTGTTAATTTTCACAAATACAATGATACCTCTTATTACTCAGGAGTAGCTAATAAATATTCCTATTTCAAAATAAAATATTTAGAATACAAGAAATGACACATCAATTTTTTTCTCAAGATATCTAGGTTGTTTTAGCGATTGTAAGATGTCGTTTTAGTTCAGACCCACGATTCAATTTCGTCGAATGAAGCTTTGAATTCACGATTGTAATCGAAAACTGGACATTGACATGCGCACAATCAGTCAAACGTAATTTTGAAAACTTATCTAAAAGTGTAGGAATGAAAGTCACAATAGGCTATACAACTTGTGTTAATGTAAGTTGGATGTGTGCTGGTTTGCTTTTGAGACTGTTTTTAAAATGTTCATTTCAAGTTCTTATCATATAATTGGCATTTAGGAATACATATATGATATATTAAATTAATATAATGAATTATTCCATTTTACAGTGTGTAATGAAAATCATGGAGTGGCTCTTTAAATCAATTTCTTATATTCCAAGGTGACAACAAACAAACAAACCTTGATGCCTATGAGTATGCTTCTCGCTAGGACGCAGTGCCTTGAACAAATTATGTTCTTTGTTGACTTTGGTAAACTACATGACTGTGAAAGAAAAACCAAATTAACATGCTAAGCATTTCGCAGTGGTGATAAACTTATTTCAAGTTTACGTGCTTTGTTTTAAGTTTGAGACAGAATTGTGTAAACATTTCAATTATTTTAAAAAACGAGAATAGATCTTTGAAAAAAATGTTATCAAAAGTGATGACACAAATAGTTGACAGATTAGGTTAAAGACAGAAATCAATGTTGTTCATCATTTGTAATGGAAATATTATTTGAAAAAAATATACTGATTGCTTAGATTGCTGAGCGATTGATGGTCAAAGCATGGAATTTAAAGTTGCAACATTGAAATAAGTTTTAGACGTTTTTTTAAGGAAAGCCATTCTAGAGTATTTTTTTCTCGTTTCATTTAATTTTTACGTGTTTTCTGATAATGAGAAATCGATGGAAGTTCATGCATGCATATTCTTGCAACGAACACATGTTTTTAAAGCTACATGACATTGCAGAACTTTGAATTATTTAATAGACTGTTTAAAAATATACGAAATGTGCTGAAACAATACCTAGGCTAAAATAAATAAATAAGATAAGTATTTGTGACATTTTCCAATGACATCTTGCAATACTTATATCATCGCATTTCATAATGATATTTCAATGTGCAGGATAGGTTAAACTTTAGAATTATCACCAAAAAAATTCAAACCACTTACGCGTCATTTATGTAGCAGTATTACTCAATATTATAAGTTATAACATTGCATAGCGGGTTACATAGGTATTTATTATTCCCGCGAAAGGTTTTATGCAACGAGCGGAATAATAAATACCTATGAACCCGCTATGCATTGTTATAACTAATTTATCTTACCGAATGTTTAAACGCAACGCATACTTAAAAAGGTTCAAAACTGCTTAGGCACATGATAAAGGTAAGAGTCACAAACCGGAAGTGTTGTTTTTAAAACTACATCATCAATCGTGTCAGTGCCTCGCTTAGTCAGAGGAATTTCTTTTTATGAACACAGTTCTTGAAGCATAATTTCGATGTTAAACAACTTCCCTTGCAAGACACACAAGGAAACAGTGAGTGAATACTGATATTTCGAATAAATGTGAACCGATTCTCATATGCAATGATCAAGAAGGCCGCGACACAATATTGACATTTTTTTCGACGAGAAACATTTTAAACACCAAATCTTAGATTAATAAGGTAATTATGGCAATATACATGTATTTTTTGTGCATTTATATAGATTGCAATTACTTTGATTTTAGTTTTTATAAAGCTACATATTATTTGAGCAAAGATTACATCAATGTATTCCACGAAACATAATTTTTAAGGATCTCAATCTGCACGCTTTTTTCACGGCGGGGTATAAATAAGTTCAATTTGCACGCCTTTATCGTGATTGGTTCATGGCGGGGTATAAATAATTTATCCTCCCACTCAAGAGGGTGCTATCAGTAGTTATCCAGGGTCACGTGAACCAATCAGAGATCGAGATTCTTACATGAGGTAGGATAAATGTATATGTACCTGTTAAACTGTGATGAAGAAAGGTACTATAGCATAAGGTTTGCCTTTGTATTCAACGTGATACTTTTAATGTTTATAATGACATCAGTTATTGCCATTAGCTTCTGATCTTATTCGAAATATTTGATTATTTTCATTTTCACTGCTTGAAGGAACACGAAGGAATACAATCAGTGGAGTCGAGAGAATTTGTTTATGTCATTTATTTGCATAAGAATTGAATGATGGTTATTATAATAATTAACGAACGAGGACATTAGTTTATAGCGCAGTTACATTGAAACAAAATATTATTTAGGGTTTCTCTTTCATGTATAGATCTAGAAATATTATCAACAGATTACCTTAACTGACATTGTGATTAAAACCTCATATTAGCACATATTCTCTAACTAAGTTGTACTGTCATTGAAAGAATCAACATAAAAACAAAATTCAGTCAAGATAACTTCTAAATGAGTTTCAAAATAAAATTGAAAGAAATTAGAAATCGAATTAATATCCAAAATGGATAATTGAACTAATTGAAGAATGTTAGATTGACATATTTACAGTCATTACAGTTATTATCCCAATTTTTTAAGGATTTCATTCAGTCTGAACGGAAGCTGATTTATAGATGTTTAAAGATACCTAAGTCCTGCAACCTGAGCCGAAATGATAGTTGTTAGCACGTCATTAAAGGGGCAGTAGCACGTTTTTTGATAATTTTATATTTTAAAATTTTCAGTGATAATTGTAAGTTAATGTTAAATGTATTATTTTGACAGTGTCAAAAATCTCATTACACAAGTCAATCATCCATAGTCGGAGGACAAAGTATGAAGATTCACATAAAATACATAGGCCGCCATTTTTGTGTGAACACCTTTAATTCATTTTCTGTAAGAAAAAGGAATCGCATGGCTAAACTTTACGTTAAATATTTGAATCATTACTGCTCCATTTAGTTTAAATACATTGTCTTTCAATTGGAACCATTAATTTTCATTTTCCTGACATCACCTTATATTCCCCCTAAAAACGTGCTACTGCCCCTTTAAATGTACAGTGTCAATTTAATTTAGAAATGCGTAAGTCTTTGTCACGGATTAGTAGATTTTGGCAACATCTTTTGGCATGAAATTAAATTTCTTTTCATCTCCCAAAGAAGAATAATAATAAACATACAAACACAACAAACCAATAGGAATGTGTGTGCAGATTAATTATTTGGTTTGTTTATTTGTGTAAAATTTCCTGTGCAGTTTTGGTAAATAGTCATTGATCAGGATAAATTGACATTGATCATTCCCTTTCAAGCAATTATGCCCTTAAAGATAAGCAGTTTGCGTGTTGGCAATGCGTTTACCACATGGTATAATCTCTGCTGATTCTATACAGATATTCATAGGATAAGTGTGTGTATCAAATGACATGATTGCCTCAACTGAATGAAGATCAATTAGTTGATTCAATTAGATTTAGGTTTCAAGTTCAAATGCTGCCATATTATGAAGAGAGGGTATTAACTGTTGCTGTTACTGTTACTTCAACAATGGTAATTTTCTTACGTAAAGTGAATATTCATTCAAATGAATAAAATCTTTTTACCTCCTTAAAGGGGCAGTAGCACGTTTTTAGGGGGAGTATTAGGTGATGTCAGGAAAATGAAAATTAATGGTTCCAAGACAATGTATGTAAACTTAATGGAGCAGTAATAATTCAAATATATAATGTCAAGTTTAGACATGTGATTCATATTTCTTACGCAAAATGAATTAAAGGTGTTCACACAAAATGGCCGCCAATGGATTTTATGTGAATCTTCATACTTTGTCCTCTGACTATGGATGATTGGCTTGTGTAATGAGTTTTTTGACACTATCAAAATACAACATTAAACATAAATGTCCAATTATCAGTGAACATTTTAAAATATAAAATTATCAAAAAACGTGCTACTGCCCCTTTAGATGTTTTGTTGAAGTTCGTTTATGGTTAACATTGCAGATGATAACATAATTCACATATACACATTCCGTACATTGCCGACAATATCAAACAAGAATGGACAATAATATTTTTTTTAGAAACAGAAACAGATCTAACTCAATGTTAACATTATGCCTGTTTGTTCAATGTAGCAATAAATGAATTTCTAACAGCTCATTTTCACGGATTATTGCTGTTGAATATATACAAATGTATTCGCTAGTGTACTTATATGTATTAACAAATATGTATCATATTCCATATATTAAATAAGTGATTAATTATTAGAACGTTTTTTCATATTATCTAAATTGATCTTAATACAATGATGAAACAGAATTAGTTTTGTTTGCAAGAATGCCCCTGAAATGATGTTTGTTAACAAATTAATTAAATATAAAGTCGAAATTATGTATAAAGGGGGCGGGATAGCTCTCTGGTTAGCGCGTTCGGCTTCGGATCAAGAGGTCCGTGGTTCGAATCCCGCCAGCGGCTCGGCAACTTTGTCTGCAGTAGAGAACTGTTCTACACGCAGGAAGGTTTGGGTGTAACGCTACACTGATTTTCAGCGCAGTACCACCCATGGTTCGCTAATTCCAGTCGATGCTCGCAGGTTTCACCGCAATGCATAGCTACAATGATGTGGCGGGCTTTATCCCTGCATTAATACTAGGAGCCCCGATATAAGTGAAATAATCTCGAAAGCGCTGTTAAACCCCACATCGCCTCACCTCACCTTTGTATAAAGGGCACCCCAGAGAACGACCAAAATTGATACCTTGTTATTTACAGTCAGCCTTTCTATATATGTCAGAGTGTTTTGGCATATGCAAAAAGAACCCACAAAACGTTTTATATAATGATTAATTGAATATTAATAGTAAAGATAAAATGATGTAACATTCAACATAAAATACAACATAAAAATCAAAACAATAAAATCTAAATTAAGTTATTGATAATTTCAATGGTTTCAAATTGAATGGTATCAAGGAAACTATTATTTACATAGGAGATCTTGAAGCACTGATAGTTCTTGGGGGCAAATGACTTGTTCTTCGCTTGTCAAGTTTATGTCATGACAACATATCCTTATGGGCACTTGGACACTTGGGAAATTCAGTTCTGCTGCAGGGAACATGATTATATTGTCAGAACAATGATAGATTCATTGTTAAACCCATGCTGTGGGTAAAGGATTTCTCATAGAAATTAAAAGATTACTAACTATTCTGTTGTAACTGCAGCCATTCTCAAGTTCTTGGTAGAATGTGGCATTTTTATTCAAAACAGTACGATGATAGATTCATTGTTTAAACCCATGCTTTTGGGAAAAGATGCCCAATTTTAATAAATGAATATAAACAAATATGTAATGCTTTGTTGATCTAAATCAGTTGCAAGTGGGAAATCAGTAGAATGTGGGAAATTTCTTCAAATAAGTATGTTAATGTATTGAGAAACAATATTAAGGAAAGAGGAAAAATCTTTGAGAGTGAACAGACATTAAAATGAAAGAATCAACGGTAGTATAAGTTGTTACATCGAGATAAATGTGGGTTCATCTATTATAGTCTAAAGCACACATAAAGAGAACAAACTCTGGCAAGAACTTTTAAACTTAGAATAATAGAATAATTATCTGTAAACAAATATTTCAGTCAGGGTTTAATTGCCTTGCCTTACCAGTGACTACACTGAATCTTTCGCTCTGCAGGTCGTCTTTCCACACAAATGGAAAAGTATCTTTGTTAAACAAAGTTGTTTTACTTGTAATTATACTAGTATTCGTTCATGGATACAAGTTGACTTAAAACATTGTCATTGTCAGTTGCATTAGTAGTGAAAATGTTGACGACGGACAATTATTATTCATTCTTAGAACATTAGCGTGATTTGTTGTGTAACATTTCTTCCAATGTCATTTCACATTTATAACTACAACGTTAACAACGAAGTTATTATGTCTCTAGACAATATTTTATCAAATCACAACCATATATCTCAAGCAGCTGCAGGGGTTTAATTGGTTTTGCATTGCCAGTGACTACGCTGAATCAGTCTCTCTGCAGGTCGTCTTTCCACACAAAATTGAAAAGTGTCTTTGTTAAATAAAGTTGTTTACTTGTAATTATGATAATATCCGTTCATTGATACCAATGATCAATAATTGACTCAAACCAATGTTTTTCCCAGTTAAACTAGTAGAAAACGTTATTTATAAAATAAAAAGATATTTATTCGGTATCCGTTCTGTTTTGAAAAACATTGTTTCCAACGTCATTTCACAGTTATCACTACAACATAAAAAAATCTGGGCCTGATATTTCGAAGCTCTCTTAATGCTAAGATAGTCGTATGCCAATGTTAATTTATGGTATTTACGACTGTCTTACTTCTAGGCCCAAGTTATTATGTCTCCAGACATTATTGTATCAAATCACAATTATCTATCTAAAGCGCCTGACTTGTCATAGAAAAGGATATTCATCATACCTAGATAGGCATCAATAAATCAATCTTATTAATATGATTGTAGCAGTGACACTGTCTGTATGACGGGAAGTATTAATACAGCAAGTCTGATAGTTAACAGACTGAACAGGCAAATACAGAAACATGATACTTGTTTGGTACATTTGTACCTTAGATAACAATTAACTTATCAGCATATTTCATCTGGTAACCATTTTCACATACAACTTTTGACAAATTGACTAAGTAAATAGAAAAAATCCCAACATATTAAACAATATTAATAGTAATCAGGCTGTATATAGTGTTACATGAATTGTTTTTCAAGATTCATCATATACAATAACGACAATGTTATAAAGTCACTTAGATTTTATTTGTTTGGACAGGAATCTTTAACAAAGCCAAGTAACTTGTTAATGAGTTATTTGCAGGCAGGCAAAACCCGATCAGGATCATGAATAAAATCCTTGACAATTATCAACGTCTTCCAGTTTAAATTGTCATTATATTTCTGACAATAACACTAGCAACATTTGCTTGATGAACTTGCTACTCTTGATATTGTCAAGAGTTACCGTTGTCTTCAATGAAACGTTTTAACTTCACTCAACAGAGTGCAGTACTCCTAGAGAACCAGTTCCTTAACAATTGTTGTGTATAGTATTTTATGGGAGGCGGTTGGTTCCCAGTTATAATTAATCAAATGAATCTAATTAAACTGTTCAACTCAATTAAAATGATGTCTTACCGTCCATATATATGGTTTAATTGGATTTATATTATGCAATTTAGACACTTTATAATCTTGCAATTGATTGAGAATACTTTGACATGAATATCCAAAAGTAATGAATTTGTATGTAAATAATTTGTACATATACTTTAAATGTAATCGTTTGAATCGGCATGAATCACATTGTCCAGATCAGCAGAACTGAAATACACAATATTACTTTTTAGTTTTGTTCGTTTTGATTATGACACAAACTATTTGATGTTATTTCTATGATTATTTCTTGTTGCTTACCGATTTTCTGTTAACACTTTTCCTCAAACACTTGTATGGTTATGATGGTTAATAACCACTTTCATCTGATGAAAGAAAAACTGTCTTTGCATATTGATGGAGTGTGTGAAACAAGCAAAAGCATTTTCTTTACATGATGGTTTATAAGAGGCAAATACTGAGATCAAATTGCAAGTAACACTATTATACAACATTTTGATTAGCATGTGAAAGGAGTTATTTCTTCCCCACTAATTTTTTAATACTTTCTTTGTTATTAAATGGATTGGTATGCAAATTGTTTTTCGCTAGCAGAAACTGCCGGAAACCACGGACTTGGTCCAATTCGAACAGAGGTAGAATAAAAATGTTATGACTTAATCTACCTCTGTCAGGAGAGAAAGTTCATCAGTATGCCCAGATCGTTTATTTGATGAAGGAGACACTGTGTCACCAATTTAAATACAATCAGATCCTGGAGTATACTTTTTCTTTGCAATTTGTCTAGAGGGAGCAATCTTTGTGATTATAATCGGGCTGTTATTGTGTAACAGTCGATTCCTGCGGTGATTTGGAATGTTAACAGAAATTACTGTAATCTTATTCTTTTCCTGAGAGGGATTCCAGTTATATCGAAAGTGAAATGTCTTTTGTTCATCACAGTGCCGTTTTATCACACATCCTGATTAAAAGATTATTTGGGTAACCAAAATACCTTCTTTCATTTAGGATGATATGGTTAAAAACTTATAATTTAAAAATCATTCAAAATCTACCTAATGATAATTTTACAATAGCTCATCAAGATGTTTTGAATATTTTGGAATTTTTCAACCTATAGGATGTCCTTATATTTGAGACCGAGGATTGCTTCCAACTCTGTGACAGTATAAGCTTGGATAAAAATAAGAGTAATATGCAGAACTGTATGGACCTGCACAATCGTAATGACAAATGAGTAAAACATTAAAGGGGCAGTAGCACGTTTTTTGGGGGAATATAGGGTGATGTAAGGAAAATGAAAATTAATGATTTCAATTGCAAGACAATGTATTTTAACTAAATGGAGCAGTAATAATTCCAATATATAACGTTACGTTTAGCCATGCGATTCCTTTTCTTCCAAAAAATGAATTAAAGGTGTTCACAAAAAAATGGCCGCCAATGGATTTTATGTGAATCTTCATTCTTTGTCCTCTATGGATGATTGACTTGTGTAATGAGATTTTTGACACTGTCAAAATAATACATTTAGCATTCACTTACAATTATCAGTGAGAAATTCAAATTATAAAATTATCAAAAAACGTGCTACTGCCCCTTTAATGACTTCTGAGTGTGGTTGTACTTAGACGCAGGAACAAATTAAACAAGACTTGATGAATCTAGCAGAACAACAGGTATCAAATGTTATGTTCATGAGCTGATGGCCCGCAATCGAATAAACTTTCATTTACAAATTATGTTTTTTTTATGCCCCAGCCATATATGGCAGGGGCATATTGGATTACCCTCGGTTGTCCGTACGTCCTTACGTACATAACCACTCTATACAGGGTATTGTTTATCCACTTCTCCTCCAAAACCATTCAACAGATTTTATTTAAATTGCACACATGGCTTATAGGCATCCGACGGGTGTGCATCTCATATTTTGTTTTTCAATTTTTGATTTTTTTCTTCAAATTTCTGACATGTTAAACTTAGGTGAATTTTTGTGCAAGTGAAAACTCATAGTAGTGTGATAGGGGCTGTTGTTTATCCACTTCTCCTCAAAAAGTACTGGATAGACTGCGCTATTCTTCCAAACATGCTTTATGTTTTGGGAATTTTTAATTTTCTACATTTTATAATAATATAATAATAATAATATAATAATAATAATAGCTTTCTTATACCGCGCATATATCCATGACAGAGCATGCTCAAAGCGCCATGAGTATTATTACCCTGGAGGGATAGTACTTTCGGTGCCGCCTATTAACAAGCGCTCCGCGCGACCGTATAGATCCATACTCCCCCCTTGTTCAGGTACCCATTTGTACAGCTGGGTGAACTGTGAGTGCAATGTGGATAAAGTGCCTTGCCCAGGGACACAACACAGAATGAGACCCAAGTCACAAATTTTTGGTGTCTCCACCGGGATTCGAACCCGGGTCTCTGGCGTGAGAGGCAAGCATGCTAACCACTACACCACTGTGCTCCGATTGGATGTTTAAACTTAAATTAAGCTAAAGATGTGCATCTCTTTTTAAATTCTATGGTTGAAAACATTGAGAGATTTTTTATTAGCTCGGCATCTGTGTCCCATGGACAAACATTTTCTAGTTTAAATTATGAAATACATGTAGAAGAACTGTTAAATTTGCATTCAGTTATGATGATCTTACATAATGTCTACGTGTTGTGTTTTTAGTCATGCAGAATCTTTATTACATAATTGATTGTTTTTAGCAGGTCAAAAACAAAAAAAGTGGCAAAAAGTTTCAGAATATTGACGCATTTCATCATTTGTAAGGTGTCTGATATTAAATTGATGTACTGTTTTATTATACCCCCGACCAACGGTCCGGGGTATCTAGTAATACCAACGATTCCGTCCGTGTGTGTGTGTCCGTCCTTCCGTCCGTCCGAGGACATTTTTTGTCCGAGCTATTTCGGGAAAACTATTCATCCAATTTATTTCAAATTTTGCACATGTCTTCTACCCTACTAGGAGGGGTGCACTACGAAGTTACAACAAATTTCTTTAATATTTGAAATTTTTACAAATTTCCATGTTTTGAACTTAGTCATTTTCCAATATCAGATTTGTCCGACCTATTACGAGAAAACTATTCATCCGATTTATTTCAAATTTTGCACGTCTTCTACCCTACTAGGAGGGGTCCGGTGCGAAATTGCAACAAATTTCATTGATATTGCATTTTTTTAATACAAATTTCCATATTTTCAACATAGTCATTTTCCAAATCACATTTGTCCAACCTATTACGGGAAAAACATTTCATCTGATTCTCTTCACATTTTTCATGTGTCTTCTTCCCTACTAGGAGCGGTGCAGTGCCAAATCAAAACTAAAATTGATAAGGGTTTTTTGTGTGTGTTTTTTTTTTACGAAGTTCCATTTTTTGGATTAGTCATTTTTCTCAATTCCTCTTTGGGGGTCAAATGCTGTGCAAGAAATGAGAATATTGAAAGTAAAAAATAATTCAGTTAGTCAGGGATGCACGGTCGGGGGTATTAGTGAGCCACGCTCACTTTTTTGCTTGTTAGATTATTGAAGCAGCTGATTGTTTAAGCATGTAATATAAAGCTGCAACATTGATATATACCTCAAATCAAAAATACATATCCACAAGAAATGTTTGGAAGTAATTAAATTTCCATGATAAAAGCACCAATTGTCTAACATCTGCAGATTGTTTATGATGACACCAGTTAATACCATTAGCAACATTTGTTCGGAAATATTGCATAATTATCGCTAATTTTTCTGTTGGGAAGAAAAACAGTAAGTGCCACGGGAATTCGATAATGCTTTTGTTTTGCATGGGCGATCAAGAAGGATTTATTTTAATGCTTTTAGGGCATAAGTTTAAAGCGCAGTTTCATGGAAATCAAAGTCCATGTTAATTTTTATGACATCGGGGTTTGCTGATTCGTGGACTTTGTCAACATCATTTTTTGGTGAGGGAAGACTAAAATCCATCATTTTAATACCCTTTCTCATCCGCTAAACACCAGAAAAACAGAAATAATCAAAACATAATAACCAAAAACCACGAAAAGTGTATAATGAATCATTTTCTTAATATTTGTGCTCAAATTTCTAGCATCCTATGCAGTACAGGTAAACATTCATATATAGTAGTAAGGGATATCACTGCTTTCACATGTTAATAGTTTTCGTGTCAGCAATGAATTAATAACACTGTGTAATGACTGCTGACAACATGCAGACATTTATAGGATAAATGTCTGATTCGAATGAATGATTCAAATGATGAAGATCAATAATCCGATTCGATAACATTTTGAGACTTTTAGATTCAAATTCAACACTCACAATATACGTGTAAACAATCATTCTTATTATAGTGCTTGTCTAGTGTACAGTTTATAACCATTGACATTGAACCAGAATGGAAAGATCTTTGTCATTCAATTATAATGTTTAAACTACAAAATCGTTTGCTTGGTTGTCTTTTGCAGTTTGAAATTTACCCTAAGCTGATAGTGCTGGCTTTGGATTTCTGTACTGTTTTCAAACACCCGAAGCAAAATCTTGTTTTTTCTATGCCCATGGTTCAATAATAGTCTTCAACCTTTTCCAATTAAAACAGACTAAATGTGTAAAGTTTGTCTGATAGTTACTGTTAGTTTTTGTTATTTCATACTTGATTCATCTTACATTTTTAATTGATTAAAAACAATAGTATGTGTAAAGAAGGTACAGTTTATACCACGAGGCAGCTCCACATTATGAATGTTAGAATGGCACTTGTTTATTTGCATAAACAAATCAAAGTTTTCACAGCTATTCTACCATTCTGTTCAATAACTATAATTTCCAGTATCAGTATGCCATTTATGTCAAATTTTTTATTCAAAATATATTCTCTGAGGAGATATGATACAAAATATTTCTTAAAAAACGTAAATTGCTATTTTTTACCTTCTTAAATAAATATATCATGAAGATTATTTCTCATTTTAATACGTTCATGTGCATGAAAGTGTTAACATTTTGGTATAAAATGGCTACTAACTGTATGCTCAAATTAAAAAATAAACGCAAATAACAATATTTGTTTGTAAGAAGACTGCAGAGAAGACAATCGGAAACTGGTCAGCTTGTCCACGCTACTGTCAGACAATGGTACAATTGAAACTTCAATGCCTTATATGAATTAACGTTCCTCATATAAGAATAAACATTTAAGAAAGAATATTGCCAAAATGATACTTGGTAGCCTTCATCAAGTATTAGAGCCGATGGCGAATGACATGTCCTTGCTTGTCTTGTTTTTGTCATGAAATTATTACCTTTAGGTAACTCCTGGAAATTCAGTTTTGCTGAAGGGGGAATGATTATGTTGTCAGAACAATGATAGATTCATATTTCAAACCTAGGCCATGAGGAAGAAAGATTCTCCATCTTGATGGAAAGAAATATTAATATGTGCATTATGACCGTTGGTTATGGCTATAGAAGAATGAAGTAATTCACTTCAAAACAGTGTTTTAATTTAACAATGACCATATTAATAATGGACACACAGTCTTCGAAATAATAGTACTCATACATTTATCTTATCATTTTAAATTTCTCCTTTGTCGAGGCAAAAAAGGCATCCCGATGCTTTATACAATGGTGAATAATGACAAATAAACATTAAAACTGTGGGTTCATCCATTACATACACTGTAACTTTTACAGGTTATTACTAAGTAAATGTGCTGTTGGTTCCAATTTATAATTTAACAAATGAATCTATTAACACTGTTCAACTAAAACATATATGGTTTGATTGGATTTATATTTAAACATTTTGCATTTGATTGAGAAATTACATAAATTACAAAAAATAATACAGTAGTATGAAATAAATGTTCATCTACTGTAAATTCAATGCATTTGAATGAGCTAATTTCACAAACATTGTCCATATGATGAAATGAAAATACACTATTAATATTTTATTTGGTATGTAAGCTATTAACATTTTAATTATGACACAACTCGCTTTTTCTTGTAACTTTAAATTACGAACCTTTATAATAAGACTGATGTTATTTTTTGTTATTTCTATGCAAAAATAAAACATATTTCCTAGTTGCTTACTGATGTCCTGTCAACACCTTTTTGTCAAACGCTTGTATGTAAGTAAATATTGGTTAATAACCAATTTCTTCTGATAAAGAAAACTGTCTTTGCATTTTGATTGAGTGGTTGAAAAAAGTTAAAAGACTGTGGCATGTCATTACATGTTAATGTTTTATAAGAGACAAAGGCTGAGATCAAAGTGCAAGTAAATCTATTATGAAACATTTCTATGTAGCATTGGTAAAAATTATTTGTTTATCACTCATTCTTTTGATAGATTCTTTGTTTTTACCAATAAAATACGTTATTTCCTTTAAGCTGATTTAATGAGATGTTTTATGACTCAACTATCTATTTAAGAATCATTCCAAACGAATGATACTTTATACTTTCACATTTGTTCATCTAATGCTTGGAAATATGTAGGTAGTTTTTCAGCCTATGTAAGATGTATTTTTTTGAGACTGATGATGCAATCGATTCAATGTATGATACAAAATCTGTGACAGTGTCCTTGATATTTTCAATATGCTTTTGAAGTAGCAATTAAGCTTAGATGAAAAAGAGGAACATGCAGAACCGTACCATAAAACGTCAAAACAGCTTTAAAGGTTGCAAAACGAAATTGAAATTTCAGAATATTGATGTTACTCCTGTATTTGTAAGGTGTCCTCTCATTTTAAATAAGTGTACGAATTTATTAGATTTCTGAAGCAGTTGATTGCTAAAGCATGTATTGTAAAGATGAAATATTGAAATCCACGCCAAATCCATAATACATATAGACAAGGAAAGGTTGACACAGCACTGCATTCTTCTGTATACCATGTATCATAAGTCAATAAAAAACACACCAAAAAAAGACCACCCATTTTCAAACTGCAATATTCATTCTAGGCATTTTTAGCAATAATTTGCGCCAAGAAAGGACCAAATTCAATTAAAAGGAGACAGTTTACCAAAATGATCGAAGCGTAAGGCCCAGCATGTCAACATCAAGACCAATCAAGTTTGTCCATCTCACAATTTCCGGTTCCTAAATATACGCTTGAAAACTGTTTTGCATACCCAAGACTGGTTATTCTTTTCCGTTTCTCCAAAATTAGGCACAAGTTGCCGCCCAAGTTGATTCCCTATGGATGCAATTGCGGAAACTAAGATGCCGTGTAAAACCTACACACATAATGATGATGTCACCGCAAGCGGGTTCGTTAAAAGCTTTGGCACGTTTGCTGGGGATAGTGTACTTTGGAGGTCAAATTAAGGATTTTATTGTTGATTAAAACATGTAAATATGATATCAAACTTTCAACGATTTTTTTTACTGAGTGATGTATTTATTTTCTCAATAGCTAAATTTCATCACGATCCGAATGCAAGTATGTCACTGGGGCTTTAAGAAACTTTCCAACTTGAAATTGATAGCAAGTATATAACCAACATCGAAAAAAATGTAAAAAAAATTCATTCATTTAAGTGTAATAGTCTTTGAAAGAAACTACATTTAGGCATTTTACACCTTAATTATTTTAAGTTTATAAAATTCAAAGGCCCTTACTTCGTCAAAAATAACAATTTAGAAAAGTCTTTCGAACTCAATAAAAAGCATCTTCAGGTGTGACATTAACAAAAATTTCACTCTTCTAGGCGAAAGAGTTGAAGAAAAATTGTAACCATTGTACACCCTTTGATAAGGTCCAGAAAGTGATAATATTCAACAAAATTTAATAAAATTAAAAAAATGACCTTAACTCTGTAGTTGATTACAAAGGGGAAAAGGTTGGTCTATCCTTTACCGGACGGATGGACAGAGGGATGGAAGAGAAGGAATGATCGCTATATACACCTCCACTTACTATAAGTTGCTTTTTAAATATTAAGTTGTTTGAAAGGAACGTTGTAATTTATAATAAATTCAAATAGTTTTTTTTGTGTAAAATTGATAATATAATTTTTAAAAATCATAGAAAGAAAAAAAGGATCAAGTTCAAAACTATTCAAAATACATCAAATGAGACATACATCGAAACAAATCTGATAAACAAAACTTTTCAAAATATTTAGAAATTGTTTCATCCAATGAAAACTGTATATATATCATACTAATATTATTATTTTCTTGGGAAAAAATAGAGGCAGGGTCTTAGACATTTTTACAAAGCATTAATATGAATAATCGAGCAATTAACTGATATGGCGGTCTTCTTGCGGAATCAAATTATTTAAATAAAATCTGATTTAATATACAAATGTATCTCATCAGTAAAAAGTTCCACAACGATGATTTTACAAATTCAGGGAAGTAATTAAATTTCTACGATGAAAGCCCCTTTTGTCTTAGATCTGCAGAATGTTTATGATAACATCAGTTAATACCATTAGCAACATTTGTTTAGAAATGATGTATATTGTCACTCATGTTTCATGTTTCTGTATGGACCATGAAGAAAAACAATTGGAGTTTCCAAGGGAATTCGTTTATGCTATTGTTTTGGATGAGCAACCAAGAGCGATTTATTTGAATGTTTTAAGGACATTAGTTTAATTTCATGAAAATCCATGTCCAATTTATGACTGTAGGGGTTGCTGATTCATTATCAGTGGTATAGTGCTTAGCATGCTGACCTCTCACGTCAGAGACCTGGGTTCGAATCCTGGTGAAGACAAAAAAAATGTGTGACTTGGGTCTCATTCTGTGTTGTGTCACTGGGCAAGGCACTTCATCCACATTGTACAGTTGTTAAAATGGTTACTTGCAAATTTTATGAATTGACCTACGTGGCCGTGATTAGCGCTTAGTAGCAGCTGTGAAAGTACACTCCATTTCGGTAATAATGTAGCGCTTTGAACATGTCTTAGGACGTGGCGCAATAGAACTATCAGCATTATCATTATTATTTTGAAAATCATTCGTTGTACACCCAACAGCCCTTTCTTACCCGTTAAAAATCCGAGACATTAACAAAACAGAAAAACAAAAGTCAAGAAAGGTGTTTGAATTAATCATTTGGCTTAATATTTGTGTTTCTAGCATTCTGTACAGTTCAGGTAGATATTCATACATTACACTTAAAGGGGCAGTAATACGTTTTTAGGGGGAATATAAGGTGATGTCAGGAAAATGAAAATAAATGGTTCCAATCTTTAGACAATGTATAAAAACTAAATGGAGCAGTAATAAATCAAATATACAATGTAAAGTTAAGCCATGCGATTCCTTTTCTTACACAAAATGAATTAAAGGTGTTCACACAAAAATGGCTGCCAATGGATTTTATGTGAATCCTCATGCTTTGTTCTCTGACTACGGATGATTGGTTTGTGTTATGAGATTTATGATACTATCAAAGTAATACATTTAGCAATAACTTATAGTTATCAGTGAAAAATTGAAAATATAAAATTGTCAAAAAACGTGCTACTGCCCCTTTAATGAACGTTTCACGTCATTAACAGTTTGCGTGTCAACAATAAGTTTAACACACAGTGTAATCTCTGCTGACAGTATGCAGACATTTGTAGGATAAAAGTGTGCATCAAATGAATGATTAATTCAATAAAATTAAGATCAATAATTGGATTTGCTAAGCTTTTGATACTTTTAGTATTAAATTCAGTAATCACAAAGAACATTAAATCCACCATTCTAATCTTAGTGTTTGTCTTGTGAAATTAACATTGAACTTAATAGGAAAAATATCTTTGTCACCAAATGCTAATTTTAAACGATTGTCTTTTGCAGATTTTCATTTCTTGTGAAAGCTTTGGAACTCTGAGCTTCAGTTAAGATATATAAATGTTATCCATAATTAAGGTTTATTCATAATTGTTTACAATCCTATCCACGATAAAAAAGACTTAAAATGTATGTGCATATCTATGGTTATTTCTTGTTGTCACATGGTTGACTTATATCCTTAATTTTGGATTACTTGAATAAAGGTTTGTTGATGTAATGAAGGTGAAACATTCAACATGATTCAACTCCACATATTCTCTCAAAATAAGGATATCCGATACTTAAAATATCGTTATAGTAAAAATTATATTGCTATTAATATCCATTTAAGAATAAATATCTTATATAAGATAAAAAAGATGACTATAGCTAACTTTTATAAGAAAGCATGGCAAAAAACTACAAATGGACTGAAGAAATATGTGTGGAGGTGTTAAAATTGGGGTACAAAAGGTTACTGAACCTTTTCCAAAATTCAACAATAAACGCGTGTCAACCTTAGTGTCAGACAATGGTACAACTGAAAAGGCAATTTCTTGTATGGATTTTCGTAACATCGGGAAGTTGGATACATAACATCGAGGTATCCAACCTCCCTAAAAAAGCGCCGAGGGTGAATGACTTTTCCTTGCATGCCATGTATATGTCATCACAACATTACCCTTAGGAAACTCCTGGCACTTGGGAAATTCAGTTCTGCTGAAGGGGAAATGATTATGTTGTCAGAACAATGATAGATTCATTGTTCAAAACCATGCTGTGAGGAAGAAAGGTTTTCCAATTTGATAGATAGAAATATAAAATTATGCGTATGCTTTGTTGATATTAGTCAGTGAGGTTCCCTTGATCTGTGCCAGTTCTGATTTGACTGCCAACTGCAGGGATATAGATGAATGTGCTAATTCAATTAAAAAAAGAGTTTCTATTTAACAATGGCCATATTGATACACTCACTCTTCAAAATAAGAATTTTCATACGTTTATGTTTTAGAATTTTTGGGTCCTCTTTTATCAAAGGCAAAAAAATGACAAATACACATTAAAACTGTGGGTTCATCCATTACATACATACACTAAGTAAGTAAATTTGCAATAATCAATAATGGAATGACCCTTAATAGAATTTATCACAATTTAAGAAATAGTAGTTCTGCATATTACTTTATGGTATTTATTTACTACACCAGACAAATTTTTTAGACAACATAACCATTAGACCCTTACAATGTGAACCTAATATGTTGTGTAACATATCTTTATGTCGTTTCATATTTCAAAATACATTGTATGCAACGATGCTACTGTGAGACATTATTGTATCAAATAGCATTTATTGAAACGTCAATTTAAAAAACAAGTCTGAGTGGATTGAACTTCTACTTGTATCACAGATAGTTTGAACACAGAAGTTTTTCATTGTCAGACTATTACATGACACGCACGCTATTTTGATATTCAACTGGTATCTATATGTAACAAGAGTAATTGATCAAAACTAAATATAGCTGAATTTGTGATTATTTATTGACTTGCACCATAATTGACAAGACAAACACGCATTATGTTTTCTGAAACACACATTTTCTGTACTTGGTAATGATAGAATGATAGAATTATCACGGTAAGCTTTGTCTGCAACCAACGATCTGGTCATGTAGTAGCTGTACCTCTAACAATACTTTTACTTATATATTCCATATTTCATATAATATTCCATGATTTGCAATATTTAAAAGGTATCTTTAACAAGTGTTTGCCACTAACGTGGCAATGTCCCCAACGCTTGGATATTGCGATAGAATTGTCACAATAAGCAAATGCTATATTCCCATTGACAATAAGTGCAATGGTTCAAGAGATATGGGGTGAACAAGAGTTTCAAATGTGGCCAAAGTGCCGTAGTGACCTTGAAAATAAGGTCAAGGTCACTAAAAGTGACTGGTGTCTGCGTAATCCCCCAGGCGAGGCTGTGACCAAATTTGAATACATTGGGTGCAACAGTTCGTGAGATATCGCGTTAACAAGGATCCGGACGTACGTACGGACGGACGGACGGATGCCGCTGAATACAATGTCCCCCGTTCCCAATAAGTCATCATTGTCACATTGTACTGTAATTACGTTTCCTACTGTGCATGGCCACTGAGTATACGCTTTTTTGTATTTCATTACAACTCTGTCATCTAGCCAAGCACAAACTTTCTCTATAGAGGCATTATCTTAACTCCTTAACCGTAATCCAACCATGCTATCCTTATGCAAGTTAATGCCTTTCGGGCCTATGAGGCCTGGTCAGTGTTTGAGTTGAATAAAATGTCCCAGAAATTATATGTAATTGTTCAAATACATCACACATCAATTAAGATTGTATGCTATGAAGCAATCTAAATAAATTTAGATCAACAGATTTTTTATTTTGTCATACTGTTGATCTAATATTGACCAGTGTGAGAGGTCGTCCCGGTGACCTTTCGTATGCAAATAAGGAATTCGCGATTTGATCAATCAAATTCGACGTTACGAACAGTTCATTGTCGCTATTTCAAAGAATGAACGGAAGAAATATATGATGGCTAATGGCCTGTTCTCAATAACAGTGTGCATTGTGAAAAATTAATCTTGTTTTCGATACTGATAAGAAAAATATCACTAGGTTGATTTTATTTTGGTTGTATGAAATATTTTTAGTTTTATGATTGACACAAATCACTATTTTAAACATTATTTGGATGACAATGAAATAAATTAGTATAAAGGAGTTTGATAAAAAATGAGTTACCTCCCCTTGCATATGGATTTTCGCAGATATTGGCATTTATCAAGCTCTAACTTTATGATTATTATTCGCCAAGTTAGTATCTGTGCGACGTGCAATTATCATTTGTCATCGACAACTAGCAAATACGCTAAATCATTTCAAAATGAAAAAATCTAATCTATTAATACATCCAAGCAATCCGCTCCGAATGACAAAGCTCCGAACATTATCCATTTCAAAAGATGCGCTGCTGAGTTTTTTAACTTCCAGCGAGCTAGGGCAAGTTTTCTGATTGGCCGAGAGGCTGATGTCAGAGGTCACCGGGACGACCTGCCTTACGGGCCAATGTTAGATCAACAGTATGACCAAATATAAAACCTGTTGATCTAAATTTATTTAGATTGGCTATGAAGTTGTTTTCTGTAGTTGGTAAGGGAGACACAGGTTGAAGACATACCGTTTAGTCACTTTAAAGGGTTGTCAGAAGCACTTCTATTACGAAGATAGAACCATACGGAGGACACAGTATCTTGTCCTGAAAATCGGTGGACATTGTTTCTACTGTGAATTGCTACACATTTTCACGTTTCTCCTGTCCAACATTGAATTTTTCTTCACTGCAACGTACTGTTGAAATATCTACCGTAACCACAAAAATGTCAAAACTTTGTTATGCTTCAGGTTCAATTTCATAGTTGCTATCTGTAAATTTATTTCCAGTATTTCATTTTCCCAAGAGACTGATGATGCAGCACCAGGAACATCCAGAAGCATTGTAGAAAATGTAAAGATACCATAAATTTCAGGTTTTCCTTGTGATTATCACTCAGATGAACCAATTGGTAGAGCAAGTCAAGGAAATATCATCCTGTTTTCCCCTCAGGGATATGGGATGCATCTGAATGGGGACAGAGAGTCATGATCAACAATATGAAAACACTCCAATAATTATATGTCTGGCTTCATAGTCATACACTAGATTTAAAAGCATCTCTCTTTGTGTAGTGCAGATTGTTCAAACTTACTCTTGGAGAATAACAGCATATCAAGATTGGTAAAATACTGCCAACTATCAACACTGCAGAATGTCTTATCTGAGTATATGATTGCTTTTTACAATTACTGAAATGATGAAATGATTTGAAGTGAAAATCTTTTAGATTAAAGATGTGTGTTATTTTGAGAAATACATGGAATACTGAACATTATTATATAGAAATAAACCTTTGTCATAGATCGTTCTTATACCTCAAGTCCCGTTCGGACCTCAAGGGAACCCACTTGGTGGAATTGGGGTTAAAGGGGCAGTAGCACGTTTTTTGATAATTTTATATTTCAAAATTTTCACTGATAATTGAATGTTGATGCTTTATGGATCATTGCGACAGTGTCAAAAATCTGAATACACAAACCTATAATCCGTAATCAGAGGACAAAGTATGAAGATTCACATAAATTCCATATGCGGCCATTTTTTGTGAACACCTTTAATTCATTTTATGTAAGAAAAAGGAATTGCATGGCTAAACTTTGCAATATATATTTAAATAATTACTGCTCCATTTAGTTTAAATACATTGTCTTTCAATTGAAACCATTAATATTCATTTTCCTGACATCACCTTATATTCCCCCTAAAAACGTGCTACTGCCCCTTTAAAACATGACGTATTTACTGAGTGTTTTTCATGTTATTCAAAAATGGTATAAACATGCGGTTTTGTAAGCCCCTTATCTGTTTTCTGGGCTGTATCTGTTTCTGGTAGCAAAACTTCTCCTTTTAGTTGACATTGGCGAACTATTTTGACTGAATTGACAATATTGTTCCCTCAAAACGTATCTTACCTTAAAGGGGCAGTAGCACGTTTTTAGGGGGAACATAAGGTGATGTCAGGAAAATGAAGATAAATGGTTCCAATTGAAAGACAATGTATCTAAACTATATGGAGCAGTAATAATTCAAATATATAACGTAAAGTTTAGCCATGCGATTCCTTTTTCTTACACAAAATGAATTAAAGGTGTTCACACAAAATGGCCGCCAATGGTTTTTATGTGAATCTCCATACGTTGTCCTCTGACTATGTGTGATTGGCTTGTGTAATGTGATTGTTGACACTGTCAATATAATACATAAGGCATTTACTTACAATTATAAGTGCAATTTTTAAAATATAAAATTATCAAAAAACGTGCTACTGCCCCTTTAATGGAAACTGTAAATTAAATGTCCATAGAAAGATAAGCATACCAATCATTTGATTTCTTCGACTGAAACAGTTGTATGTAAGTAAATGCTAGTGAATGACCCAATGTTTCCGATGACTAAAAATGTCTCCAAATAATTAATTTTGGTACAAAATGACAAAAAATGCATACATTTTAATTAACTTGATCACAATCCTGATTAAAAAGCAAAATAACAGGACCAATTTGTCAAACAAATTCTTTTGATTAAAACTGTAATAAAGCTGAAAATAAAACTGCAAAATAACATAGATTTCAATTTTGTTTATAATGTTTTACGTATAACCTTTGGAATGTATTTTGAAGTTGAAGTTAACTATTCAAAAACACATGAGAAAAGTATGTCGAGTATTCTTGAACCAGCAGGGCAAAAGAAAATTAAAATATTTCAGAGCTGTTTTATCTATTTAAACAAAAATACTCAAACCTTTTAGTTACGAAATGTTATGTCAGACATTTTCGAGATTCAAACATCACAAACAAATAAACAAACATTGCAATAAACATCCTATTTTGATTAATCATTATCACTAAACAGGGGTAATGATTTCAAATTAACAGAACAGTACATTTACCTGAGGTATATCCTAGTAACATGTAGCAATGTCTAAACAGCAATTTTTTCCTTTCTTTATCCAATGCCTGTTATAGTTCTTATCATCATTCTATCCTTTTGTGTCCACTTTTAAATATTTAACAGTTTTTCTAAAGTTGACTTTGGAAAAGGATTGAGATTTTTCTCATTAAAGAAAACTTTCAACAATTGACCATCACAATAAAAACTTTGACACAAGTATAATGAAAAAAGCAAGAAGGTAATCATCCATTCATTAGTGCCATATCATTTCTAATTGTGTCCTTTTCGTTTTATATTATCCTGGACTATTAAAGAAATGCAACATGAGGTTGTCTTTCTGTTAGCGTTTTATTATTTATTCTGAGTTCAGTATAAGCATTAGACTAATATTAAGTATCAGAAGTATTTTTTTCAATATTGCCAATATTTTAAACAAGTCATGTATTAAAACTAAATCGAGCCAAGAGATGCTTTAACTTGAACTTTAAGTAGAGCTGAGCGATCTAGACTTGTTATACTTTTCTAGACTGGGTTGGTCAACAATTAAATATTTTTGCTTTAGGGTGAATATAAATTCATTTGAGTTAAACATGATTATATTAATAGTAGTTTGCCTATATGTTCTTTGCAATAAACTGTATCAAAAGCCGCAAATACCTCATCAGTTGTTTTATGTTTTCTTCAAAATAAAATAGAAAATTCAAAGATTTTAAAATTCAATCATTATACTTGATATAATAGGTAATATAAACTATCTAAATATACTACCTGACAAATGATGGGAACAATACATTTTATAAGTTGTCCTTAAAATACTACTTGTAATTTACTCATGGTGAAGATATTTGTATAAGAAACATATCCTATCTTACTAACTCATTGTGATCAAATAATCAAAGCCATAGAGTTTGATATCACGTAGTCTAGTCCTGGATGATTGTATTTATTTGGAAGTGAACTCAATAAAGAAAAGCTTGAAAAAAACAATTCCGTAGAAAAATTTCCATAATCTCATATTGATTTATCAGATTAAAAAAAATACTCATCATGTTTTTTTCTCTGGATACTGTGTCTGATAGCTGGATTAAATCAAATTATAAATCCTTGTAAAGTGTTCACCTTTGCATGTCTTTTCAAAGGGAAGGACTTGATATATGTTTTGAACCAGATATCTGTGATAATCCAATCCTTCAATGATGTGATATAAAACTTTTTTTTGTGGATTCTAAAAAAATAATGAGGTAAGAGAGATCTTTTATCTTTATTGTTCAGATGATGGAATGAAATCTTATAAGACGCACAAAGACTGGCAAAAAGGTATACAAAAACTATAAAGTTTAATAATAAAAAAATAAATATTTCAAATGCATGTTGTTGTCAAAACTGAAGTAGGTTTTCAGACAGGATGCAATATGTTCAAAGGTATTTTTTTTAAATTTGTAAAAGGGTCGTAGATAGCTTTTCAAAATATTGATATTTCCAATCAGATTGTTACAAAGAGTAAAGGTTACATGTAAAGAAATCACTTTTGAATATTCCACATTAATATATAACAACAACAAAAACTTTAATTCTATATTTTGGTATAGAAAGAATTTACTCATGAAACTTCAACTATCAACAAATGGAGAGGATTTTTGCCGAAAATAAGTTTAAAAAATATTCTAAAAGGTTACAAAAGAAACTGATTTTAAATTAAGTTTTAAAGGAAAATTTAATTCTTCTTCATTTGAAATGCAACAATTCCCAACAGGTCTAAAGTTAAGTAAGTTGTGTTGATGAAATTACTGATGTAGTTGAAATTGAAAGTATGGAATTAAAAGTTAAATTAAATTAAATTTGTTGCAAACTATTTTTCTTTAAAGAAGCACCATCTCATCAGTTTTATAGGTGTTATTTATTAAGGTAACATATCAAAAGTTTTCATTGATATTCTATAGGATTTTACTTTAAAATTCACAACAAACTTATTTCACTATTTTCTTTGGAATATATGAATGTCTGATTACAATATTGTATAGTGCGTCAAAGGTCGCTACGCTACTCAAATATGTTCAGTTGGGAATGAAAGCCGTTTTTGAAAGTCACTTTTGACTTTAGACTTATCTGACCGCAAACCAGTGTATGCATGACTGGCCACGCTCCCTTTTTGTGACGTCATAAACAGAATCAGCCTCGTTATCTATACATCTATCGAAAAAATACCACATAATAAAAAAATTAACGATTTTCAGGAAATGTTTTCCACTCAGTTAGATAAATCATTTGACGATGTAACACTACTAAGCATTTGTTGTAAAAAAGATATCCACATCAATGGTAATTAAACAATTATCTAGGCGGTATATCAGTTAAACTAATGATGCGTTACTCTGTATAGTCTGTTTATTACGTCACACCCGTACGAGTTTTATGGCCCCTAACCCAGGTGCGTTTTTCACAGCCAATAATTACGCTGACTTAATAAAAGGCCAATTAAAGATGTTTTTTGGACAAATTAAAAAAAATCAAGTCCAGTTTATATTTTGTTGAAAACCTTTGAACGAAAATCGAGTCAATGACGTCATTTATTACTTATTGTTTCAAATATTTTATAATTATTGCTCATAGCCTTGAAAGAAGACTAATAGTTGTAAAAGGAATTCATTTACATGTATTATCTATTTATTTAAATTCGCCTTCAAGAGGTATAAATCTATGTGACCAACTAAATTTATGATGCAGTTTAATCCAGGATTTTAGTATATATCTTAGCCATTTTGTTTGTTGCATAGCATGTGTTGTCAACGTATTACCTAATCTGATAGTGCTAAAGTGTTTGGAAAAGTGTTGAATTTTTAAATCTTTATACAACATTACATTTGCTAACCCAAGGACTTGTATATATTCACTGTTTTTAAAGATAAAAGCCATCTCTGTACTGGCATTGCTGTTATTTTATAGCCTTTTGAAATTACCATAGGCATTCATTGTATCTTTGAATAGGCATACATTTTATATTCCTGTTTATCTTAACTGTCTGACTCCAAATAGATTCAGTTAAATTATTGTATTTTAACCGTTCTTGGACATAATTCGTAGCTCATATCAGATTCCCTTTAAAAAGGTTCCCTCAAAGTGTGAATGAAACTGGATGACGAGAAGATATCATGGTTTTACTTATTTGTGAAAATATATATATATATATTATATCTAAGAATGTAAGATTTTGGGGTTATATTCATTTCCATGAGGACTATTGAATCAGCAGTAGTCAGCAAATAATTGAAAAATATTGCCAAAAGTATGTCATTGCATTGATTGATATATTCATCCAGCTCACTGATAATGCCAATGGTTTTTCGTTTTCTTGTCTTGTTTTTATCATCACCACATTACCTTTAGGAATCGCATGACACTTGGGAAATTCAGTTCTGCTGAAGGAACATAATTATGTTGTCAGAACAATGATAGATTCATTGTTCAAATCCATGCTGTGAGAAGGAAAGATAGATCAAATATTAGGTTAGACTTTGCTTTGTTGTTATTAGTCAGTTGTTGTTCCCTGGTCGATGTCAAATATCAAGCGATGAAGATAGTGTAACATTCAATAAATCACAATGTAAAAAAAATGATTGGTCTGTACATCTGGAAGATTGTTACAGAAATGCTATGATTTACGTTGAAGTTTACTTGTCTGTTGAGATTGTTAATTTTGTGGAAAAAAAAGAAGAAAAAGCAAAAGTGATGTAGAGTATAAGATGAATTAAAACGTTTAACTCTGGGCAGTGTTTTAATGTAACAATGGTCATGTTGATTAATGAAGATATACATGGTTATAATAATGATAATAATAAGTTTATATATATTTATTATATTTATTTATATTATTTTATTATATGAATTCAGTGAGCTGCTCGTCATATGCTCTCTTGAACATATTTTCAGTTCATATGGATATGGTTAGGGATTCATGTTCATGGAAATAAATGCATTTTATATGATACATTTGCAACAGCACTCGATATTGATTTTGCTTAGAATCCTCAGGTTCCTTTTGGCATCGGAGCCAAACGGTTCTTAAAAACAGGAGGGATATTGGCCTATTCACCTGGAAAAGTGTTGGTAAATCTAACACGTTCAAACCAAATTTTAATTACAAAATCAATCTTCACTTTGATAATGGAAAAAACTCTGTATAAAAATAATGTACACATCTAGAGAAATGGAATAATTACATGTGACCAAATATTTCGGAAGAGGTTAAATTGCCTTTAGTATGCCAGCGTCTCCATTGAATTAGTAGCTCTGCAGGGTGCATTTCAATACAGAATTGGAAACTGTCTATAACATTGTTCTACTTGTTATTCAAATACCAAACGTATTCAGGAGTTATCCCCATGTATTGTCTTAATCGGTTGCATTAGTGGAGATAGTGTTTTGAACAAGAAAACCATTCTACTAAACATCATGAACTGTAATATAACATGTCTTTCCATATTTTTGAATTTTTATAAAATTTTATGCAACGTTGTTACTGTGTCCCTAACCTTAAAGGGGCAGTAGCACGTTTTTATGGGGAATATAAGGTGATGTAAGGAAAATGGAAAATAATGGTTCCAATTGAAAGACATTGCATTTAAACTTAATGGAGCAGTAATAATTCAAATATATAATGTAAAGTTTGGCTTTGCAATTCCTTTTTCTAGCACAAAATGAATTAAAGGTGTTCACACAAAAATGGCTGCCAATGGATTTAAGGTAAATCTTCAAACTTTGTCCTCTGACTATGGATGATTGGTTTGTGTTATGACATTTTTGACACTGTCAAAATAATACATTTAGCATTCTCGTACAATTATCAGTGAAAATTTTAGAATGTAAAATTATCAAATAACGTGCTACTGCCCCTTTAATATATAAAATAAAAGTTTGTTCAGGAACAAGATCACAAGCGTGTGACAGGTCTGACAGGAGTACATAGATAGACAAAACAATAGCAAGCATTTCTTCCTTATGACTTTTGTAACAGTGACACCACTTCTTGTATAGGGCACAAAGTCTGATCATGTTGAACAAGTAGAAGGCAGAAACAGAAACAGGATATTTGTTTTGCATCTTAGTGCAAGAAGTTAAGAAATAAACTAAACCTATTAATTCTTGTGACTTCCATTTACTTCAACATGACTCGGTAATAGATTTTCGTGATTACTTTTTACAGTCTGCATGATGAACCTGTTAACATGCAAGGGGCAGTAGCACGTTTTTAGGGGGAATATAAGGTGATGTCAAGAAAATGAAAGTTAATGGTTCCAATTGAAAGACAATGTATTTAAACTAAATGGAGCAGTAATATTTCAAATATATAACGTAAAGTTTAGCCATGCTATTCCTTTATCTTATACAAAATGAATTAAAGGTGTTCACATAAAATGGCCGCCGATGGATTTTATATAAATCTTCATACTTTGTCCTCTGACTATACTTGTCTAATGAGATTTTTGACACTGTCAAAATAATACATTTAACGTTACTATTTAATTTACAGTGAAAAATTTAAAGTATGAAATTGTCAAAAAACGTGCTACTGCTCCTTTAAAATTGTTAAAACAATGAGGATTCATAAAAAATAGTTACTTAGATAACACTGGATTCTTTGTGGTTTCAATAGCTTAATAGTGTAACAGCCAGGAATAACTACTTCCATGAAGCATTGATGATATTATTTGTTGTAAAACCCTTTTTAAAGCTGCATTGTTTTGAGAGGTAGATTCCAAATCTTATGGTTAATTCAGGAAATATACATGTAGTACTCAGAAGAAATGAAGGGTCACACCTGTCCGACATGTATTTATGGATAGAAAGGTAATTTTTCAAGCAATCATTTGCTTATATGGGTTCAGTATATCCTTTAACGATACATACAGTGGGAAAAATATAACGAGCATGGCCGTTTCCTGAATAATCACTAATTTATCCACAAAACTGTTTGCATCGGCCAAATATGCATTTTCAAGGAACAGTTTGAGCACAAAAATCACTACCATGAATGTGATACTTTAAACTGAAATTTCGTCATGGTCAGATGTAAGCAAACAAATATTTATAAAGGAGAAATCGTTGTGTGGCTACAGGGTTGTTCAACAGAGAAGGTTTCCACTCTTTGAATGCAACCATTATCTGTAAAATGTAAGAAATTGATGTATCTGAAATCAATCTTGTGTATCCCACCATCCACCCATAAGTGCTGTGTATTGTAATGCTTTATTTGTTTTGGCCTTTGGCCTATGAAATAAAGAACTTGAACTTGAACTTGTGTGCAACCAACCCGCTGCAACCAGTCGATCTTCCTCTATCAACATGTCACAAAGACTTTAAGTTCGATCCTCAACTTCTTTGAGTAGCATTAAATTGCTGAATTACAGAACAGAAACACATGTATTAAATATGATTAATTCATTAACAAAAATGACACACGTAGAAAGGTCAAGTATTTCATAACACAAGCACGAAAATCTATGAAATATAAAGTGTCCATTTTGAAATTGAACCATGCACAAATAATATTTCTTATATCAGGGTGCTAACGAATTGCTACCGTAATTCTGACCCGTCATTTATATGCATAAAGGAACATTAACGAAGAAAAATTGCTATAACAAAAGTCATTGACCAATTTTCAATGATAAAATAAAAAGCAAATCAATTCAAAGCAATAATATCAAAGTATGTTTATTGTTTTGTTCTTCAGTTAAAACATTCTAACAATTAACGCACATGGATTTTCATTCAAAATAAGATCCCTTTCAAAATACAGTTAAAAAATCGAATGATTTATTGGTTTTTATTTTAGTATGATTTGTCTCTCCTTGGATGAACCTTAATTAAACTTTGTTTGTTAGATGACAAAAGTAAGATTTTCACAAAATTGATGTGTTCTTCTACTAAATGTGTCACGAGTTTCGTGACAAGAAGGTGTTTGTAATGGTTATATCTCTATCAGCTCCCTCGCGCAGTCATACATCATCACCATCTTCTAGAGAAAACACATTTGCCATCACTGACAGTCAAAGCAGTCGAATCAATGTACATGGATTTACATTAAACATAATTTCCCTTACTAAATTCATTTCAAATGATTATGGAACATCGAATGATTTATTGGTTGTTATTCATGTATGATTTGTCTCTCCTTGGATAAACCTTAATTAAACCTTGTTTGTAAGATGATAAAAATACGACTCTCAATATGATGTGTCTGCTCATTGTGACATGAGTTTCGTGATAATAACGTGTTTGTAATGATTATAGCCCTGTCAGCTCTATCATGCAGCGATACTTCATCACCATCTTCTAGCCAAGAAACATTGACCGTTACTGACAGTCAGATGTAAACTTGAAGGGCAGTGGCGGGTTTTTTAAGGAAAGGAAAAAATGTTTCAATGTTTTTAATTAACAAAATCATATTTTATGAGCATTCATTATGAGCATGAGCAACATAGAAGTTGAGATGATGAAGAGTGATGACAATAAAATGGATATAAAACTCTAAAATGAAATATTTGACAAAAAAGGAAGACAAAAAATCGAATTAAACACAGTAACTGATATATGCTTTTTACATCATAATCCTGTAATTTTGCTTTATAGTGGTTCATTCCCTCATATTGATTGTGAAACTTGCAAAATCTATGTATTTGTTTTACAATATTATTTCAAGGACAACCTTGGAGTGTTGTTTGATACAACATTGTCGTTCGAGTCCAACATCAAGACAGTTTGCAGGAAGTCATACTTTCACATTATGGAATATCAGCATGATCAGGAAATACATCACCGAAGTGGTAGCAATGACATTAATCAACCCATATGTGTTATCGCGCATAGACTAGGAAATACATCACCGAAGAGGTAGCAATGACATTAATCAACCCATATGTGTTATCGCGCATAGACTAGGAAATACATCACCGAAGTGGTAGCAATGACATTAATCAACCCATATGTGTTATCGCGCATAGACTAGGAAATACATCACCGAAGAGGTAGCAATGACATTAATCAACCCATATGTGTTATCGCGCATAGACTGGGAAATACATCACCGAAGAGGTAGCAATGACATTAATCAACCCATATGTGTTATCGCGCATAGACTGGGAAATACATCACCGAAGTGGTAGCAATGACATTAATCAACCCATATGTGTTATCGCGCATAGACTTGGAAATACATCACCGAAGAGGTAGCAATGACATTAATCAACCCATATGTGTTATCGCGCATAGACTGGGAAATACATCACCGAAGAGGTAGCTATGACATTAATCAACCCATATGTGTTATCGCGCATAGACTTGGAAATACATCACCGAAGAGGTAGCAATGACATTAATCAACCCATATGTGTTATCTCGCATAGACTAGGAAATACATCACCGAAGAGGTAGCAATGACATTAATCAACCCATATGTGTTATCGCGCATAGACTAGGAAATACATCACCGAAGAGGTAGCAATGACATTAATCAACCCATATGTGTTATCGCGCACAGAATGGGAAATACATCACCGAAGAGGTAGCAATGACATTAATCAACCCATATGTGTTATCGCGCATAGACTAGAAAATACATCACCGAAGAGGTAGCAATGACATTAATCAACCCATATCACCGAAGAGGTAGCAATGACATTAATCAACCCATATGTGTTATCGCGCATAGACTGGGAAATACATCACCGAAGAGGTAGCAATGACATTAATCAACCCATATGTGTTATCTTGCATAGACAAGGAAATACATCACCGAAGAGGTAGCAATGACATTAATCAACCCATATGTGTTATCTTGCATAGACAAGGAAATACATCACCGAAGAGGTAGCAATGACATTAATCAACCCATATGTGTTATCGTGCACAGACTAGGACATACATCACCGAAGAGGTAGCTATGACATTAATCAACCCATATGTGTTATCGCGCATAGACTGGGAAATACATCACCGAAGAGGTAGCAATGACATTAATCAACCCATATGTGTTATCTTGCATAGACAAGGAAATACATCACCGAAGAGGTAGCAATGACATTAATCAACCCATATGTGTTATCTTGCATAGACAAGGAAATACATCACCGAAGAGGTAGCAATGACATTAATCAACCCATATGTGTTATCGTGCACAGACTAGGACATACATCACCGAAGAGGTAGCAATGACATTAATAAACCCATATGTGTTATCTTGCATAGACAAGGAAATACATCACCGAAAAGGTAGCAATGACATTAATCAACCCATATGTGTTATCTTGCATAGACAAGGAAATACATCACCGAAGAGGTAGCAATGACATTAATCAACCCATATGTGTTATCGTGCACAGACTAGGACATACATCACCGAAGAGGTAGCAATGACATTAATCAACCCATATGTGTTATCGCGCATGGACTACTGTAATGGTCTTCTGTATCCAACTGCATCCAGTCCCTGAAGCGAGTCCAGAACTGTGCCGCTCGCTTAGTGTCTGGAACCGAGCGACATGACCACATCTCACCTATACTGAAGAAAGTACATTGGCTTCCCGTTAAATATCGAATCCAGTTCAAACTCTTGCTCCTAGTGTTTATATGTCTAAATGAACAAGCTCCAGAATATTTACAAGCCCTGATTCAAATCTATCAACCGGCACAATGCCTGAGATCTTCTGACAGCAACCTCCTTAAAGTTCCTTCATCCAGAACTAAAACATTTGGTGATCGTGCATTTCAAGTCGCCGGCCCTTCTCTATGGAATAACCTTCCTAAAAACATTAGAGAGATAGATGAACTTCCGAGATTTAAATCCGAACTTAAAACACATTATTTCAGTATTGCATTTGATTGACTACTTGACATTTTCATGTGTTCATCACAGCGCTTCAGGGCAGTTTTCTGGTACATAAGTATTATTATGTATGTATGTATGTATGTATGTATGTATGTATGTACAACACTCTGCTGATTCTAGCCAAATGAAGTGAATAAAAATAATAAAAAACAACAACAAAATATTCCTTGGGTTCATAAGTTCACAGTTAATAAATCTAATAAAAATCAAAACGATAACTGAGTGTGATTTTCACAAACATGCAGTATATTGAATATGTATGTTATTTGTTGATAAATACATGAAAATAAATTCAGACTTTGAAATGTAAACGATATGCTCGCTTCTGATTGGATCTTACAAGGTCATGTGATCGGTATACATTTCAATGAACCCTAAATCGCAGGTTATACGAAATAACTTTCAGTAAATGAAGTTTATACGATGTCGTGCCGGAACTACATTTCTCCGGGATTCCCCTGATCTTACAGCCACATTCCATCCTGACCCCAGTCTTGATGGTCATCACTTCAACTCAATTTATACAAATATTAACACTCGTGTTAATAATCTGTTTTTGATGTTTGAAGAATAAACATTAAGTTTTAAATAAATAAAGTTTTACATGTTCATCTCCGGTCACAGAATTGAGCATAGTGGGCAAAGTTAAACAATGTAATGTACATCATTTCAAAAGCATGAGTTGAGCTCCATTCTGAAATAAATTCAGACTTTGAAATGTAAACGATATGCTCGATTCTGATTGGATCTTACAAGGTCATGTGATCGATATACATTTCAATGAACCCTAAATCGCAGGTTATACAAAATAACTTTCAGTAAATGAAGTTTATACGATATCGTGCCGGAACTACATTTCTCGGGGATTCCCCTGATCTTACAGCCACATTCCAGCCTGACCCCAGTCTTGATGGTCATCACTGAGACTCACTTTTTGCAAATATTATTTTTCTGTTTATTAGCAACACTCGCCCTAATAATCTGTTGTTGATGTTTGAAGAATAAACATTAAGTTGTAAATAAATAAAGTTGTACATGTTCATCTCCAGTCACAGAAATGAGGATAGTGGGTAAAGTTAAACAATGTAATGTACATCATTTCAAAAGCATGAGTTGAGCTCCATTCTGAATGACCTGACTTGCGACAACACAGTTTCAAGGCACCCCATTCCATACACAACAAATTAGATCTTATAGTGTCGTGGCGCGCTCTCTACAGACAGTTTCGAGGCCCCCGATGATCAAAACGATATGTTGCCGTGTTTGAAAACATGTACTCGTCATTGTCAATGACAGTGTCTAACATAGGCGGGCCTGCAATTGGCATTATTTCTCGAGGGACTTTAAATAACTTTATGTTTATACATTCATTGTCAAACAAACAACCCAACTTTCCCAAGCACGTCGAGCTTTTAGAGATGATACTCTACACTCGATACAGGACAGTATCAATACGCGAGTGCAAATTGTTAATTTTGGAATATTGAAATCAAATTTTACATATTTTTTAGTTTTTTTCCCAAAACATTTTATTGTTATTAACATGATACCCATAAAGGATTATTTGTGGAATAAAGAAGTGCATCTTTTCCTTTTTTGTTATGAACTATTTTTGCATGCGCTTGAACCCGGTAGAGACCCGCCTGGGTCTAACTGATATCTAGGTCAGTGCGACAAGCAGCTTAGAAGTTACTACAGAATCGCATTTCGAATGATATAAAAACAACTTCTGGCTTTAAATACAAAGTGTGAATTTATAATAAATGAATTTCATAATATAGTTGTCCACACGGTTATAACCTGTTTGAAACTCGTAATATAAACTTTTGCATAATTGGCTCGGCAAGCTCGCCAATTATACAAGTTTATATTACAAGTTTCAAACAGGTTATAACCGTGTGGACAACTATATTGTGAAATTCATTTCTTAATGACCCGACTTGCGACAACACAGTTTCAAGGCACCCCATTCCATGCACAACGTGGGTGCGCTCTCTGCCTTTATAGACAGTTTCGAGGCCCCCATGATCAAAACGATGTTGCCGTGTTTGAAAACATGTATTCGTCATTGTCAATGACAGTGTCTAACATCGGCGGGCCTGCAATTGGCATTATTTTTCGAGGGACTTTAACTTTATGTTTACATTCATTGTCAAACAAATAACCCAACTTTCCCAAGCATGTCGAGCTTTTAGAGCTGATACTCTACACTCGATACAAGACAGTATCAGTACGCGGGTGCAAATTGTTCATTTTGGAATATTCAAATCAAACTTTACATCTTTTTAGTTTTTTTCCCAAAACATTTCATTGTCATTAACATGATACCCATAAAGGATTATTTGTGGAATAAAAAAGTGCAGCTTTTCCTTTTTTGTTATGAACTATTTTTGCATGCGCTTGAACCCGGTAGAGACCCGCCTGGGTCTAACTGATATCTAGGTCAGTGCGACAAGCAGCTTAGAAGTTACTACAGAATCGCATTTCGAATGACAACTTCTGGCTTTACATAGAAAGTGGGAATTTATAAGAAATGAATTTCACAATATAGTTGTCCACACGGTTATAACCTGTTTGAAACTCGTAATATAAACTTTTGCATAATTGGCTCGGCAAGCTCGCCAATTATACAAGTTTATATTACAAGTTTCAAACAGGTTATAACCGTGTAGACAACTATATTGTGAAATTCATTTCTTAAGTAACCCTGTCAAATTTTCACGAATAGCATTCAGCAACATATCCAATTATCTAATATCATGTTCACGTGCTTTGTTTTGAGTCAGACAGAATTGTGTAAACATTTTCAATTATTTAGAAAAATGGTAATTGATTTTTTCTTCATCATTTTAATGGAAAGATTCTTATAAAAAATTATTGATTGATAAATTAAAGATGCAATTGAAGGTAAAAGCTTTGAATCTTAAATTGCAGCATGTATATCTTATGACTTGAAGACATTATTAGGCCGATTTCTGTGTTATTTTCACATTCACTTTATAATGATTAGAAAACAATGGAGGTCAATATATAGCGGTTAGCATGCGAGTGTATTTTGGGATAGGGTGGCTTCACACTGTCCCGATTTTGACCAACGAAAGAAACACGAATTAGAAAATTTGAAATTCGTACGATTTGACCCGAATATGGGAAAAAGACAGTCATAATCGGAAGCACTTCTAATAAAGAAAGAAGGCAACAGGATGTTGAAAGAATGACACACGACCACAAAACGAACTCAATGCGAAAGGATGCACGACCGTAAAGGAGATCTAGCTCAGGTCGAGTTCGATTGGCCCGGAATTGATAACAATTGGTCTTGATTTGAATTTTTGCCCATGCGTGAAAGGTGGTTGTGTGGTTGAACTAGCAGTGGAATGCCACCAAGTCTAAGAATGGATGTGTGGCACAACGTAAGATACCAGTAATGTTGTTAGACTATTAATATGTGGCCTCTTGGAACATATTCAGGCAATGGACCTATAATATAATTTTCAACTGACTTGCTAGATAACAATCGTTAACAACTGCAAATGATTCAAAGCATTCGAACTCAGCCTTTACGAAATCTGCACGACGACAACACGGTGGCAGCACGACGTCATAACGCGAGTACGATGCATATACGATGCCTCTAATGCGGCTCTTCCACTTACAGGAAGTCAACCACGAAGTACCGCGATCTATGAAACATCGTACTGACTGAAAGAAACATTGTTATAAATAATTTCACAGGACTGTAGTACGATCTTAGCAGATAATAACTCGATTGCAGAAAGAACTTAAACCGTGTTTATTACGAACTCTTCACAACATCAGTACGAATCGCGTAGGAAGCAGCACGATTAATAAAAGCATGGCAGTTCACCGATAAGAGCTTGTTATGACTTCACCACGAATATTTATTTTCAATGTTGAAGTATATTGGCGCGAAAATTTGGTGTATATGTACTGTCTTAACGATCATTAGGTGTAATATTGTCACAGCGATAAGTGAAGGAAACATAAATCTTACACATCCACCTGTCACCAATACTTCTTACCTGTCAATATAGTCATGTAGGTAAAAACATACTTACATCCTTCATTCTGCCAGGTATGACAGGTGTTTCTGACGAGGTTTTGTATCAAACACGTTGTACTGACAGCTTTATGAGATTCTGTCAGTTTGTGATGAAATAATTCTTTTTTCCCAGTTATTAAAGAATAATCGGGAATTCAAATGGATCTGCCCTCGAAAACATGGTTCATTTCGGTCTGACGTATTTAAGTCTTTGACGTTCACCTATACATGGATATGTTCCTAGAAATTATTTCTTGAAATTTCAAAATTTTACAAGACTTCTTTGAGTGGCATTTTAGAAGTTGAAAGTCAAATAAGAACCATATTTAATATATGGATTACAACTTTTTATTCATAGAGTGCGACGTTTCTATACTCTATTCAGATTTCGACGTTTCAGATTCGGTATCGAAACGTCGCACTCAATGAATAAAGAAGTTGTAATCCATAGATATTGTCAAATCTGTATCGAAACGTCGCACTCTGTGAATAAATAAGTTGTCATCCATAGATAGTGTCCTTATTTTACAAGACTGTTTGCATTGTTCAGTTGAACAACCATCAATATGACACTGAGAAGAAACATCTAACGGATTCTGCCCATCAGGCTCCATTGTAGTGTGATCATTGTTTATCTGTTCTGTCTTCTTTCCTTCTGCTTTATTCTTCTTTATCTTTCTCCTAGGCATCGTGCTTGAAAAGGAAGGTGCTGTAATTTTGGTGCCTTTATATACTGTCAGCAATATTCGCACGTGACTGTGTAGCAAACTTGAATAATCGTGATAAGATCGTCTTCAAATCTTGACTATCGTGATAAACTCCAGCTATGTTCATAACGAACTCTTAGTTAACTCCTGTAAGTTCGTACCGCACTCGTAGCGATGTCGTCATGTACTCTTAGCAATCGTACTCAGGTCATCATTGTTGTGGGGGGGTAAATCACTACGAAGTCTCACGATATACGAGAACTCAATACGAACAGTGCGGAGTAGAACACGACTATAACACGATTAACTGTAATTTCGCACGAGCACGTCACGAAAATTGAACATGTTCAATTTTCGGGACAACATCGTAGATCACCCAGGATATATGAAGAAGTACACCGAACACTGCAAGACCTAATCCCGACTTCACCACGACATTTACATGAACTGTGAAGACGTAACTAAGAAATATGAAGAGCACTAAAGCTCTTGACGTTCGGCATAGACTTCCTGTAAGTGGAAGAGCCGCATAACCAGGTGCCGGTAAACGTCACGTGACCTCTGGAAGTCAGCTGGAACGAGTATCACGGCTGCACAATTCGATTGTTTTAAACCACCTTACGACTATTTATCATCTGGATATTTGTTTTATTCTTCCTGGGCATCATATGAAATTTTAAAAATCAACTTAGTTAACCGGTGCCGTGTGCATCGAGAATGAATCGCAAAGTTACCGGGGCTATCTTTAATACATCTTAATGCTTCGTATTACAGTCGGTAGAGTTTTCATAGCTCCGGCAGCAAAATCGGAAGTGCAGGGACGTTTTTTGGTATGTCAAAAATATTCTGATAATCTATGCGAATATAAATTTTCTTGGTGTAATCGTGTCTTCATCTTGCTATCGTACGACAATAGCTACGAATCCGTGTCGTCATCGTATTACCTTCGTGTGATCATCTGTTCAACGGGCGAGTTTGACATGCAAATAAAATCGAATGACATAATCGTACTGATCGATATACGAAGGCAATACGAACACATTACGAATTCACACGATGGTACCTCGATAGCAATGCGAAGGGGAAGATGGAGACACGGATGCAACACGAAAATGGCGTGATCAACAATTTGCTCACTTCCCCGATCTTGCCGCCGAAGCAAGAAAAAGTCTTGCGGCGGCCAAAAGATGCGTTTACGAATGGCCCGATTGCTTACGATCCTTTGCGAATTTGCACATTTTCAAATTCGTGTTTCCATCTTTTGTCAAATTCGGCTAAGTGTGAAGCGGCTTAATATCCTGCATTAGGAATAAAGATTGTATTTTGCGAGCCTTGGCGGGTATTTTATGCCCCCCACATAGCTTTTCTTTTATTTGAGCCATATCTTAAATCAGACGTTCAATATCTTTTTAATGAAATTTGGTATGTGGAGGATCTTGTGGTGAAATGGTGCTTTTTGCTGCTTTTTTGGGGTATCATTGGAGCGATCTGCAATTAGTGCATATGGCAGGTAGGCTCCGTTTCCGGGCCATATTTAAACTGTACACGATTTATTTATTATTTGTTCCCAAGTACACATATGGTGACATACAAAACATTTTAAAAAATCATGTTTGTCATTCATGCCTAAAATACGGCGTCTGTTACAAAATATGTTACTAACGAGTTCGTCCGTGGAATTTGATGAAATTGTCACATTCAGTGTGACGGCGCACATGCATCCTCGTAGAAATTGAATTGCAGGTTTGTTTAATCTCGCTTTGACATGAGCTGTATGCCTTGCCCCTATTTTAGCATAGTAGTTGCCAAAGTGCCACAACACCTAATAACTTTAATTCAAATCAAAATGTTTACTGCCTAAACCCTTTCCTTCACTCCGTTAACCTGAAGCTTGTGGGGGTAATAGACCCGAAGATCGATTTGAAAGGCAGCGTTGAGCGATTAAATATATTTTACGTGAATTAATGAAATTTCTGAGGTGTCAATTAAGAGTCTTACTCAGAGCAAAACATTTTGAAGACATATATTTTTGGACTCTTCAAAATTATTTTGATTCCAGGCGAGAGAGAGAGTCGTTGCCACCCTTTGCTCAATTCGTTCGCACATAGGAAAACTGGCTTCTTTCATACCAGAGCGCTAAATTTGCCCTTTTCTTTAAACATACCGAGTTCCTGACAATATTTCCTTTGGGAAACACCTGGCACTTTGGGAATTAAGTTCTGCTGAAGGGAACATGATTATGTGATAGATTCAAACCGTTTGCCGTAAGAAAGATTGAATCGAAAAAAGATAGAAATATATGATTTATACAGATGCTATACAAAGGTTTTTCTGTTTGTTTGTTTGCAGAATTAGTGCAAATATCATGTTCTTAGTGTTCACTCAAATTCGACTTTTTACAACCACTTATCTTAAAAAATTCATAGTCAGAAAAGTCATATTCCTAAATAAAATATAATAAGCAATATTCGTAAATATGAAACTTATATACTACAACACATTTCGTATGGCTTATATATTAAGGAAACATGGGAGTCCAAAATGTAAAAACTCAAATATCATTAATTGTTCATTAATAATATTTTTATTTACAATGTGTGCTTCGTTATGTTTACTTAATATTTGCTCGAAATTGTATTTTAAATGTTCTTAAATTTTATTGCAAAACTATGAAAATCTATCTATTACTGTATCTTTGATGTAAAGCAAAAATTGTCCCGGCATATCACATATAGGTACCGTGAATATCGAATCTGGAAATATAAACTAGTAACATATAAATCTTAAAAATTTAAGGGTAAATGTAACGTTTTCTGTTAAGAATTTGTAACAATTTTATAAATTCCACCAATACTGATTTAACATAGGAAATTAATCAGTAGTGTAACACACCTTTGATCAGTAACATAATGGTTAGTTAGATTTCTGACGGATTTTACATATGAAAACATGACTTTAAATCTATTAAAACATTTGCCTTAGCATGCTTAAATACAAAATAAAAGATGTACAGTTGGTGACTCTCTTAGTTCTTACTCGAAGCTTTTGATAGCAGCAGCATGATAAAAGATATTTGAATTTGTTTTAGAGAAAGGCTTGAATCCGAACAGATTTTGCTTGCTAGATTTTTAAAATCCCCCCCTGACCTAAGCATTTTAGAATCGTTTCCGAAATTTTGCTTGCTTAGATTTGTCCATATTCTTATTCCAGTTTACTTTGTTGTCGATCATAGTTCCAAGATATTTATAGTCAGATATAAGTAGTATTTCTGTAGGGGTTAAATTGCCTGGGCCATCATTAGTGCCCAACAGAATCAGTACCTCTGCAGGGTGTCTGTCAGTACACAATTAAAGTGTCTTCATCAAGCAAGTTCTAATTGTATTTGTTTTCGATTATCACCTTTCTTCAGTACTTGAGTCCTTGCATTGTGCATCTAATACACTGTGTAAGTAAATGTTGACAAAAACCCATTCATTCTGAATATCTATTTAATCTGTTGTACATAATGTCGTCCATCGCCATTTACCATTTATAACTTCAATGTATACACCTAAATTGGTTTGCAATTGGAAGTTTTTGTATCACATTACACTTACTTTAGTAACATCAATTTATAGAAACAAAAGCGTCTGGGAGGAGTATAAATATCATGACAACGATAAATGAATCTTTGATAGAATGAAGGAAACCGTTACATCGCTGTTCGTATGATAGATAGTTGAAACACGAAAATCCTGCAACTTGTCAGACACAGAAACTAGAAACGTGATATTTGTTTGTCACACTCTATAAAAAGTGTAATTACTCTGAAGTATGTTTTCTTCGACCACATTGGCCGAGTGGCAGGGTTGTGAAAGCGAACACGAACTATGCTAAAATAGAATATTTCATTGCTACATAGTTTGTAATGTAGTGTTAACAAGATCAAACTTTTCTCCAATTTTACGAAATCTGAAGGTCACAACCTTCTAATGTCTTCAACAGTACAGAGTCTTGTACTTTTCGGACCGAGTCCCATGAGGGATTCGAACCCACACCCTCAGAGTCAGGTAACACCGCCAGCAACTTAAATATTGCCAAACAATATCTTTAACGTTTCAGCAAGGTATGCCGATCCAGTACTGTTTAAATTAGTGGATAAATCCATTCTGTTTTTTATTTTTGGGTTGTATGTCGTGCATTCTTTACCCCTAAATATAATTTCAAACCGAGCTTACCTGACATGGTAATTTGCTACTTGCGAAAAGTCGAATTCGGCTGTTTTTGTCATATACGATGTCATTTTGTATAGGGAGAACCATGAAACCTAGTATATTGTAAGGTTGTGGAGCCTGATAGTAAGTTAAATCCTGAGGAAGTTAAACTATTTCTTTTTATTATCAACCAATGAAGTTAAATTAAATCATAACATCCATTTAAAAAATGCTACTGTGCCTTATAATAGAACCCGTCGCGAACGACGGTATATCTAGCACATTGACATTGACTGTCTCAAGTTTCCCACTCATTGTCACATTTTAAAAGAGTATGTCTCCTTCACTATGCGACATTAAGAAGTGTCAGGCTAATGGGAGTTATTAATCATTTCTGTTTCGTCGACTCCATAGCGCCGTGGTATAGATTCAGATAGAGAGTGATGGAATGCCTGTTCGAGTCCCGCTACGGTATGTGAGAAAATTTTAACTTTGATTAGTTTTCAAATGCAAAACTTGTGTTAGGGTTTACAATCATTGTAATCCCTCTCTCAGGGCTTACATTTGTCAATGTAAATCCCCCTAGAGGGAAACACAAGGTTGCAAGTCCCTCAAAACAGATGATATGATTTGAAAGACCCTTTCAAGGTTGATGAATATAGATCATGATGTGGATGTTCTTCGTGGGTTGTAATGACTAATTCTGATTCTGAATTTAATACATTTGTACGGATTGATTAGATTACGGATGTAGGTGATGTTATAGGAGCGGAATTAAAACCTGCAAAATAAAATCGAGTCCCGCTACGGTATGTGAGAACATTTTAACTTTGAATAGTTTTCAAATGCAAAACTTGTGTTAGGGTTTACAATCATTGTAATCCCTCTCTCAGGGCTTACATTTGTCAATGTAAATCCCCCTAGAGGGAAACACAAGGTTGCAAGTCCCTCAAAACAGATGATATGATTTGAAAGACCCTTTCAAGGTTGATGAATATACATCATGAATAATGGAGGCTGGAGCACGGAGCCCTGGGGTACCTTAGCAGAACTATAAGATTTTCAGATTTTTTATTTCCAACCGTAAATTACAACTCGAATGGATGAATTTTGTTCTACGCGTGTATGCGTTTACCACTGTTACGCCGCCCTATACTATAATAGTCATTTCGAAATATCTTCTCAAACATGCTTGTGTTTTCCCATTTAGACCGTTCAATTTTCTTTCTATTTCGTGCAACCTTCAACGTGTATGGTTTGAGGGTTATAAAATTCCATCTAAGCCTTTTAGCAGTCTGAAAATAATCCTTTAATGTTTTTCCATCAATTTGAACTTATACATTGGGTTAAATGGTCATGCTTTTTAAGAGGAGCAACTTTGAGGAATACATTTTTGTTCAATTCTATCATTTTTTGTTCAATGGGTTAAGTTAGATCTTACAATTTGACTAACTCGTCAAACGCTTTTTGCATCGGCGCATTTGAGAACTGACAAATAGCAAAACATTGGAATAAATTGACCTTATTTAAATTTAGAATACGGGAAAACAATGTCAAATCGAATACAAGTCCAGAAGAGGAATGAAAAGTCCCGGTATAGCGTTTGCTTTGATTGGTTCAAAACAACCAATCAAAAGACAGGAAAAGGCGTTACTTTCTAGGGACACACAGGAAAGATACTCCCATGTGGACGTCTTACCATATATGGTTGATATTTACAGGTCCTGGATCAAAAGAGCAAATACGCTTGACAGGGTAATAAGAAACCACCATCGAATATTCAAGGTAAATCTTGCCTCAAGACGTCGGCTTTATTACCCGCAGAATTCGGAAAGTGTGAACTATAGTCAGGAAACAATGTTTATTAACAGTATGAAAAGTACAACCAATTAAAAGATTAATTTGACTCAAAGAATATGTATCAACGGGAAAATTAGCATTTTTACCGAAGTTTGGTTCCCTGCATACACTTTTACTGTTTACTTTTATCAAGTTTTAGAAATACAACATTTACTAAATTTTGGAACTCTTTTCCGCACTCCCTTTTGGATTCGCCAATGATTTATAGATGAGGATAGATATTTTCAAAATAGCTCATAAGGTGACAAAAATGATTTGATTAACGACAGACTGTGGATGTTCTTCGTGGGTTGTAATGAAAAATTCTGTTTCTGAATTTAATACAGCTGTAGTGATTGATTAGATTACGGATGCAGGAGTTATTATAGGAGCGGAATTAAAACGTGCAAAATCAAATCTAATCACTTAGATGTTATTGTAAAGAAAGCCATTCAAACTCTTTCACGTTTGTATTTTTATATGATGATTCCAAAAAGAAGGCGACATCCTTACACGTCTTTAAGACCGGAACAGTGGCTGTTTTTTTTGCAGAACGTTTGTTGGATTGTTTTGTTATGAATCAATGCCTCAAAAGGGTAAAAAGTATAAATATTGGATTTTTCTTTTGTGTAATTTATCATTTATAAACGTTTTGAATGCTTTTAATAATGACCATACATGTGTTAATAACATTGCGAAAATATTGATTCAGATTAAAATTACTCTGAACTTGATAATTTAAAAAAGGCAAAACAAATTGAAATATAGTCGCAAAGCGACGACAAACGGATTCAGCGATGTATGGTGATGATATGTATGACAAATATATGCAATGCATGTATGTATGAAGTCAATAGTTCGTTCAGACGAATTTTAAAAGTCACGATTTCAGTATTACCAAGGCCAAAAAGACTCTGTCAATTGCAAACGTAAATGTCATATTGAACTAGGACTGCCGCGGCAGTACTTAGCTCTTCAAGACATCCTGTTTGACCTTCACAGAGTGTTTGACCTTCACATGACATATTTTTCTGAGATTTAAAAAGTAACTAATACATTATCAAAATGACCAGATTTCACTTGATACTCAACGTTTAGGCCTGTGTTTGTGTATGTACTTTGATAGACATTAATTTCAAATTCGAATCCAAAATCAATTTGCATAAAAATATATATTTCATGCCATTTAACTGTAATGTGACCAAAATATGTTCTACCTAAGCAAAAAAATAACAAGTTAGATCTGCAAAAGTTTGTTGGCTCAAGCGGGACTTGAACCCTAAAAGTTAGCATCTTGGTTTCAAAGGCCAAGGCTTAGCACTAAGACTTTGGATTCACGAAGGCAAAACAAACAATCTCGCATCCGAGAATGAATTCATTGTATGGAGGGGTGCTTTTCAGCGTTTTGAGCTGTTTGATGTGTTGTTTGAGGTCAGAGCGTGCTTTTGACCATTTCGAGCTCCTTGGTGTGTTGTTTTAGGTCGAAAATACGATGTCTAGCGAGGCTAGCGCTGTTCTGAGTTCAGAGAACGTTGTAGCGACGTCTTCCGGTGTCCCGTGGCCTTATGCACGGATTTAGTGACCAAAATCGAATGTACATGACTGGACAGCGTGTTTGCATGAAATGTCTACAAGCACAAAGTGTAGAACATGCGGCCGGGAGGAAATGCATATTTCAAAGTTCAGGAGGACGACAGGCATTTTGGAAAAGAGAGTTAATCGAGGACGTCACACCCTTGCGAGTGGAATCTGCCGAGCATTTAGGCAGGAATCAGGACGGCCTCCCTTTATCTAATGACCAAGAGCCCAAGAGCTGATAGTGGCCGTCATTATGCCCTTTTCAATTAAGGGAAGGTACACTTGCTTGTACCTACCTACGCACCCACCCGTGCCTTTGGTCTTGAAAATAAATCTTGACCATAAAGGCTTTCAAAGTGTGTTTAGACCACTTGCACAATTTATTGTCAGTCCCAAACAAACAGTTTAATTGACAATATGAAGAGCTTTTCTTCATATAGCTTTAGTTCTAAATAAGTATCGTTCAATGAACGCAATTTCATTGTTATCAAAATGTATCAAATCTATCAGTGTAAAGATTTTCTATTTTTTCCCTCAAATTAACCGACGGCAGTCACCGTGCAGCATTCCTATCTGCCGAACCATTAGAGATATTTCAAAATTGATTTCACCATTGTTTAGAGGAGAGATTGGTCTTTATTTGCATATATTATTTGTTTATGAGCATGAAAAAGTAAAGAAACGGTGAGCGATGCGACATCTGCCGCAAATATCAAGCTTTATCTAAAAAAATTAGATAATTTAGCTTATGAGTCATTTACTGTGAACAATTTTATAATGAAGTACTACACAAAAGGTATTTGTCTTCAACAAGCACAGCCATCGATGTATAGTATGTTTTCCTAGTGTTTTATTGCCAATGAAGTACAATTGTTCAATCATTCTTATATGAAAATCATTCAAAACGCAAATAGGATTGACCACATTTAAATGCTCCGAATTTCAATGTTAATGTTTGATCTAATTTTGATGAGATTTATCGCAGATTGTATGATCTTTTGGCTTTCTAATGATATATGGAACAATGATTTGTCGTCTGTCAATGATGAGTAACGATCTTTTTAACATACCTATATCGTATACATTCAAAGCGAAAGCAGAATTGACAATATTCAAAGGCCCGTAACTCAATGTAAAACAACTATGGGAATTTTCTGTCAAATTTAAAAAAAATCTATACGCTTTTGGCTTTCAAATGATGTATAGAACAAGCCGATAGCGTACGTCGTTGATTCGCTACGATATTTCGAACATACCCACCAAAACACCACATGTCCAAAATGCAAAGTTTGACCTCTGCTCCTGACCGGAAATGACTGTTCGCGAGCGATTTTATTCTTTTATCTTAAAGGGCTTGCCAATGTCTAACTCTCATGCAAAAATCATACAATTCTATGGTCTGGTTTTTGAGTTATCTGCCCTTGAATTTTGCGATTTTTACATTTTGGTCAACTTTAAAAATTCACAGCAAGAAAAGTATTAATGTTAGGACTTTGTAAAAGTCAAATTAAGAACTACAATGCTTTAGCTACATTGAGTATAAATTTCAGCTCTCTAGTGCAAGTATCTTCAGAGAGGAAGATCTTCAAAGGTGGGTGGGGTCAGAAATGGTCAAAAGTGCACTAAAAGCAAGATGGCGGCCATACCACGTGACCTACGAATTGTCCATGATTTCGTTTTTTGCAGCATTTTTGATTGCGCATCTTTTAAAAAAAGTTTCAAGTCTCTAAGTGCATTTTGAAAAAAAAATCAATGTTAAATTTTCGACTTTGGATTCGAACTGGACCTTTAATGTACAGACCGATTTGGCCCAAAAGCTTATTGTCGCCATTCCTCAACAAGGCCTACCAGCCTGTGAAATTTGGCTTTGATAGCATTAGCCGTTTGGGCTGAAAGTTGACCACAAAAATCGTGGAATAATAAAAATAATAAATATAGTCGCAAGCGACGACAAACGGATTCAGCGCTGTATGGTGTTAAATGAAATGCACAAAGGTAATGATTTCAGTCAAAAGCTTATGGGTTATAATCTTTTGTTGATGATTAACGCAATTTGCAAACAAACAGTTATCAAATGCATTTAAAACGCATGCAGGGTTGAAAATATTCAAACGTCCGTAACTCAATGTAAATGTAGTAACTGAATTTATTGTTAATTTTTAAAAGATTTTGTATTCTTTTGGCTTTCTAATGATATATGGAACAATGATTTGTCGTCTATCACTGATGACTAACAACTTTTTTAACATACCTGTATCCTATGCATTCAAAACGAAAGCAGAATTGACAATATTCAAAGGGCCGTAACTCATTGTAAAACAAATATAGAAATTTACTGTCAAATTTTAAATTTTTTTATAGGCTTCTGGCTTCCATATGATGTATAGAACAAAGCGTTATCGTACGCCGTTGATTCGCTACGATATTTCAAACATACCCACCAAAACACCACATGTCCAAAATGCAAAGTTTGACCTCTGACCCTGACCGGAAATGACTGTTCGCGAGCGATTTTATTCTTTTATATTAAAGGGCTTGCCAATGTCTAACTCTCATGCAAAAATCATAAAATTCTATGGTCTGGGTTTTGAGTTATCTGCCCTTGAAGTTTGCGATTTTTAGATTTTGGTCAACTTTGAAAAATCACAGCAAGAAAAGTATTAAAGTTAGAACTTTGTAGAAGTCAAATTCAGATCTACAATGCTTCAGCTACATTCAGTATAAATTTCAGATCTCTGGTGCCAGTATCTTCAGAGGAGAAGATTCTCAAAGGTGGGTGGGGTCGGCAATGGTCAAAAATGCACTAAATCCAAGATGGCGGCTAAACCACGTGACCTACGAATTTGCCATGATTTCGTTTTTTGCAGCATTTTTTATTGCGCATCTTTTAAAAAAAAATTCAAGTCTCTAAGTGCATTTTGAAAAAAAAATCAATGTTACATTTTCGATTTTGAAATCGAACTGCACCTTTAATCTACCGATCGATTTGGCCCAAAAGCTTATTGTCGCCATTCCACAACAAGGTCTACCAGCCTGTGAAATTTGGCTTTGATAGCATCAGCCGTTTGGGCTGAAAGTTGACCACAAAATTCGTGGAATAATAATAATAAAAAAAAAAAAAAAAAATATAGTCGCAAAGCGACGATTACAGGATTCAGCCAAATATATGAGTGCTTGAGGCCATTTGTAGCAACTTTGGCATGATTTATTTTTTAAGGGGGGGAAAAGCTGTTTTGAGGTCATTTTTTCCATACCTACCAATTCAAGTGCACATAACTCGAAAACTTGAATTGATATCTGCCTGAAATTCTCAGAGCTGACAGACAAGTAGTCAGACTGCAGGGATAAAGGGAGAGAAGGGGACAGAGGACAGAGGAAGAAGAAATATACTTGAAATTCAATTTTTTTTTTTTTTTTTTTTTTTTTTTTTTTATAAGTCCAGACTTCATTGGCCATTTGCCGTGTTGCCCTGCCCTTGGGAAGGATTTTTATCAAATAAAATCGAAAAAAGTGCTTTTTTTTCCAAGCCATTTTTCCCGAGAAAAAAAAATTAGCGATTTTATTCTTTTATCTTAAAGACCTTGCCAATGTCTAACTCTCATGCAAAAATTATCAAATTCCCTGGCTAGGTTTTTGAGTTATCTGCCCTTGAATTTTGCGATTTTTAGATTTTGGTCAACTTTGAATGGTCACAGCAGAAAAAGTATTAACGTTAGGACTTTCTAGAAGTCAAATTAAGAACTGCAATGCTTCAGCTACATTGAGTATAAATTTCAGCTCTTTAGTGCAAGTGTCTTCAGAGAAGAAGATTGTCAAAGGCGGGTGGGGTCGGCAACGGTAAAAGCAACATTTCCAAAATGCAAAGTTTGACCTCTGACCCTGACCGGAAATGACTGTTCGCGAGCGATTTTATTCTTTTATCTTAAAGATCTTGCCAATGTCTAACTCTCATGCAAAAATCATCAAATTCTATGGTCTGGTTTTTGAGTTATCTGCCCTTGAAGTTTGCGATTTTTAGATTTTGGTCAACTTTGAATGGTCACAGCAGAAAAAGTATTAACGTTAGGACTTTCTAGAAGTCAAATTAAGAACTGCAATGCTTCAGCTACCCTGAGTGTAAATTTCAGATCTCTAGTGCAAGTATCTTCAGAGGAGAAGATTCTCAAAGGTGGGTGGGGTCGGCAATGGTCAAAAATGCACTAAATCCAAGATGGCGGCCAAACCACGTGACCTACGAATTTTCCATGATTTGGTTTTTTGCAGCATTTTTGATTGCGCACATTTTAAAAAAAAAATTAGGTCTCTAAGTGCATTTTGAAAAAAAAGTCAATGTTAAATTTTCGATTTTGGAATCGAACTGGACCTTTAACGTATGGGCCGAATTGTCCCAAAAGCTTATTGTCGCCATTCCACAACAAGGTCTACCAGCCTGTGAAATTTGGCTTTGATAGCATCAGCCGTTTGGGCTGAAAGTTGACCACAAAAATCGTGGAATAATAATAATAAACACGCCAATAACAATAAGGATTCAGCTTGAAAAGCTGAATCCTTAAAAATAAACACGCCAATAACAATAAGGATTCAGCCTTATGGCTGAATCCTTAATAAACACGCCAATAACAATAAGGATTCAGCCTTATGGCTGAATCCTTAATAAATAGACAGTAACGGTTAATTCCTGTAAAAATGAAGCCCATTTGCATGAAAGTAATGCTTTACAAATTCCAATTGGATGACTTTCGATAATCGATTTGGTGATTTGTTTGGTCAGAAAGCAAATTGTAAAAATACATTTTATAACAATTGCCCCTCATATAGCTTTAAGGGACACGAAGGAAAGTTGTCACGGGAGTTCGCTTACTCTATAGAAAGGCATCAACATTCAAGTGGGATGAACAACGTCGGTTTATCGTGATTCTAAACAGGCTTTTTCAATATGAAATAATTACATACGCTTTCAATTTTCTGTGTGGGCTACGAAATGAGAAAAATGATTAACAATGTAGTGATATGAAAAAATATCATAAATAGCACTTCATAAATCGATTACTTTCATAACAATTCATTCATTATTCTATTGTACCTGGGATACCTGGACAATAATATTAGGCAAATCGAGAACACAAATTTATTTTGCAACTGACTATACACGCATGTTGTCAAGATCATCTTATGGAAATTAACGGCACTTGTAAAATTCAGTTCTGCTGAGGGACAATGCTTATGTTGTCAGACCAACTATTATTCGTTTTTGAATCCATTTGACAAAAAAAATGGAATCAATTTTAAGTATCAACCATAAAATGTTTGATAATGAAGCAATGTGTGGAAGAAAAATATCAAATTACACATTTGTACAAATGAATGACTGTTAAGTGTTCTATTTACATTTAATAAGTATGAGAAGTCCAATTTGAGATCTTCTTTCTCTCTTTTTCTCGAGTACCCCATTTGCTTATAATCTTAGTTGTTAACATCAGAGAGAAATTATCGAATTGTGGTATCATCGAAGGAAATCCTTTTCTTGATTGTCCAATTATGGGTTTTTATAAGCTTCAATGCTGTATTTAAGCAAATGTATTATCGTTTCTTATTTCAGTATCATTTCCTTACCTGTCTGACTAATTCGTACGTTAATATCATACAATCAATTCAAGTATGCGTTTACAACAATAATTCAGTTAGCTGGTTATTGGGAGTAATAACACTACTGGTGACGAGGGCTATTTGACTTCCGCTTTTGTTTAAACAGTGAAGCGTATATATATAAATAATTTTCCCTGTACGTAAGTCAAGAATAGAGCATTCAACTCACTAAGCGTTCTAATCAACTTGGCTACGAAAGTCTGACAGAAGTAAAGATGTATAGTTTGTTAAGATTAAGTGTGTCAGTCAGAAACCTGTGTTTATCATATACCGGCAGAGCCTGAAAAATATGGGTTGTTCGATGTACGGTCGTGTATTAGCTATCATTTGCATCACCAGTGCGTGAAAGAATGGTATTGCACTTACGTGACGAACTTTTTTCAAGCTTGTCCCTCGGTTGTGTTTAATTTCCGATGACTGCACACTGAAAATTGTATTTTTGTTAATAGAGAAATGTCAGAAATATTCGTTAAATTTCTAGTTTTATCTAGTCATATATGGATCAAGATGTAAAATGTATTTGAAAATAAGCAACGAGCCCTTTGTTTCAGGAATCTTCTCCTCATACATTCTCAATTACTTGACAATAAGAAGACGTAAGCAAAGGGTATTAGATTCAACGAAAATATCATATATAACATAAATATGATGATCATTGAAATGATGACACTGATATTGATGATGATTGCTACATGTAACGGTGCTCGATGAAAAGTTATGAAATATTGTATCATATTCCCATTGCTTGGGTACTCTATATTATGTATGTGCTGATCATTGTGTATCTGATTTTCTAACACATTATCAGGATGTTTTACAAATTCACACCAGTAAAATGAATTATTTTAAAAAAGTCAAATGTTAATCACCATATGCGTCATATGGTATCATGCGCTTTGAAATGGTAGCATCAAGTCTTAAGAACCTTCTACCAGCTACAATTAGAGACTCTGAATCATACACCATCTCACAAAACCCATCTGTTTAAGAATGCTTATTCTAGTTGACAATAGACTCTACACCATTGTCATTGTGAAGCGCCATAGAGTAATTTTATGTTATGTCAAATAGGCGCTACACAAATTTTACTTATAATTATTATATTATTATTTTAATCATTTCAGCAAAATTCTGTTTTGTTACATGATTATTCAAAGTTACACACATGATAGTACTGTCACTTGAATAAAGATAATATTAGTTGCCACATGGGTTTTTCTAGATAACACTACCACTGTTTCGCTCATGGAATATTTGAAGGTGTAGTAAAAATAATTTCTATAGTCTGAGCTAATCAAATGAATACATCTAAAGGCGTAGATGAACGCATTATGTCTGATTAATATCTTTACGCCACGAGAGTAGATATTAAAAATGAATAATTTTAATGACCACCATATCACACATATTGACGAAATGTAAGATCTTGCCCTAATTTTCTGCCATTTTATTGTTGATAAATTCGAAAAGTTTCCTTTTTAATTATGCATACACAACCTTGCAATAACCTTTCTTTGCGGAAATTTGTGTTTTCATAATCTTCTTTCATAACCTCCGTAGAAAAATGTTTCCAATAACAAAGAATATATGAAGATAAGAAGATACGTTATCCTGACTGATCATATATATACTTCGTGGTGCGATGGAAACATCATCAGTGTTGTTTAAAATTGAAATTCAAACAATCAATAGGTGTAAAAAATCTCAGACAGTGTTTATAAACGAAAATATACCAACATTTGACCAGAACATTTCATTGACGGCTCAATAAACTCTACATTTAGGAAAGACAAGGGAAATGCTACTGTATTGGTTGTTCCAAAGATGGAAAAAGGATTAAAAACAAAATTATCACACTTATAATTCCGAAGTTTGTTTATGTAATATTTGTTTAAGGATGCTATAAGGATATAAATGAAGATTCATTCAAAGGTGAAAGCTGAACAATAACTGTACGACTACACACGCGCAACCACACTTCACTTGGAATCAAAATGGAGATCTGTTCAATGAAAAAACATAAAATATATTACAACGCAGAACACATGAAAATATTAGGTCTCTTAATTGGTGACAGTAGAATTCTTAAAAAATTCACGTACGCATTTGCCAAGCACATAACATCACTAGTGACTTCAACCGAGCCATTTTATCGCAACTATACATGTAAACGCAATCATTGATCAGAAATAAAATGTGAATAGATGATTTAATCACTAACCTTAGATTATTTAACTATCAAAGAGCACTGAGTTGCCTTCTGTCAATACAAATGCTTTAAACTTAGTAACACTTGCTTGTAGAATGCTTTTTGCATTGGATTTGAGAACGCGTAACAGTAAATGCAAGGACTTCTTTGATCAGGTTTTATTCACCCTAAATACTTGCATACTAGCATTGGCTGATTAATCATCTCATGAGTCATTTGCATTGAAAATAATGACCCTATAGTTTTTGAGTGGATAAAAAGGCAAAATAATTGAACCAATTTGGTGACATGTTCTTAATAAAGATGTTTTTGTAGAATTAAAACTATGCATAAGGTAAAAATGTTATACTCTTTTCCTAATTGGAATAGACAAGCAATAGGTTTCTTCTTTCTTCAAAAGAAAATGTTTTACAGACCTTGGCGGCATTCATTAACAATCAAGGAACATGACTAATTTTTATATTGTTTCTAAGAAAAAACTCGAAAGCAAGAATATTTCTAAGACATCTAGATATCGAAAAAGCAACCCTAGGGATCATCGATAGTGAATGTCAAATTATATTGGTATATGCTTAGGAAGAATTGATCTGTCTTGTAGATCAAGTTGTTAAGAGACAAAATAAACAGTGACACCTTTTTGCTTTCAGGTGTCATTTTACTGTGCCTAAAATAACGGGTTTCCTCCCATTAGTAATAAGTCCCACTTGTCATACAGGTTAAAATTAGATCATGAAACTGTATTTCATGCTAATGCAGAGGAATATATGGATGACGTTTCGACACAGTTATCAAGCAGAGGAAATGGGTATTGAGGTAAGAGCATATATATCAGTACATAGTACAGTAAACAATAATAAATGAAGAGAGTAAATGTTATTACTGTCGAAACGTCGCATACCATTTACAAAGAAGTCATCCATATATTTCACTGCATTAGTGTAATTCCAACTTCTAAAATGCCTCTCAAAGAGGTTGTATTTTACGCATTGGTTTAATGCACTGGTGATTTGTGTAATGATTTTTATATCCTTGAACCTTTAATTTTGTCATCAGCATTCGTTTAGATACTTCTATGAGGAATGACTGTGAGATGTTCAGTTTTCAATGTAGTGAAATATCCCTCTAGAAGTGGGCTAGTCCATAAAGAACAAAGAGCGTATGCTTGTCGATGTTTAAGCGATTTAACCATTTTCCAAATGACAAATGGGTGAAGGACTAAAATTCATACTGCAAAAGGGACATGTCCAAATTGTGTGACCAATTAACACATATCTAATCTAATGTAAAATGAAATTGAAACACCCTAAAAGGGATTATTTTCTCACTGCGTTAAGAGGTTTAGGTACAATGGGGCGACCCTCAAAGTCTCACAGGTTGAAGGTTGCACGAAATGGGAAATTGACCTGTTGAAAACCTTTCAACCTGAGAAGACTTGTTAATCAAAAGAAAGTGGCTATCGTTTATGTCAGTTTTCTAACAAATGTCTGTTATAGATCTCGGAAATCGCTTTTGAAAGGGGTGGTTAGATGATCCCTTTTAAGGACGATGTTAAAACAGAAGAAAAAAACCCGTTTAGTTAAATTTGGTTAAAGTTCATTACTCAAGATTTTATGAAATGAGTTAAATGTAGAATGCATTTTAATAGTTTCCCAAGTAATTCAACTTAGTGTGAGAACATAAATAGATATTGTAACCACAATTTAGTTATAAATTTACTGACTATGATGCCAGGTTACGTTGTTGACAATTGAATTATTTGTGATCATTACAAATGGGTCAAGGCACAAACCCTAACCCCAGCCATGCTTCCTGTAGGCAAGTAATTGAACCGAACGTGAAATTAACACATTTCCTTTATTTCATTGCTAATATCTGCTTCGGGCTTTGTATTTAGATCACTTGTGCCATTTGAATGAACATGGTACGGAATGCATAATATACTCCTCACAAAAAATTAAGCAACACAAATATTTTTAAAGAAAATATGTATATCATATAGCTAGCTAAAAAATGTAGGCAGAGAAATCTTAAGGATAATCCTTATTCAAATAAGTGATGTCATTGGGGGAACACAACCATCCTTAAAACAAGCAAATTTAACAAAATATTTGTGTTATAAATTTCACATACTGTTTATTTTTTTGAGTATATATGCAATTATTTTGAGACGGTACTTCAACACCTTTAAGCATATTTACAAATTACTCTTTACTAAGACTTACATCCTGTTTCCTTCTATTTTTTCCAATAACCTTTTCACTATGAAACTAACAAAACTGATAATATCATTGATACATCTTCGTTTTAGTTGGTGAATAAGTCGAAATATTTCAAAAGTAAACATCTGGTCAATTCAAGCACGCGTGAATAAGTTATTTTTGGATGTATTGGTATAAATAGGTACTTTTGGGCCATTACATAGGTCATTTATTGATTTTCCCTGAAGCAAAACACAATTAGGTCGATTTACTTCGATGAAATTGAACAGTAATTCATCAAGATGATAATTACACTGAATTAGGCTATTTCGTAAAGGCCGTATTCAATGTCTTGAGCTTTCTGATGCATTTGTATACTTATTTCCCCTTAAGATTGACTGGTGATAAAGTTAACGTGATTGGAGCCAAATAGGAAGAAGATTTGTGCTCAAGATAGAAAAGAACGTTTGTTGAAGTCGACTGAGCTTGAAGTGTTTAGCTTTTGAATATACATTTATCTCTTAACTGAGAACAAAGATGAAATAGTCTTGGTTATGTTACTTGACCGACCGATTTCTGAGAAATGATATAAGCATTACATATGCATTTACCATAGCCAAATAGAACTTTCGTCCTTTGTGCTGATATAATGTTACGTTACATCTATCTCTCAGGTCCTCTGAATTGGGTTTATTTTCTGAATCCTTACTATTTAACTAAGTAGATTATCTTTAGCGAGGGCTTTACATGACTTGAGCATTATCTATAATTAATAATTGTATGTGCACAGTTAAAATATGTAAAGAATCTTCAGTTGAATTTAAATTGTTTCTTTAAACAAAATATGAAATCCATGAATCCTGACAACTATTCTTTTCTCTCGTTTTAGTTAAGGGGGACACTCCTTATATATTACCATACAGGTACGACTCAATAAGGTATGTTCTTAAAATGCATAGTTCAAACAATGCTTTGTGTCTGCTAAAATTGTTTACTCTTTAGGAATAGTAGGCGTTATCATCAACATCGATCGGTTTTTATTATGTTCAAGGACTGCTAAGACTCAATTAAACCTAGACTAAATTGTGTAACCAAATTTTGAAATTTATTCTTCAAGATAGAACATATTGAATGATGATTTATCTTCTACAGATCAAAGAAATCTCGAAAAAGTTTGTCTTTCATAAGGAAACATGATGGAGTCAGGACATTATTTATTCTTACTGTATGACAAGACTAGACAACTTTAATTAGCGCCTAAATTATTACTTAAGTCATATCCTAGAGCAAAAACTTCTTATGAAGAAAGATAAAAGAAAAGGTCATTCTTAATGAATTAGAAACGCAAATAAATAGAGATGTAAAAATTTCAATTGAAAACTGCTTTGTTGTTTTCTTATTCTGATTTTCATTTAAAAAACTATTCCCTTTGTTCATGTTTGGAAAGTTTTTGGATCTATTACTCACAGAAAAACGTTTGTCAAATATGATTCTAAAAAGGCTTTTACAGCTTATAAATAAGTGCTATAATGTGTGTTTGTGTTTTGAGTCATTGAAGTGCACAAATTTATCCTTATCGCATTAATTTAGTATGATTAAATCGAAAGGTTTCGAATTTCATTACTTGGCTAAAAAAAATTTAGTTAGTTTTCAGGGTGGTTTGAAAACGATTATCTGAATCATTAATAATTAACCAGTACCTGTAACTAACTATAACTTCCTTTGTGAACCCATTGTACCCAGAATTTACATTATTTCTGTGTTGCAGCTGTGAGCACTTTTGTCTCCGAAAAGTCATCAGTTAACACATCATCATGTATAAAATTAGAGAAATGATAAAGTAATTACTTTTTGGTAACAAAAACGTGTTATTGCCTTAATTTCGTGTAATGCCATGTAACGCTTTTGGACAATCTTAGTGTTTGATCGATTGGAAATAACCTGTGTACACTTGATCGTCAATGAGAAATGATGTTCACAATAAACATTGATTTACCATCAGCTAAGGCTTATAAACAATGATTAGTATTAACTCTTATGACAATGAGCCCTATCATTTTATGAGAATTGTAAATATGGTTCCCCATATATGTCATGGCAACAATATGATAAAGGACAACACACATGATCCTATTATTTGTACCACGTCCCTTCGAGGTAAATGATCAAACACAAATAATTAATGATGTGATTTATCACCTACAGATGGACCACTTGTCACTTGTCATTGCCATTATCATTCATATATAATGTGCAAAGGTTATCAGTGATGATATTTCTTTTTAAAATCGGTTTAAGAGGTGAAAATGTATTTCTTTTATAAGAAAACTTGCTGATTGCTTTAGTTTGATCATGACAGGTATTTATTGAATCATTGTGAAATGAAGTCTATTTCGAGAAAAAAAATACTTTTCGTTTCATTTCAAATATGAAACACAATCAATCTTTCTTTAATAAAGGTAAGGAAATGGTTGAATAATATGCCAGTTTCTCAGACAAGGCATAACAAGGCAAATAACTTTTTGCATCCGTTTATAATGTAAGGTTTATATATATTTTTTTTTGTGTTTACGAAAGATCATTGACAATATATCGTCATAGGCTGCATTTATTGAATTTGTCTGCCTTTATGTTTATTTATATAATTCAACTGAAAGAAAGTCATCATTCATTTTGATGCTTTTATCTAATTTGTATAACAGAAAATATTTCAAAAGTCGCACTTCAATGAATAGCATTTAGAAAAGGCCTTTGAAATAATTCAATATCAAGATTATGTCACCATAAGAACCAAAATTTAGTATTCTTAAAAGATCAATAACTCAAATCTTGGGACAAATTGGTGCGGACCATGCTAGATTGCTTGTTTTCTTAAAGAGACACAGAGTATGTTGATAGGATCACATGTGTGAAAATTTTTAAATGGATCTTATTACAACGGGAATATCTAACTGTTACTGAAAATAACAAGTTTAAGGTCAATTAGTACATTAGAGCGAAAATACGGTCATTCAAAGTCGGGATTTTGATCGAAAACCGGACAATGTGGCTCGAGTGGCGCGCGCAAATTCGCAAAACGTAATTTTTAAACCTTGTCATAAGCTGACAGGAAGATATATTTGATTCAATAGTGTTTTGTTTAGGTATTGTAACTAATAGGTAGATTAATTGGATGCATAATTTCGAATATTAAACGTATTTGAGATGTTTTCTTGATTTTCCATAAAATCAAGCATTTTAGAGATATAATGCATAAATGGATATATTTGCAAGTCAAGTGATGAGATATGAACTTCAATCAGCATTTTAGATATTTGTAGCTTATCAAAACCAAATAAAATTTTAAGAAAGATACTCTGTGTCACTTTAATCTGTATAGCCAGAAGATAAGAGAGGCGTCTAGGTGATCTTAAAGCAAGATAACAAGAGATAAATATACCAATTATGAAATTCCAAACACCAGACCAAAGTGTTCTTTAAGTCTGAACTGTTAAACTACAACACTGCAAGGCAAATACAATATTCCTTGTAAAATTAAAGTTACAATTAGATTTGTACATCACTGATTACTCTAATCATATGTGAAGATTTCTAAAGATTGGTCTAAAGTGTAAAGCTGAGTGATTGCTAAAAACAACTTATTTGGGGCTGTGATACAATGGTACACTACAATGCTAACAATTAGGATATTATGGAACTGTGCAAACTTGAAAACATTGATATTGGCATTAAACAAAGAAAAAACTCTAATCTATTGTTTTCTTGACTTGAGATTAATCAATTTTAATTCACATAACATAAACATGTCTTTACAAAATGTTGACAGACTGGCATTTGGCACTCTCGTTTTCACACTACATACATGAAGAAGTACTTATTTGTAGGATATAATAATTGGAACGAAATGCATACGTTTAAGTTACTTTTTTACATTAATGCTATAGAATCGTTTTGAAGACCCACCCTGCGAGTTGTAGGGGGTCACATATGTCGATCTCTACATATGGTGTCATTTTATTAAAATATCGACTGTATTAGGAAAGTATTGATTTAGAGCTATCCGACGTTGCATAGCGACATTAGGTTTAATGTGATAATGATCGAAAACTGGACAATGACACTCGTCATTCAGTCAAACGTAATTTTGAAACTAGTCTACTGCAGCCAGAATGACAGATGTGAGTTGATAGTGTATGATATGTTACATTACTAGTATTTATGTTTATGAATTTGGCTTTCACGAATATATATGGCTGTTTTAAAATTTATCATGTATAAGTGCCACTTGGATATGAATATGTTAATTGTTTGGAATTGATAAACAAAACAATATGTGTTGAAAACACAGAGTGACTCTTTAATGTAGTGATAATTTGTTGTTAATTGGTCACATTTGCCTGAAATAGTATCTAATTTAAAAATTTCATTTTTATAGTTTAAATGTTATGATAAAATCATGCAATTTATCTTGATAATTTGCCATTGCATAGTGTTTCTCGTCATTTTTAAAACTAGAAAAGTATCGTGAAATATTGTTTGGCATATTCCCTGACATATTGTTGCACATTTCTTCTCAAATTACACTGTACATGTATCTATTTATTTTAGCCGCGACATTAACTATTGAAAGCGAACCAAATTTATATTGAGAGTCTCTGAGCTGTTACAAATGAGGATAAAACTACTCAATTTCAAAACAAGAATTGATTTCACTTTAATCATAATGAGAGTTTGAGTTTCATGATTTAAATAACCCTTTCATCTGATAACATCAGTGAATAAAACAATCATGATTACATTTGGCTCAGATGTTTTTACTTGTGATTACTGAAGTTAATGGCTGAACATTATCAAAGAGACTGACTTTCATCAATACTGTTACAAGAGGATATTGAAACATTTGTCGATTAGATCAACATTTGGTGAGAATTATCTTGTCTGTGTGTATTAACAGTTCTTTCAGTTAATTTGATTGAAACCTTTTATTCTTCCAGTTTCTGATTGACCCAAAAACACGACCAGAGAATTTCATTTTAAATCATTGCATCATTAAATTATACAGATGTATATAAATCATTTGGAAGTATGTATATACTGAATGTAATCTGAAGTATACTACCTGGCAATGTTAAATATATTATTTTATTGTTTATTTCTTAATTTTCCTTTGTTTATATATATTGGTACTTTTGTACACAGATTCAAAATTTCATTTTAGTCTCAGTTTTGTGAAGAAAAAACACGCAAAACACGTTTACCCGTGCTTTGCAAACATGCCTGTTCGGAACTTGAACTGAAATCAGACCTTTTGCAGTTTTCTTTGTCACTTTGTGTTTTCTTAATGTGGACACCGGTCATGCCACGAATTGAACAGCAATGTATAAACAATATACATTTTTTTACGGCAAAATCGACAACAACAGTGGGTTCAATGAATCAGCCGGTGTATCAGTTTAACGTACAGGAGCTTCACCATAAACTGATAACGTATGTAGGTTAAGCAACCGATGTTTGACAAGGTTCATGGAGAACCTGTAAAGTCATGTATTTATGCCACAGGAAGTCTTAAGGATACCATTCGAGCGGGGTATTGTTTGTTGAAACGAAATTCAGGAGGACTTTCCTGTTTACAATTATATATGATTTTTACATGATAATTTCACACTTAATTGCATATATGTTTGTGAGATAAGCATGTAAGATGTTAAAGATTTGACAATTTGACAAAAAATAAAGAGTATCGTTCAAAGAATAAAACATCGTGAAATGAAGCCAATCATCGAAGCTACGATCGTGGAATGCATTACTACGACAAAATGCTGTCGCAACTGATAACTTTAATTATGAATTATTTGTAAATATGCTCCTCTTCTATCAAACAAGTACTTAATTTTGTAAATGAATAAGCATATTACAGCACATTAGTTTTCTCGCAATGTTAACCTTTCAAAATGGCGGACGAAAGCCGGTCGAGTTGTGCCTTTAAGTGGGTTAAAACATTAAAATCATCACTTTATTTAAATCTTGACAACAAAATAAAGCCATGTCGTATTCAATCATTAATTGTTTTCGTGTTAAATATAAAATTGAACAGGAGGTAAACCTACTTTTAATGTTTTAGTTTAATTGTTTCTTTTTTCTTCATTCTTTGACACATTTGTTTAAAACTAAATTTCTTTCATAATTATGTAATTGCAATAGGCCAAATTGGTATTCAACTTAATTTTGATTTCAAAAGTAATTCATGTCTATTTTTGTGATGTGATTTGTGACTAAAACCCCAAAATTTGAGAATGGAGTAAGTACGATTATTGCAGTGGGTGAACGTAGAGAACTTTCAATTGCTAAATCTCTATCTAATCAGATGTAAGAATTTTTATCTAGATCATTTCAATTTGTAATGAGAATTTCATGGCATTTATCAATATTTGATCGATAGTATACATTGTGTAAAAAAACATTCTTAAACCATATTTCGGAATTCTTTTGTCACTGTTGAAGAATTTCAAGCATTATTTGGCGTTGTTGAATAGACAGAGGGGGTCATAGTTTTTTATTTCTATTTATAAAATATTTGTTTAAAATATTCCATACAGAGTGTCTGAGGGAAAAAAAGCACAATTGTATCGACTTTGTGCACAGGAACATGCATATGACTCAGACCTCAAGCGGTTTATCACTTTTGAAGGATTTTGTAGAGGAACATAGTAAAAACTTTGACTGCCGGTCACTTCCATGACCTGCCAAAAGTGTTTGGTTAACGGTTAGTTTTGACAAGATTCTTAATGTTAAGAACCCTCAGAGACATGATAAATTTAAATACCCGAACGGGAATAAGTTGAATAAGTAAGAATGGTTGAACTAGAAGACTTCCAATTTCAACACTATTGTAAGAAAAGTTGGTAGGTTCTCGAAATAGTTCTTGACATGATTATCTCAACACGAATAAGTTGTAACTAACTTAAGATATTTGCTTTTCAAATCCTTTGTATCCAGCATTTTATTTTCAATTTGTTATGCAGCTGTAGGCAGGAATATGTTCAACCCTCACATCCTTATGTATGAAATTAGACCAATCGTGAATTAATTACCACTATATGTAACCAAAGTTTGTATTTGCTTTATACAGCAGCGTTTGCAATTGTTCACTTACCTGCGTTTTAGTGCATATATCATGTAATTTGGAATGCCTTTGGGGCATCCTAGCAATGCCAAAACGAAACGGATAATGTTGAAATATGAGTAGATACGTTAACATTCAGTTTGCGTTAACATATTCGTAAGTCATACCTTAAAGATAACCGTAACTAATTTGGCAAGGCATTGAAATGACCAGGGGTCAAAATTTCAAAAACACTATTTTAAATTTTTCACTATAAAATTCTTCATTAGTCATCGATAGCTTTAGACCTAAGACTTATTTGTTCCTTTGCATTAATGCAATGTATTTCTACTGATTTCTTTCGTACAATATTTATATGGAATATCTAAATCGAAATTTAAGAAAATCTAAATTTCACAAGTATGACCCCATCTGCCAAATATCTAAATTCAGTACCAGTGACAAGACATCCCGAAATATGGTTTGAGAATGATTATTTTACAAATTGATAATTGGTACTCCTGGAGTTATTTTATCGAGGTCAAAATGAAACCCAATTTACATGATATTTGCACTAAGATACACAAGCAAGTGAACAAACTTAAGATACGCAGCTGTATTCAAATTTGGAAATTTGGACTTCAAATTCTAGGTTGAGGATACTTTGCCTCTCTTTTTTATCAAGCTTCTGGTTCTCAGAGAATAAATATTTGATCAAACCACAGCCCAAACAGAAGTTACCTGTTAACATTGATTTACCATCAGCCTGAGCTGATTATAATGATCACTATTAAATGTCATGACAATGCGCCAAACCCCATTTTGAGAGTTATATATAAATGTGATAAAATGAGTATACACATTGTTTACATCACCTCCAACTTCCCATTAAACCAGAATATGATATTGATATGTCATCAACAATTATATCGCACAACGAGGGCACTTGTCACGTTCATTTTTCTAGTTGTCAACCTCCTTTCATCCAGTTATAAGCTGCTTATCTAATCAGAATCTTTAAAGCATGGCAAAAATATTTCACGGAAATTACCAGATCGACTGTTTCAAATATATTTTATTTATTTCAATATATTATATATATAATTATTGTAGTAATGTGCCATGAAGTTCATTTCAAGAATTATCTTAGTAAAAGTTATTTACGTCTTTATCCCACGGATATGTAATATCTTGGGATATAGCTATCGCCCTGTCCGTCTGTCTGTCTGTCCGTCTGTAATCATTTCATTTCCAGAGCAGAAGCCAAAAACTGTTAGACCTAGCTCAATAAAACTTGGTTCAATGTATGTGAATAAGTCAGTATATGTAGATGTGCTTTTTTTTTTTTTCATTTTTTTTCAGTTTTATATATTTGTTGATGTCCATGGAAAAGTTATCTACAAAGTACTTTAAAACTGTTAAACCTAGCATGTGAATTGATCAGCATGAGTAGATGTGCCATTTGGTATTTTCAACTTTTTTATTTTTGGTAGTTTCCATAGAAAGGTTATTTTATTGGGGACCAGAGGAATATGTCATCTTCTGATAACTCTTGTTTTTAGAAAGGCAATATAATCTTATCTATCTTAAAGATAACAGTGCAATTGCAAAATAGTTAGATAAGTAGGCATTCTGCTCGGAAAAATCTCAAACAAAATACAATATCAAGATTCTTTTATCACACATTAGTTTTATATTATTCTGATATGTTAAAATATAAAACACTGACAATATATGGTCATACATTTAGCCCTATCTATTAAGATTGTCTTTTTCAATTGTTTTTCCTGAATAAATAACTTTAAAGAGGAAAAAGTCATTTTTTAATTTGATGCAATTACAAATCCAGTGCAAAAGAAAGTATCTAAGAAGTGGCACTATAAAATAAAACATTTTTAGACAGAACAATAATTATAAATCTTAAAATGAAAAGAAATTGCTCTGAGGACTTGTCGAACTTCGGGAAAAATGAAGCTTAATTGAACATCTATTAGAGAAATCCCAACCTTATTAAGACAAAAGAAACATTTATTTTTTTCAAATAACTTACAGGGATGACAGTCCGTGCTCTCATTAGAGAGATCGCCAGTTTCCTATGACAACACGTTTTCACACTACATACATGCACTGGTTTGTAGGATATCAGTACACGTTACAAAAACAGAAACATTACAATATGGTGAGACGTTTTGATTGGAGATTTTAATTGTTAATTGGCATATTGGCCAGAAATGTTTTTATTTGAAATTCCATTATTTTATAGTTAAATGATCACAGTTCTTGATGTCATGTCATTAATCTTAATAATTTGACATTGCTACGTTTCTCGTCATTGTTAAAACTAAAATTCATCTTGACATATTGTTTGACATATTCCCTGACCATTAACCTTACATTAACTATTGAAGTCAAAGCAAGTTAATGTTGAGAGTCTCTGAGCTGTCACAAATGAGGATAAAACTACTCAAGTTAAAAGCAAGAATTGATTTCATCTTAATCATAATGAGAGTTTGAATTGTATGATTTAAATAACCCTTTCATCTGATAACATCAGTGAATCAAACAATACTGACACAGATGTTTTTACTATAGGATTACTGCAGTTAATGGCTGTACATTATCAAAGAGACTGACTTTCATCAACATTGTTAGAGAGGCGAATTGAAACTTTTGTTGATATTTATCTTATATGTGTGTATTTACGTTCTTAAGTTATCTGAATTAAAACCTATTTTTACGTCATTGTCTGATAGAACTCAAAACTTAATAGATTTCATTATTATTGCATGTTTATCGAACATTGAGTAAAGAGTTTGCATTGAATGTTATCTTAAGCAAATTACCTGGCAAAAGAAAGAATATGTGGGTATCATTTTCATTTTTTGATGATACTAAATTAATGAAAAATTAGGATTCAGGTGAATCTCTCAAAATTTATACCTGCATACTTAAACCCAAACAAATATTGTTAAAATTGTTATACGTGTCCCATAATCCTTAAGAAAAGAAATGATACTGCATGATGTAAAAGGCTTAAATAATAATAAATGATATAAGTAAATCTTGTTTTGAAGTGTCGGTATCAGTTGTACAGCTTATGGTTTCACTATGTTTTGTATCAGCAATATGATTGTCTTGTCAATTCTTCAAAATAGAATTTTTCAAAGGAATCATACTTAAGTTCAGTTTATTGCAAAAACATTTAAGATTAGCCATGGCTCAATTGAGAGACATCATTGACGTCAAAACCTTAACAGAAACGATGAACTATTTTCAATTTGATAGAGGCTTTATTTAAGATGAATACCATTTCCGTATGTTCTAAATGTAATTTCATTTAGAATTCAAGATCTCTCTGTCATGCAACGTGCCAACCCGTTTAAACACGTATTGTACACATGCGTGTATTGTTGTACTATCAAAATCTTTATCATAGTGGTTATTGTATGTGCCTGAACACAAAGAAAAATAAACACATAGCAAAATGTCACTGACATAACATTACACAATTTAGATAAAGAAACATATCAAAATTCCGTAATGCACAGAGGACAGTATTTCACCATGACAACCCTTAGCATCATTCAACATGTTTGACAAGGGACTTCCCAAATTGCAATAAGGATCAAGTTTTCCATGGTCTTTCTATTAAACTGGCATCAATCCAATATAACATCTGTAGGACCATCTGGACGGACATTTAAGGAACAACCAGCAATTTCCTGAGACAAGATTTGAGATGGAGCGGGCAATGGGGAATGATTGATGAGGCAATGTCACACTGCCTGCATTGGGGCACATGGCAGCCAATAGTAGGACTTGATCTTTAATTTGTGACCATAAGGACTTTGCTGGGATGTTAGAATATCGACCCTACCATTTTAATTGGCGATCGCAAATCGTGTGTTGTCAGTTATTGCATAACAATATGGTTCAATGATGATATGAAATCAGTCCTTTCTATACATCACAATGTATACCGTCAATTTGTTTTGTTAAAACAATATACAAACGCAAACCTAAAATTTACGGGTTACCGACTGCTAGATTTTAGCAATCAAAGGTATCAAAGTGTTCTTTTAAAAAAAACAAGTTAAGTCATTCCCATATAACTGTATTTTATGTGAGGTTACTTGTAATAATGGCAGTTAAAGGTGATATCAATACAATTGATTTGTAAATATCCGAGAATCAGAAGATGATATCTTCTGTGGATAGCAAGTAACATACTGATAAATGTACCAACAGGTTATAATCTTTAAACAAGTTGTATTTGCAAATAGAAGTACAGTAGAACACGGATATAACGAAGGACCAATGAATTTGGTTCGCTATAACCGGTGTTCTCTTCTCACGTTTGATCACTATGCATAGGTCTTTTGACGGGACTTTAAAATGTGTTCGCTGTAACCGATTGTTCGCTATTTCCGAGTTCACTATATCCGCGTTCTACTGTCAATTGCAAAACTCTATGCTACGGAGTTGTGCCTCATTTAAAATAGGTTTAGACACAATGCCACCTATCTTTCATGCAGGCAAGTGAATGAAGTGATAGTGAAATGGACACCATCTACTTTATTTCCTTGTTGATAACGGCTTTGGGTTACTTTGTATTTGGCTCAATTGTGCTATTTGAAATAACAATTATATGGGATGAACATTGTATGTTACTTTGATACAACTCTAGATATATACATGTACATCCTGACACATTCTAAAGAATCAACCACAAGTAACAATGGAAACAACTTCAAATTGTAATACAAATAAATACTTTTTTCTTCTTTCTATCATTTCATCTTCTTTCATTTCTACCAAAGATCTTCTGTACATGTTCATTGTTAGTTTCAATCAAAAAGCAAAGATGTAGAGACTACAAATTAAAAATGTTGATAATTATGTTTTTTTCTTCAAGAAACGTTATTTTTCCTTCAAAATGTACCACTTGTTCATTTGTATCAATTGAAAGGCGTGACGGCGTTTTATTCATGTGGAACGTATGATAAATCATCAACAACAACTAATCATCACTCCTTAAAGATAAGAGTGGGAACTCAGGATGGCTGGTAAAACGATTGAAAAAGTTATACATGTACATGTAGTAACTTACGATAAGTGCTTTTGAACCATTTGTACTGAGGATTATATTTTCTAATTGTTTTGCAGCTGTGGAAATTTTGTCTCGGGAGAATGGTCCACCTACAACTCCTAAAGTATAAAAATAGACCGATCCTAAAGTAATTACCATTTTTTGATAACAAAAATTGGGAAAATCCTGAAAGTCAGCACAAATGGGGTGCTTTTCTCTTGTCAATTTCCTTGTAATTTGTCAACTTCTTTTCATATACTACCAGTATATATATGTATCTGTATGAAATATCTTAAATTGGTCAAAATATTTCATAACAATTAAAAGACTTGTCCTTTCGAGTTTGGTAGGTTTTAATTTTTAGATTGTGACATGAATCCACATTTCAAGAAGTTACTTAGCAAAAGGAATTCACGTTTTCAGATCAAACAATATATATACAAACAATCATATAATAGAAAATACGGAAAATATGGAATAAGTTGAATAATTAGTAAATTGCTAGGGAAAGCGATCAATAATGTCAAAGTATCAATAACAATGTGATAATTCCACATATTAAAAAATTACAACATTGGTCATATATGGTCATAGGTCTAGTGTTATATATTAAGGTTTTCTTTTTCGATTAACTTGCTAAATATACAACCAAAATAAAGGAAACAATAATAATACAATTTAATGCGAATTTAAAACATGAAACTAATAAAACGGAATCAATTTCAGAACTGGCAGGATGAAAAAGGAACTAGGACTAGGCTTTTTATATTTTTGACAGACAGTACATTTCTTCAAAACAATAATAATGTCATCCTCGAATTAAAAAAGTGCTCTGAGGGCACAATAAGCCCGACCTTTTTGTACAATTATGCAGGATTGGTGATCGTAAATGTTTTTTAAAATTCTTTTGTTACCTAGATGCCATGTATTTGTACATTTTTTCCCCATAGAGGCATATCAAGTAATGAAATGTTGATCGAAGTTCTGTTTTCTATGTTATAGTTCAAAATACATTCAATAACATAACACTTTTTTCTAAATGAAAGCGGAAATCAGTCAATATGGTAAACAAATGAACCAAAAAATCTATCCGAAACTTCATATATCTTGAAAAAAATGTGTGTCACATGGTTGATAGCATCTTTTTTCTTCCCGGGCTCTTTTGGGAATAAAATGATTACAAATTGATTACTTTAAAGGGGCAGTAGCACGTTTTTAGGGGGAATATAAGGTGATGTCAGGAAAATGAAAATTAATGGTTCCAATTGAAAGACAATGTATTCAATCTAAATGGAGCTGTAAATGTAATGTTTAGCCATGCATTCCTTTTTCTTGCACAAACTGAATTAAAGGTGTTCACACAAAATGGTCGCCAATGGATTTAATGTGAATCTTCTTACTTTGTCTTCTGACTATGGATGATTGGCTGGTGTAATGAGATTTTTGACACTTTCAACATAGTACATTTAGCATTAACATCCAATTATCATTAAAAAAAATTAGAATATAAAATTTTCAAGAAACGTGCTACTGCCCCTTTAATTACAAAATGACAACACTTCTCGCATGGAAAGGGAGGTTCACATCACAATGTCTCTTCCATGATTCAGTAGCAACAATGATGATTTTAGGACAGCGTCGCTGATGCACAACAAACTTTTATTGCCTTCAATAAGGCATCTCCCATTCTACCCCACAATATTGGCTAATAAGAACAGAGGCTTGATCAACATTTCATGACTTGGCCAGCCTCTTTGGGAAGAAAATTATATTTGTACTCAGCTTGAAGATTATGATGTATTTTACATGGTATTATAAGAGGAAAAGAGAAGAGTTTAAAGGGGCAGTAGCACGTTTTTAGGGGGAATATAAGGTGATGTCAGGAAAAGGAAAATTAATGGTTCCAATCGAAAGACAATGTATTTAAACTAAATGGAGCAGTAATAATTCAAATATATAATGTAAAGTTTAGCGATGCGATTCCTTTTTCTTACACAAAATGAATTAAAGGTGTTCACACAAAAATGGCCGCCAATGGATTTTATGTGAATCTTCATACTTTGTCCTCTGATTATGGATAATTGGCTTGTGTAATGAGATTTCTGACACTGTCAAGATAATACATTTAACATTAACTTACAATTATTAGTGAAAATTTTAAAATATAAAATTATCAAAAAACGTGCTACTGCCCCTTTAAACACTGCAGACACAGGATTAACTTATACTCTATTGTATTGCTTACTTTTGATGAATGAATATTCGTACATTTTGTAGAAAAGCACAACAAACTGAAATTTGAGGATAGTCTGTTTTGTCCTTAAATTACCCTGAACACATGTTTTAACACTCCATGTAAATGTTATGGTTTGTAGGATATTTTCGAATCCTGAACAAAAAAACCCAGTGAAAAAATTTGATAAATAACATCCTCCATAGCTCCATGCTCATGATTTTTATACTACAGTTACATTATGTTATACCATTTTGTATATCTTACTTTATTGTATTGTAACTTGATATTATATCATGACGATGCATCATATTTACTGTACGATCTTACCATTGGGAACAAATAAAAAAACCTAAAAAAACCTAAAAAAAACCTAAAAAAACCCAGTGGCCTTTACCTACAAGCACTTTATTTGCTTAATTTATGCCATGTAACACTTTCTCCTAGTAACGTTGTGGGAACAAATTCTCACGTCCGTTATGTGTTGAGTTATTAGAATAAGCTGACACATTATGCTCATGGCTCATTGGTTTAGGAGTCATATTTGACTGAAATGCTGTCTAATTTGAAGTTTTTATTGTAAAATGATCACAGTGCTTTAGGTCATGTCATTTAAAATATGGCATTGCTCAGTTTTCTTGTCATTATAAAATATCATTTAAATATCTAGACATGTCGTTCGACATATTCCCTGACAATTGGTGCACATATGTTCTCAAATTTCATTTAAAAAAAACCAATAGTCTTGACATTAACTATCGATATCAAAGCAAGTTATTGTTGCGAGTCTCTGAGCTGTTACAAATGAGGATAAAAATACTCAATTTCAAAGCAAGAATTGATTTCACCTTAATCATAATGGAAGTTTGAATTATATGATTTTAAGAACTCTTTCATTAGTGAATAAAACGATCCTGATTACATTTCACTCAGATGGGGATTATTGAAGTAAAGACTGTACATTATTAAAGAGTCTGACTTTCATGAATATTTTTACGAGACAGAATTGAGAAATTTGTCCATTAGATCAACATTTTTGGATACGGCACTAACAGTTATTGAAACATGTTATCCATAGTGGTCTGATTGAACCCAAAACTGCACAAATATGTTTTCTTTCAACATAAATTATTATTTTGCATGTACATCGAACATTTAGTGAATGTAATCTGAAGTAAACCAACTTGCAAAAAAATATTTTTAAAAACTTATAGAAAAACTATTTGTCATCTGTTAACAATACTGTCGTACATAATTAGACACAAGGTGAATCTAGATGTTACCCCCTTTTTACATATGCATACAAAAACAATAACATGTTGGCTAAAGGAAATACTCACTCCATGAAATATTAAAACATCATGTTAAAGGCTTAAGATAGAGTTAATTTGGCTTTGAAATGATGGTTGTGTCTGTTTGATTTTGATATGTTTCAAAATATGTGTTAAATTTCTATGGGTTATTGTAATAAGGTATGCAGACAGTGTGTTTGATGACACTTACATAGGTATGCAGAAAAAGGCACCTGAATAAACACTAACAGTCAAATATCAAAAATGATGTAAAGTTCGAACCATTTTGTTTTATCGATTTAATATCTTTACATGTTTTCGTTGTTAACGGAATGCAATTGTAAATTGTTTTAAACACTTCGCAAAATCAATTCCTATTAATTTCTTTTCTTAAACATGTAAAACTTTGTTTCCTTAAGCCCCTTTTTCATTTCATCACTTGTGACTAATGTGAACCCGGATAAATAGTCTATTGAAATAGAATTATTGTGGTAAATTTGATAGGTTCATTTTTATATTTAAATAAGCCTTAGATATAGATGTTCTTCAAGCTAAGCTGGTTACCTTGAATTATGATAAATCCATAGCAAAAATAGGACATACAAATGTGTTGTAAGAGTTACACGTATGCTGACGTATATCAGCTTTAAACATAATAATATGCAAGAATATTGTTACATTTTGTTAATAGGTTAGCACTGAGATTTGGTTTTATCAAAACATAACTAGTTGCATATTTGAAACAGGTTAAACTGTCAGAATATCTATCAAGGAGTTATCAAACGTTTCCATAAATACACCTTCTAATGATCAAGGTAATTTCTCTCGAAAATGAATCACAACAATAATTGTAACAAATGATATTGTCATAGTGCAGCACAGTTCACCATATATTGTATTAATCATAACATGTGTCATGAATCAATCTTTCGGTCAAATAAGACAAAATTATCATTAAGCCTCTTGATAATATACACAGTCAGACATCAATGTAGTTAAGGTATGTAATTAAGGTAGAAATCTATTCAATATGAAGTATCCTTTTGTAATCTAATTTTGTTATTTAACCATGTTAAATCAGTCATAATTTCGTCTCTTTGGCTAGATCAACGTTTTAGTCAGTTAATCAAGGAGCGGTCTCAGCATTAAAAACAATTTTTTTTTTTTTTATATTTATGACATTTGAAAACCAAAATTTACTTTTCTGTGTCATTTGCTCTGCAGCTGTGGGTAATCATGAGGAAACAGCTCAACCCACATGTTCCCGTTATAACCATGGACTAATCTTGCAGTAATTGCCATGACCTTAATGTCACGCTTATACACCTACATTTACCGCTTTTAGAACTGTTTGTACGTGAATAGTTTCTGCCATACTGGTAATCCGTGTGATTATGTCATGACAATGCCTTGTTTAATTAAATGAGAATTAAAAAATATGGATCAACATATGAGAGATGGATATAAATTGATTAAAGGCTGCACACATGGTTCTTTCTTTGCATGAGTCCCTCGGAAGCAGGTATATTGATATGTCTATTATGAATATTAACCTTACAGACCCTTGCAGAATTAGTTACCTGAAAACCGCGGTCTGATTGCAGTCTGATCGCGATCAACTGCATTCAGATTGCAGTTTGATCGCGGTCAACCGCGGTCTGACTGCAATCTGATCGCGGTCAACTGCAATCAGATTGCAGTTTGATCGCGGTCAACCGCGGTCTGACTGCAGTTTGATCGCGGTCAACCGCGGTCTGACTGCAGTTTGATCGCGGTCAACCGCGGTCTGACTGCAATCTGATCGCGATCAACCGTGATCAGATTGCAGTCAAACTGCGGTCGATCCGATCAAGGGTTGAGAGTGATTATAGACATTGTCTGCATGTCGGCAGTACAGCATAAGTTTAATCATAATAGATTGAGAAACTCAAATCTGCCGTATTCGGTCCAAATTGATTTTACTACATGATTTGTTATTTGTTATTCAAACTTTAACAACGCATACTATTCCTTTGTTCAGATACTTCATGTCTACTTTCTACACTGTCGTAAAACGTATAGCGATTTTTTGCACTGGTTAAAAAATGATATAATATCCTGTTGCATAAAGTGTAATTTGAATGTACCTTGCTACCACTTTTTGTAGCGTATGTGTGAAGTTATGAACATCGTTAACTCATCATTACTTATATTCCTCATTCATACAAGAGAGATATATCACTTTATGGTGTTATGAAAGCCATTTGACTTCTCTGTAGTTTGTGGGTGTTTAAATTTTAAGACGGCCGAATGAAATCGTGAAAATCTCCATGCCAATACACGTCACAACGTTATACACAAGTTTTAATGACAGATGTAAATTGTTAAAGAATTCGTGATATCATATTTGATTTTGTTGAATTTTGGAGACAATAGGAAGAAGGAATAATTACTGATCATGATATTCTCGGTTTTTGGACAACACTGGGTAATTTAGACAGGACACAATGGGAGAAAGTTGTATTATTGGTATATGACTGTCATTTTCAAATATTTTTTCAAAACTGTACATTTTAATTCTTTGTGTGCACGACCTTTTTTTTAATACATTTCGAGGAAATAAAGATGGCTTATCAATCATCGTGACAATCTCACATGCCAGTATGGTAAAGCATAACTGAAACGGTACAACCAGTAGCAGTAGTAATATAAAATGTTTCCATCAAATCAAGTCTAATGGTCTATTTTCAAGGTATAACTGAAATAGAACAAGAACACATATGTAATATTGATTATCTGTGATCAGTTTTGCCGATATATGTGCATTAATTTATATGCGAATTGAGAATTTTGAGAATTTCACCTTCCGGGCCGCATACCTTTAATGAGAAGAGACAACCTCTATGTAGATTCTGTAATTCTGTCATGAATGTAAATATTACAGTGTTTATGTTTTCACGGGTAAGTTTATAATTATGATAACACCCGATAGAAACAGTCAGAGAAAAGTTTATGAATTAATTTTTATGTACAACAGCGACTTCTGACCGATGGTGTCATATACCGCATTGATTTTTCAAAAACGTTCATTTTTTACAGGTTTAACAAGTAGTTTATTGGTCGAGTCATTCAGTGTTGCTGCCAAATTACCAGTTATCAGTATGTCAAAAGTCTTGTACTTTAAAATGGCTCAGGTTCATACACTGGGATCAACAATTTAAGTTGGATCAACCATTTAAGTACGCGGATTAAAAATCGGCAAAAATCTTGTCGATCCCGCGTGAATGTCACCTCCACTTATCGAGAATAATGCAGATCTCGAGGAATATATGGATGACAACTTCTTTGGTCATTGAATGCAAAGTTTACAAGAATCTGTGTTGAAAAGCCGCATGCAATGAACAAAGAAGTTGTCATCGATATATTCCTCTGCATTACTGTCATTCCAACTTATATCATGCCTCTCAAAGAAGTTAATCGAGAACAGTCGATTGGCTTAGAAGGATTAACGCATGGATAATCCCGATCCTCATGAATACAATTGTCGACAGTAACTTGAGTTACGAGTTAAAACGAGACGTTTTACTAATTTACCATTAGCTGAAATAGTATATGTCTTATATTTGTTTTTACGCTGTTTAAGTTGAGTACCATGTTCTATTGTCCACAGTATACATACCATAGACAAGAGATTTTATCTATTAATGTGGACATTTGTCAAGATTTTGTGCCTTTTAATCTAGCCTCATTATGTTCAGTCCAGAGTTTTTATGTATTGTTGCCAAAAGCTGCAGATTTATTTCAGAAAAAGGAAAATCTTGTTTATGTTAGGTTAAATATATTTCATTGTCAATTTTGTTGTATTTATATTTCATATGTCGTAGTCTCTCATAACCCTCATATCAACGGTTGGCTCTTATGTTTTTGTTTTTAGCAAAATATATATGTATGTAATTCATATGATGCTAATACTGTTTTAATTTGTTTTATCTATTTGTAAATGTTCTATGTAACCCAGCACGTGACTTATTTTCTCTCTCTCTCTCTCTGTTGATCGGCCCTGTTCGTTTCATTCAAGGACATTTGAACTTGATTTGGAGAACTCAGCAGCTTCATCTCGTTTACTTTAGGGTGGGAGATTGCCCCTATTTTCCTCTTTATTGTGTATTGCTTTGCCTACATACCTGATACAAAGGCCGCCGCAATTACTTCGTTAATTAACCCTTGACCCGATTTACTACCCAACATCTCGCTGTCTTACCGTCTCGCTCTAGGAGACAAATTACCACAAGAAAGGACTTCCGGTTATGTAAAGGGCCATAAAGTCCCGATTGTTTCACGAAGATTAAAAAGGAATCGAAGAATAGTATGTTTTAACGTGTGATGTGTCATTTTGCTGCACTGATTTAATTGGGGGAGGGAGAGGAGAACACTGTTAAACATCAATTATTCAGTGTCGCCTTCAGCTCGGCTGTACAATCTGAACGCACATACATCTGTAGATTCAAAGTCGGAAACATCAAAGTCCTATTCAGCGATCAAAGCGGTATATCACATACCCATTTCATATCAACGCAGGTGACCGGATTGGTGGTATTTATTGTCTGATATTGCTAAAGAGGTTATGTAATGTATTTTTCCCAGGAATGATAGATCGTTATTGCCAGTACCGTTATCTATGGGAATGAGCGGTTTTAGAGCGCAGCCGAAATTACCAGGCGAACACTTTGACACACTGACGGTCTCTAGCATCATTCAGGTGTGGAGTTGCTCCTATTAGTATAGAGACAGGGCGCTACAGTAATCTACCAGTAAACGAAAGAGTGTGTTTTAATTGTAAAACCTATGTGGAGGATGAGTGTCATGTTGTTTTATATTGTCCACTATATGAGAGTATTCGCTGTGATCTTTTTGAAAAATGTATTATTTTATGGCCAGATTTTAACAATGCAAATGACCGTGATAGACTAGCCTTTATTCTTGCAAATACTGATTGTGTTATTTTTAGTGCCAAAGCCTGCAAACTTATTTTAGATACACGTACATCTATTTTATTTACAGATCGTTCTTAAACTGTACATATTGTATGTTATTGTATTCATTATTTTTAAGTCTCTCATAACTCCTAATGGAGTGGCTCAAGGTATTTTATGTATTTTATGTATTTTTTAAAATGTAATGTATTACTTTTACCATGATTGAGGTGAGACTCAAATAAAATATTTGTCTGTCTGTCTGTCTTGAAAACTCATTAGAGCGTGACCAGGCCTGTCGCCACTTGCGTATCTACCATAATGTCCGGAGATAAACCCCCTTAAAACCTAAACCATTTATGTGTTAAATTCTGATTTATAAAAATGGCAGAAGCAGGTACATTAACATCAAAGAAATACGCTAAACTCGAACTTTATAAAACGGTGAGTCAATTTTGTTTGCGGATTCGCTTTGATGGATGTGACTGTACCATTATGCGGAATGTGATGATCCCAAATATAACATTGGTGCATTTTCAATACGAATCAAAAACCTTATATATCATAAATATATCAATCACTGGTAACAATAATGTATGTTTAATTATTCTATTCTTGACATGTGTTGTAAAAATACGGATATTGATCATAAATTACTATAGATTATTCACTGTGGCGTCTATATTTTTCATAAAAATAAAGATATCATAATAAATAACATTTAACCGTCCACACTTTTCCTTTCCATTCATATCACCATGGTACAATTATCCACCGTCTAATGGCTCTTTAGAATAAATCTTTATTTTGCAGTAAACTCACAAAAATGTAACATTATTTAGGTATTCTTTTTTAGAAAATATTCGGTTTGGTCACTGAAAATATAAACAATTTGTTATTTGTCACCGTAAAAAAAACAGTCAGTGTATGTTATGTAAGATTCAGCAAACAACAGACCATCAGATTGTCACTTTCAACAGACAAGTCTAGCCACAACGGTGCCAATATAACAAATTTTATCAAGATGAAGCCTTGTTGCGTCATTTATAGGGTTTTGAAATATACAATGCGACATGTTTATACAATTAAAAATTAGCTTGAATAAACTATTATTGAGCCGTCGGATATCTATGCTTTCGGAATAAATAAAACTTGAATGTATTTTGTAACTATTTGTATGTAAAATGAACGATGAAAAGGGTGTCATTACAGACAGATGTTTTATTAAAGTCTCACCTCACATAAATACATTAAAAAGTATATACATATAAAGTTGAACGTAAAAGTGAGCCACCCTATAAGGGTTACGAGAGACTATATTATAATATATTAAATTAACTAAAATATGATGTAAACAATATACAAATATACAATAGTATAAGAAAAACTATCCATATAAAATATGCTTTCTTCTTTGTAAGATATAAAAGCAGGTTTTGGCGGTAAAATATACAGGGTGCTTAAAAAGAAAAACTAATTTATCAATATCACTAAAATCTAGGAAGTTGGGATAGCTAAAACAGAAACGTTTACACGTTGAAACTACTCCCCTTCTCCTAGAAGGTAGATACGCTCGTGACACGCTTTAGTGACCACAGATTCTGTTCGCCGCGGCTAATTAGGCAGTGTATTTGAAAAGCTGTATTTAGGCAGGTTACCGTCGTTCTTTCGAAAATTCAAAGTTGAATATAATTCAAATTGCAAGCCCCTTTTCATGAACCCCCAAAGTGGCTATAGACCATTTTAGTCCTCCTTAACGATAAGAACTGATGAGGGATACACATTCCTAATCACTGATGAAAGTGGTATATCACATGATCATTCTATGTTACCGCCGGTGACCAGTTTGTCGGTATGTATTGAGTGACAATGGCGTCATCACTGTGTCTTGTATGTTGTGTCATATATTAAGACTGCTTCAATAAGAAATAATGTCTTTTGACCTCAGGCGATCATTCATTGATATACTTTTTAAAAAGGATGAGTTAGTGTCAGGATTAATAGTGCAAACACTAACCGACGACAGTTTCTGGTACTTGGCCAAAAGGATTTACTGAACACTTCTCATATTTGATAAAACCTAAATCAAGAATGTCATCTATGATGTTGAAAGAGATTATCATAATACGTTAGACATATATGATAGTAAGAAAATGACATTAACGACTTATCTTATAATTATTCTATTTTCTTGCATTAAATTACAAACTATCCACTGAAAAAAAGATCTAAATAATGTAATAATGATTTTTGATATCAAAAAGCAAGAGTCTGATATCTAATAATTCCTAAATTTGATGATAATGAATAACATGAACCCGTAATGTAGGATAGCGACACAAACAGTGGTATATTAAAATTCAGTTATTGAAACAGTGTCAATTGTTCAATAGCAGCATTTACAGGAAATTAATACAGCCAAATGTTAATTCATGACATATTTACATTCAATCATTTCTTATGTTTTCCCGAAATGTTCACTAGAATTACAACCAATCCCGATGTTATGTAACTACGAGACGAGTGACACATGAATAAACTCGTCGGTCTGTCTCTTCTAAGTAAATCCTGATTCACCGAGGGAGCTAGCTAATCACCGAGACATACACATGTACACCTGTTGTATGTACACGATGTCAGACAAACAGACAGACAGAATATTTGTGTCTCACTTGGTTACACAACCAATCTATCAGCACGAATAATTACCACCTGCAGTCGTTTTTTAGATTGTTATATTATTGTGCCAACACCCCAATCTCTCGGAAACACTAAGTCTTCATCTCGAAAATGAAAGGAAACTCTTTTGAAAGTTCTAATAACCACAAACATATTTTTTTCTATTTCTTTGGAATATATGAAAGTCTGATTACAATATTGTATAGTGCGTCAAAGGTAGCTACTCAAATATGTTCAGTTAGTCGCATACCGTTTCGTCGAATTTATAGTTTTATATTACATTTACATACATTTTACATTGAAACAATAACATTATCTGGTTTTGGATCTTAAGTCATATCATGGGCACTAATTTTATTACTGTTTAGCACTAATCTTTCACTTGTTCAGATCTGAGCACTACTCACATCTCACATCTCAATAGTATTACACATCAGCACTAATCCTGACATTTCAAAATTTATTTATTCTAATGTTCCATCCAACCCCATACAAAAACTCTGGGATTGATTTTCTCTCACAAACATGGTCTTGACAAAGATTCTTCAATTTCTCCTGCATCTTCAGGAACTTCTTCCTGATCTTCCTCACTGGTCGACTGTTGTTTATTGTGTCACAACCGCGCAAGTTTTATGGCCCCTAACCCAGGTGGGTCTTTCACAGCCGATAATTACGCTGTCTTAATGAAAGGCCAATTAAAGGTGTTTATTTGATAAAAAAAAAAAAAAATCAAGTTCCTTTTTTATTTTTTGAAAAATCGAAAAGTGGTAAAGTCGAGGTTAATTGATGTTTAACTTAACGATTGACATGTAAAGTTCATTTACGGTAATTAATATGCTCACATGGCAATTTAAAGCACGATTTTCTTACTGAAATAAAGGGATCTTACGAAAAGATAAATACGTGTTAACAATGGCTAAATAAATAGAGATTATTACCCGAGGAAGTGTGTCATATGACTTTTACGAAACGAGCGTGAATTTTTGTAATACCCGAGCGAGAGCGAGGGTTATACACAAATTTGCACGAGTTTCGTAAAAGTCAAATGACACACTTCCGAGGGTAATAATTTCTTTATTTCCGATTCTATTCCATTTTATCAAAATATCCAAGAAACGGGCCGCTTCTGTTGCGACGGCCGACTACGATGACGTCACAAACAATGGTGTTATGACGTCCCAGGCGAAAAAATACGGGAACTCGCGCTACAACAATCGTTGCTAGGAAAAATTGATATGTGCACTAGTGCTCATATTGAAAATAAGTCACCACTTATTTCCAACCGTATGGGTAATAATACTTTGTATCAATAAAAATAGTTCTTAAACGAATGCACAATGTTCGGTTACGTCATGTGAGCCGATTTCCCTTCGAGCGGCCACATTGTATTCCATAATGTTCACACATTAAAATGGCCGCTCGAATGTTCAAGTTCAAGGGATCTGACTGATATGGCGAAACACAGTGTGTTATAAACATCCATCAAGCAGGTTAATTTCGAATATGGTATAACTACTTGGCCACTAATTCATCAAACCGTTTAGACACCTTTGTGGCACCATTTTGACAATAAAAATGATCGACACACACAAATATTCCAGTGCACATATTGTATTATGTATATGTATTATGTGTTATGATAGTGTGAGACAAGAAGGATTGCTAGCGTATCTCATTCCTACAGTTTAGTATCTAATTCAACGCCGCTTCAATTCATATTTCTCAAATCTGGATGAAAAACAAATATCAAACTCAATGAATATACTGTATTATTTTCTGCCATATATTTTATGTAGCGTATGAAACTTTATGTTGTTCTGTTAGTGAACGTCACCCATTATTATTTTTGCAAATATATCTTCGAACCGCCTTAGCATAACTTGTTGGCCAAACCGATTCATTTATCTTTAATGAAATGAATATGTTTAAACCAAATCAATGAAATCAAAAATGAAAAGAACAATATAATGTGTTTAAAACATCAAATCAGTGAATACATTATGAAAAGTGTCATGTTGTTGGGTATGCCAAATGAGGAAGAGGGCTGCAGCACTAAATTAAATTTTTGTCGAAGATACGTTTTGGCAGTGGTTCAAACCAAGTATCGATTGTAATATTGTAATGATTAGTACCAGGATCAGCACCTACATATAATCGACCGAAATATTTGTAATAACTTGAGGGAATTGGATACCAACTCAAAGGTGTATACACGTGAACTGAATGTAATTGAAAAATTAGTTCATTGTCCATTGTTATCTGAAAACCAGTATAGTATGACTAAATATTGGTGTAAGCTTTTCGTGTGTGATTATGATATTTTACGTATTTGTTATGAGTATCTGTAAAAGGAGTTGAAAATTTAACCTGTTCAGATTCCCACGTTTCAGGTTAAACGTATACTGTTATTGTCATTAATTTCATTTAAGTATGATTATAGATTGAATAGATTATTCATCAGTGTTAAAACAATAGGCTTTCTTTTAAACAGTTAAATATGGGGTCTCTGAAAAACCAAATGATTATTACCATATCACCCAGTTAAATATCTTGCTCATTGCGTAATAATACTTTTGTTTAATGTTCACTGTAATATTATTCACGCAAATCTATTACATATCATTACATGAAATATGTATAGAAAAACCTACACTTTGTCTACTCAACAGTTCTTATTATCAGTAGAAACTGAAAATATAATGAAATAAATATTGCTCATCTCAAATAACCAATGTGAACAGATGAAATTGTAGACGAATTATTCTTTATATTAAAGTGGCAGTAGGACGTTCTTTCTTGAAGAAAAACAATATAAATTTGTCACTGATAATTGAATGTTAATGATTAATGTATTATGTTGATAATGTCAAAAATCGTATTACACAATCATCCATTGTAAGAAAATAAATTATAAAGTTTCACATAAAGACCATTGGCGGTCATTTTTGTATGAACAACTTTAACTCATTTTGTGTAAGAAAACAAGAATCCAATGGCTGAACTTTACAAAATATATTTAATTCATTACTGCTTCATTCAGTTAAAATATTTGTCTTTCAATTGGAACCATTTATTTTCATTTTCCTGACATCAGCTTATATTCCTCCAAAAAACGTACTACTGTCCCTTTAAAATATCCTTTATATGTTAATTCCAGAATACGATTTGTCAAACCTTCCGCAAGTTTTTAAATACTATAATGATTATTAAAATCACGCCTCACAACACATAACCTAGTCTTATTCAATTCGAATTGAGTAAAAGAAAATTATTTGTATTGATTACTGATAATCACTTCTGGCCGTAACAAGTGAAACGGTGATACCGATGTTGCATATAACTACTACATGTTTAGTGTTTACAATTAACATGTTTTATTTGGTCATAAAACATATGCCTTTTCCATACATATGTAAATCAACCATAACATTGTTTATGCGTTTTCAAATTATAACTGGCGACAAACATATCTGTACAAATTGACTGTCCTCTTTATATCAACTGATGGGCTTTATAGATCAAATTTTCCTTCTTTCAATGATTCTGAATTGACCACGGTCAAACGCGATCAGAATGCAATCCGATCGCGGTCAACCGCGGTCCGACTGCATTCTGATCGCGGTCAACTGCAATCAGATTGCAGTTTGATCGCGGTCAACCGCGGTCTGACTGCAATCTGATCGCGGTCAACCGCGGTCCGACTGCAGTTTGATCGCGGTCAACTGCAATCAGATTGCAGTTTGATCGCGGTAGGTACCGGTAAAGATATCTGCAACCGTCTGTATATCTACCAAACTCCTGTCTGTGAGATTTCGCACGTTTCCCTTCACTATGAAGTATACGTTTTTTTAATGAGTTAGAATTAAGACATGTACATTTAATAAAATAGCCCTAAGCTAACACATAAAACAATTATTTGACACAAAGGTCCCCCAACCCAATCAAGAGATTCTCTTAAATTGCAGACCTAGAAAAAGAGGCTAAAAGATTCTAAATTTGAAGACCTATTGTGCATTGGTTCATTAGATTTAAAGTCCAAATAACTTTCAATTCCTAAAAGATAATGAAGCTCATTACTGTTTTGGAATGGAGAGTTACGAGGATATTAACCAACTTAGATAACACTCAACTTTATACCTATTCAAAAACATCTGAAATTTCAAGCCAAAAAACATGTTGTAAAATACAATGATCCATTACTGAAAAATAATGGAGCGAGAGGTCAATAGGGTGACGTCACAAGTGTTATTTAACCTAAACATCATGCAGATGAACAGGGTGAGATATAAGGTCTCCAACTAGCCTTGGGAAGGGATATCACTTTAGCCTAATTGGTAGAGTGTCTGCCTGAAGAAGGGAAGAAAGAAAGCAGAGTGATGCTACTAGTCTCAGAGATGAGCAGGACCAAGACAGGCTAGAGGCAGCAGGTGGTAAACAAAATGGCAGAGATGAACCTCTCGACATTCAGGGAAAGAGAACTTTGATGGCACTTCTCAGCCACGGGTGGCCCAGGACCAGGACTCAGCCATATTGGATAGCACTGGAGATTCCGACTCTCTGCAAAAGTTACAACAACTGATTCCGGACAACCTGAGTGCCTGAGTCGGACAGCCTGAGTGCGTCAGTCGGACAACCTGAGTGCCTCAGTCGGACAACATGAGTGCGTCAGTCGGACAACCTGAGTGCCTGAGTCGGACAACCTGAGTGCCTGAGTCGGACAACCTGAGTGCCTCAGTCGGACAACATGAGTGCGTCAGTCGGACAACCTGAGTGCCTCAGTCGGACAACCTGAGTGCGTCAGTCGGACAACCTGAGTGCCTGAGTCGGACAACATGAGTGCCTGAGTCGGACAACCTGAGTGCCTCAGTCGGACAACCTGAGTGCCTGAGTCGGGCAACCTGTGTGCCTGAGTCAGACAGCCTGAGTGCCTCAGTCGGACAACCTGAGTGCGTCAGTCGGACAACCTGAGTGCGTCAGTCGGACAACCTGAGTGCGTCAGTCGGACAACCTGAGTGCCTGAGTCGGACAACCTGAGTGCCTGAGTCGGACAACATGAGTGCCTGAGTCGGACAACCTGTGTGCCTGAGTCGGACAACCTGAGTGCCTGAGTCGGACAACCTGAGTGCCTGAGTCGGACAACCTGAGTGCGTCAGTCGGACAACCTGAGTGCCTCAGTCGGACAACATGAGTGCGTCAGTCGGACAACCTGAGTACCTCAGTCGGACAACCTGAGTGCCTCAGTCGGACAACATGAGTGCGTCAGTCGGACAACCTGAGTGCCTGAGTCATGCAACCTGAGTGCCTCAGTCGGGCAACCTGTGTGCCTGAGTCGGACAACCTGAGTGCCTCAGTCGGGCAACCTGAGTGCCTAAGTCGGACAACCTGAGTGCCTCAGTCGGGCAAACTACCTCAGCTCCCTCATACAGATTCAGGGATCATCCTCACAAAATGTCTGACATACTTTTAACATACTCAGTGACAAGGGACGTCATTTGTCAATGGAGTGAAGTGTGTAACAAACAGTTTGTTTTGTAGAGAATATTTATTTTTTAGTAAACATTTTTTCCCCCTTCAATTTCATTAGCTTTTATTTTGTTTTAGTTAGCATCAAGTATAACATATTTAGTGTGCCTGGTATTATATTCAGTAGGTTTCAAGTAGATAAAAAAACAGTATTTCATTTTTGATGATTTGATGATCTAGTCGTTATCTTGCTATTCAATCAGTAACTAAAAACATACATAGGGTTAAAATAGTGTTAAATATATTAAAATTTTTTTTTTAAACTGTGTGTGTGTGATGTTGATTGAAAAGAATGAGAAGCTATTTTGATATGTTAATTAAATTTTGTAAATATGTTTATCATACATTATATTTGGCCGTGTTGCTCGTTTATTGCCATAATATCAATATCATGGGGACAAATATGCAACATTAGTATTTCATAATGTGATTCATATATTTACTTTCTGTTTACATAAGGGATTACTTCCCTTGTATTGAATCATTTACGACAAAGTTGTAATGATTATTCTATCAAGATGGCACCGAGCGTATTTACATGTAAATGTTAAGATAATGCTTTTATTGTTGTTATTTGTGAATGTGTTTATATGATATCTAACAGACTGTATTTCTTTTCGAATGATTTTGTCTTTAATTGTCTGAAGTTATAACTCAATGAACCTGTCACATACACAACCGTGACCCCTGTTTGTACTCTCTGTTCACTCAATGTTTCAAAATGAAGCCCCCAATGAGGATTTACCTGATAAAGCCAGCCAAGATTTAGCGTTTGTGTCATCCAGAGCTCTTGCCATCTATGTTTTTCGTCTCATAGAAGCTAAGGACCATAGGTACACTCATATAAGCATGAGACCAAAGTCTAATGACATTTGAACTAAAGCGTTATCATACTATTGACATTTCTTACATAATTGATATAAATTACCATTGTTGACATTTTGTGAATTGTTATTCTTTTCATTTCTCCTTTATCATCTTACAATAAAAATGGTCTAAAAACTGGCCAAAGTCTAGTAGTCACTGCGTACTATTACTAAATTACTAAGACTCTAGATGCAGTCCATTGCGATAACAAACGTATGGAGCAGTGCAGCGGCGGGAAACAATTATCATTTATCCTTTTCAATATACACATAGGTACAGTTTTGTTCTTTCTTGAATTTGTGTTTCAATCTAAAACATATTTCACTCTTTGTGTAAGTAATGTCGAAAGTAGAACTCTTATTATCTCCCCTGACTTTTGATATATGTTAAACGTGTATTTATACATACTTGGGAAATATCAATTGGCCATTTTGTCACGACAAAACGTTAGATGTCAATACAGTATCAATAACAATGTTCAACCACCCACATGTTTATATATGCGTTGTAAATGGGTATACAATGTCAATTATTGTATTTTGTCGTGTTTCCTTTAGCCAAAGTTACTGTTGGTTGCTTTGGTGTTCTGAAAACTAAACCAATTATTTTCAGAGAAAGCTCTATCTAAGAAGATGTCCGTAAACCAAGATATTTCAGGAATAGCAGTTTGTTCAAAGCATAGGCTTAAGTATAATCAATGTTCCCTCCTAAAATTCAAGAGGGTGTCCACAGTTGGTGCATAATTGAAATTCTCAAAAAATAAAATAAAATAAAATGTAAGGGAAGTTAGAGCAGAAATCAAAATATTCATCGTTAAGTCGTTAAGATTCGCTATAACATAAATGCCTCATCTAAATGCTCTTAAAGGGGCAGTAACACGTTTTTTCATAATTTTATATTTAAAAATGTTCACTGATAATTGTATGTTATTGCTAAATATGTCATTTTGATTGTGTAATAAATCTCATTACACAAGCCAATCAGCCATATTCAGAGGACAAAGTATGAAGATTCACATAAAATCCATTGGAGGTCATTTTTGTGTGAACATCTTTATTAATTTTCTGCAAGAAAAAGGAATCGCATGGCTAAACTTTACATTATATATTTGAATTATTACTGCTCCATTTAGTTTAAATACATTGTCTTTCAATTGGAGCCATTAATTTTCATTTTCCTGACATCACCTTATATACCCCCTAAAAACGTGCTACTGCCCCTTTAAGACAAGTGAAACACATTTATTAATTAATTAAGGGATCCACGTATGGATATACAACATGTCTTACGTGTAGGCCATTTAACTACTAATGCAATTTAATGAATCTGTTCTTACTTAAGCTAAAGCCACAAATTCAGATTTATTAAAACTCTTATTTTTACAACAGGCTTACTTGATACATTACATGTCTATCTGTAAGCTAAATACATGGCAATGTTTTGAAATATTCATTTTCAAAGTAGGGAAACAATGAGCCTTTGCTGTTTTAACAAAGAGGATAAGAGCAGTCCAACCCCTTTTTGGCACGATGTCTTCTTGTTAATGTGTAAGCAGAAAATGACATGAACATTGATATGCAAATCGACAACGAGGAAACACTTTATTTTTACAATAGTTTCATGTTAACGTTTCATGTTTTCTGCATCTACTTTTTTCAAATTACATGTATGATAGTTTTGGATTGCGAATACTTTCTTGCAAGCTGTAAGCCAATGGGAATATTTTGACATAATAAATGACATACTATTTTTCTGACTAGATGTCAGTGTTTTAATTTTTTGTCAATCATGACATCAACAATGTTATCAAACAAATTAATTTTGAGAGTCTGTGGAATGTAAATGACATATTAACAAAAAGCATATCTTCAAAGCAACAGGCAATAGAACATGAATCATAATGAGTGTTTTAGTTCAGTGATTTAATGAGCACTCTCATTTGATCATCAGTGAATGAATTAATCTGGATTTCATTAATCTTAGATGTTTAAAGCTGGGGATTACTCAACTTTATTACTCTACTTCATCAAAGCGATTGTATTTACAGCAGCTTTGTTTAAATGGCTCATACATTTTGTTGATTAATATCAATGTTTGTTGATATTAAATTGCATGTTCCGTTGAGAGGTCTCTTGTAAAACAGGAGAAATTACTTTGTTTGTCAGTTATTACTTAATTGTTTCAAAAAACAAAATAAAATTGAAATTTCATCAAGATGTGAATCATACACAGCGAGACTGCATTGAGACTGCATAATAACTCAAACAAATGACCAGTTTTCTAGTTGAACCCAGTTGGTTAGCCCTTACTTATCATAATAAATACTATGTTGTCGTTCTTCAAATATTGTGTCAAATTACATGTAGGTACCCTTTCTGTTTGTATGTGCAAGTATGTTTCACATATAGCTGTTTTGTAAATATTAGTAATAATGGGCCTATTTATGTTGAAAACATTTGGTCAACCTAATTTTCTCATAATAAACACAATGTTATCATTATGATATTTGAAAATATTGTTTAGAATCAAGGATAAAATAGTTTGTTTGTGTAAGTTTCACATGGCTATTTTATAAAAATTAGTTAAAATCTATCACCAGAGCTTAAGATACTAATGTTTAAATATTGCATTTTATGGCTATAAACTTTATAAAAAGAACTTACCATACAACCAAGTTTTATTTGTTAATATAAAAATAAATGTTAAGTTTCTTTAAATCCTAATTGACCCTCTGCTTATTTGCTATCGTTAAATACTTATAGAAGGGCAGTTAAGACGTGTAATCGATCTGAAAGATTTGATGTTTGTTCGATATCATTCAGGGATCCTACATAAGGGAGGAAGTGAGAATGACTATCATTAAGGGAGTGTTTCTAGTCTTTAGTTACTTTTATATATTTTATTGATTACTAGGTTGTTGTAAGTAGAAATTGCGTAATAGATACCATACAATATCATAGATTGATTTTGTAAGTAATTAACTAATCCGGGAGGGGGTGCGGAGGTGCCCCCCTCAAAAAAGAGTTAAAAATAAATTAATTGTTTTGAGATTTATTTCTAAATCATGATATAATTATACAAACTAGCGTTAAAAGTAAAAGTTTAAATTAAGTAAACATTTCCGCACATTTTCTTTGATCAAAATTAATAAATCAATAGTTGCATAACACCAATAGGGCGTCCCCAAGGACACACAAATCCTGAATTCGCCCCTGCAAGATCAAGGAAAGACATTCAATTGGAGGTAGTCCTAAAGGTAAAAATACATTGCACTCCTTCCACTACCAATATATCTATTCTTGGTATAGAAAGAGGTCATTATCCATTATCATCATCACTTCATTGCTTTCTAAAAGCATGTTCATTGATAACATGTCATTCAGTGAATACTACATGTCATTCCTGTAATTTCATTGTTAGCACGTGTAGCTGTTGTGTTTGTGTTCTTTGAAATATGACTAATTCTTCAAAATATATTTGCTTTTCCTGTTTATGACATTTGGCTTTTACCGATCAATGATGTCCACAAAATATACATTTTATAGTAACAGATAATGATATGCAAATATAATTAAATAGACAGCTATGCCCGGAAAGGAAAATATTTTCACAATTACTGTAAAATGGGTATGCTCTAAGCTGCTATTTTCATTTATACAATTGGTATAATGAAGAGGAGATTTGTTTGCATATAGTTGAAGTAAATTTATTCTAAGTAAACTCTGCTAATCAAATCTTTATGGCGATATTTAATGTTAGATCTATAACATTTGTAGTATGTTGGTATAACAACAGCCTTACAGCTCAGACCTTGGGCCCTCTTATCATTTTGAAATTTGTATTTTAAATAAACAACTGCTCAACTTGACAATGTAACTTTTCGATTTTCCTTCATAGATATTTCAATAAAATAAAAACTGGGCTTGCATTTTTGTTAATGTGTCAAATTTAACAACCTTTAATTAGCCTTTGTTAAGATCTATTTAAACTCGACATGTTAAGCAGGCTAACAAAGTTTCAACTGTTAAACCGCCTTATATAATTATTTAATTACCATTGATGTGGTTTATTTTATTTCATTAAATTCTTAATATTGTAACTTCGTCAAACGATTTATGTAAATGAGTGGCTAACATTTCCTGAAAATTGTTTATTCTTTGTTATTTTCTGTGATATTGTTACGATAGAACTGTATATCGTGTGCGACTGATTCTGGTTATGACGCCACAAAAGGGGCGTGTCACCGGAAACGCACTCACTAGTTTGTCGGCAGATAAATCTCAGAAGTAGTACCTAAAACGGCTATAATTACAAAGAACATATTTGTGTAGCGACCTTTGGCACACTACAATACATGTACATCTTAATCAGATATTCATATATTCAAAAGTAAACAGTAAACTATATTTGTGATTATGGAAACTTTAAGATCGTTGAATATCCAATGGTATTTTAAAAACACATTAGGGATAGCCGATTTTTAAAATGAATTGGAATTTTACCACTTTCTCCGAAACATTTTGATTTATAATACTATGCGAGCTATTTGTTTTTACAATGAAAGAATGAGATATGAAGACGGCATCTGATTGAAATGATTCGGTGGACACTACTTTATACATCTGCCAAGTTTCACAAACATCAATAACAATTTATCAAATTTATATAAAAATACTGGCATCATTAAAAAACTGTTGATGACCATGACGAGGTGATGAGGCCAATATTACAACTTCATCGAAAGATCAGAAACCTATGAATTAAATGTTTTTATTTCGATTAGATTTTTTAAAATCTCTGCAAGATGTCTTAAGATCCTTCCGTGAAGAAGAAAAGTACATCTGCAGACAAAAAATGTTCTGCAACCTATTTGCATTTGACACATTGTGCTCATATATCACTTTCTGTGTCTTTTTTAATCTATATATACAGCTCAATTCATCACATAGGCAGATGTTCACGTAAATGTAAGATTGTTGCATCAACATCTCCATAGATGCATTGTACATCTCGCTAGGTTTTTTACATATTGAAAAAGCAAATAGCATCGACTGTCGCGGTTGAGCTAAATGTGTTTATAGAAAATCTATTACAAAAAAACCCCATTTATTTTCGGTGGCAGGTCTGCTCCAGCTAAGATATTTATCGATGTTTGTCTGTTTATTTGATCGTACATTATGTTAAGTCTGAATTATCCATCACAACTAAATCTTTCAAATGTGATATTGTGAAGGAAATTTATTACATTTATTGTCACACAGGACGAGAGATATACAAACAATTTTACTCTAACAAAATTTAATTCAACAACCCACAAAAAAATAACAACAGTAAAACCCCACTACAAAATTATAAACACCCGAAACAAATGATAAACGGCAAGTAAAGTAAGAATACCTCCATATTTATCGACGATACAGTTTTGATAATTAATTGAATATGGATTGAAAAGTGATAGTTATAAGTAACATTAATTTTAATTATTGGCAAAATCCGTGATTTTTTTAAAAAGAAAATGACAAAGATCACTTACACTTATAGTGGAATTCTTAAAGTTATGAAAAACTCCTGTATGGCATGATACATGTACACTCCTAAATCCTTACAAATTTCACAAATATTCTTGAAACAATACATCAACTCTTTGAATGCATCAACGTCGGTGTGTTTTAATCAATGATATTAAAATATTGAATTACGCAGTAAATTTTCACTTAAGACATTTTGTTCAAATGCAGAGGCTGTGAAAAAAAGCATATGATCATCCTGAAAAGATAGCAATATATCATAAACAACTTAAAGAAAAGTAATTTATTCCAACATATTTCAGGTATTTTACCACGGAGAATATTTAATATATAATGCTTATATTTGATTTCATATAGCATTTTATCAAAGACAAAATGCGAGTTCAGAAAGATAGCTTTTCATTTCAATGACCTAAAGCTGCTTTAGCTGTTAGGAATAGTGAAGAAAGCAACATGAATGGCAATACCCTTAGAAGTGCCAGCTTTGATTACTCAAATGACAACATCAAAGACATTGTATTCATCGACCTTTCTCCAGTGATAGGAATTTGAAACAGTTGTTGATTAGATAAAGTTATTAGTGACCTCACAAAAAGAGTGCATTTTCTGTTTTGTTATCTTCACCCTTGAAACAGGGAATAGAGCAATGTAAGGGGACACATAACGCAAATGTCGCATCATTTAATTTAGTCTCAGAGAAGTAGATAAAGTCCCATTAAAATATATGATATTTTCTACGACGAAACTATCATATACATTAAAAACGTTTGACCGTATGGAAAGTAAATATATTTTTTACAAGGTTTTATTAAAGGTGAATATATGAAGATCCCATGGAACTAAATATATGCATGTGTTCATAACATAATATTTAACCCGAGCAGATCCTCTCACTCAAATTTAACAAAACTAGGCACATATTTTAGTTGATTTTGATCTAACCTTAAAGCCCCGTCGTCATACTTGCAGGTGGTTCGTGATGAAATTTAGCTATTGAGAAAATAAATACATCATTCGGTGGAAAAATCTTTCTTCAAAAGTTTGATATCATATTTCCATGTTTTACTTAACATTAGAATACTTAATTCGACGTCCCAAGTACAGCCCCCTCTGCAAAAGTGCAATAGCTTTTAACGAACCCGCTTTCGGTGACGTTATTATTATGTGTGTAGGATTTACTCTGCGTCCCAGTTACCACAATTAACGTCCGATTGGGTTTTAATTTAGCGGCAACGAGTACCGAACAGAAAAACAGAAGAAAATCTAGTCGTGCGCTACAAAGACGGCTTTCAAGCGTATGTTTCGGAAACGCTAATTGTGAGATGGCCACACTTGGTTCGCCTTGATGTCGGGCCTCGGCTGCCGTTTCGGTTATTTTGGTAAATTGTCTCCTATTAAATGAATTTGGTCGATATTCTCTAGGTTGGTCGCAAAATTTTGAAAACAAGACATTGAATACAGTAAAAATACATTTAAAATATTGAACTCAATTTCACTTCGAAAATGGGGTAGCAGTAGCACCTATGCATCGCTTTAAGGTTTGGAAAAATTTAAGTCAAAATATAGAAATTCGAGGGTAATCTTGATTGAAAAATTCAGCTGACAATATGAAAGGAGCTATTACGACATTGAATATATAGGGGATACCTGTCTTTTCTTGACGAATATCATGTTTATCTCATCGAGTGAAGTTAAGAGTTTATCTTTTCACAAATGGCGCAGCCACAGGTGAAATTTACATCACGAGATGAGATAAAAATGGTATTTGTTAAGAATTGACAGATATTCTAATCAATTTATAATGAAATCCTTATAATTACGCCAAAAAACGGCCAAATAAATGTTCGGCGGCCCGTCGCCGCGGTAACAGTGTGACGGCATAAGAAAATTCTTTACGTCAAACCATTGTTTCATTACGTCACACTCGGGTAGTGATAAAGGTTATCGCAATTCAGTAGAGTGACGATAAAGGTTATCGCCACTGTAGCCTGCAGATATAGGGTTTATTCCACTGATAAAATACAGTATATCACTCTGTATCATGTAATAAACATACGTATTTTTAAAAGATTTTAGATTTTTATGTTTCAAATAGTTGTTTGTCCCTAAATTCAGACGCTATTCATAAATTAACCATTTCCTTTTCAAAGAATTCAATGTTAATAGATGTGAATTAGATAGACGGAAAGGGTAGACCATTAACCCGTTAATATGGCACAAAGAGTATGTAAAAGTGGGAAATGTTCTGTAATTAAAGGTTGAAACTCTTTGCAAGTAATAACTGTCGGTAATGAAAGCTGTGCACATTCACTATCAAAGACTGATACCCTTTTTAGTATACATTATTGGAAGGGATAAAAGAGAAGATATATTCCTGTAAATAGAATAATATGTCTCCAAAATTCAACACCTCTTAATTCTATAAAAGTTTCTTTGATGTAAGAACAGATCACGAAATGAAAACAAATTTGTCCGTAAGGGTGTTTATGGCGTCAACAAATAAATGAAACTAGTAAAATAGGTATTGTGTATTTGGTAAAGTGAAACTTCAATTTGCAAACGTTATTTTAACTACAAGGCCCATTTTGTTTACAATATACATATTAATATTATTGGGCAAATTCAGATATTCTTGCAACCACGCATTGCATCCACTGTCCACTACGAATTGAACCATAAAACACGTTACTCTGAAATACAAACATTTACATTCAAAGAAGTCCACTGAAATTTGATTTTAACATCTGAAAAAACAGCATTAAGTTTAGTTTAAACAAGAAGACGTGGTCATCAACATCCCCCGCCAAATAAGTTTTCATCAAAGCTCCCAATATTTTCCTAAATGGGCTGTAACTCTGTATTAAGTAATTGTATTTACCTCATTTTAATACTCCATCAAGGTATTGACACCCTAAAGACACAGTGCAAATGTTGTTATTCTATCTTAAATAGTTTTTGAGAAAAGTTGTCGCATTTGAGGACTCTCTCAAACAAAGTCCAAAATCTCGAAACAAGGGCAATAACTCTGATTTTCTATCTCCATCAAGGTAGTGATACAATGAAGACACAGCAAGTTTAGTGAACCTATCTTAAAAAGTTTCTGAGAAAAGTTGTCCCCTTTGACAACACCCTGGAACAGAGTCCAAAAACACGGAAAAAGGTTGAAACAAGGGCAATAAGTCCGTAAGAAATAATTTTGCGGTTCTGATTTTCGAACTCCATCAAGGTCTTGATACAATGAAGACACACAGCAAGTTTGGTTAACCTCAATCTAAATAAATTTAGATCAACAGGTTTTATATTTGGTCATACTGTTGATCTAACATTGGCCCGTAAGGCAGGTCGTCCCGGTGACCTCTGACATCAGCCTCTCGGCCAATCAGAAAACTTGCCCTAGCTCGCTGGAAGTTAAAAAACTCAGCAGCGCATCTTTTGAAATGGATGATGTTCGGAGCTTTGTCATTCGGAGCGGATTGCTTGGATGTATTAATAGATTAGATTTTTTCATTTTAAAATGATTTAGCGTATTTGCTAGTTGTCGATGACGAATGATAATTGCACGTCGCACAGTTACTAACGTGGCGAATAATAATCACAAAGTTAGAGCTTGATAAATGCCAATATCTGCGAAAATCCATATGCAAGGGGAGGTAACTCATTTTTTATCAAACTCGTTTATACTAATTTATTTGATTGTCATCCAAATAATGTTTAAAATAGTGATTTGTGTCAATCATAAAACTAAAAATATTTCATACAACCAAAATAAAATCAACCTATTGATATTTTTCTTATCAGTATCGAAAACAAGATTTATTTTTCACAATGCACACTGTTATTGAGAACAGGCCATTAGCCATCATATATTTCTTCCGTTCATTCTTTGAAATAGCGACTATGAACTGTTCGTAACGTCGAATTTGATTGATCAAATCGCGAATTCCTTATTTGCATACGAAAGGTCACCGGGACGACCTCTCACACTGGTCAATATTAGATCAACAGTATGACAAAATAAAAAATCTGTTGATCTAAATTTATTTAGATTGGGTTAACCTATCTTAAATAGTTTCTGAGAAAAGTTGTCCCCTTTGAAGACACCCTCGAACAGAGTCCAAAAACCCGGAAAAAGGGCAATAACTCCTTAAAAAATAATTTTGCGGTTCTGATTTTCGAACTCCATCAAGGTATTGATACCCAGAAGACACAGAGCAAATTTGGTTAGCATATCTTAAATAGTTTCTGAGAAAAGCTGTCCCCTTTAACTCTGCCGGGCGGACGGACGCACGGACGGAGCCCAAACCTATACCCCCCTTCCACTTCGTGGCGGGGGATAATAACCTGTATGGTAGGTTACTTAAGTATCGATTGTTAGTATTTTTCATTATATACGTATTATTTATATCTTCGAAATATTGGTGTTGGTAAATGGTTTGTTAATAGTACTGACTGTTGATAATCATAAAAACGTACTGCAGTTTATCATATAACAACTAATCATAACTTTTACAAAGATAATATAAAAAAAAGTTGGAAAGAGCAAAGAACGTAATCCATTAAATCTAGAAAGGTTTGGTCATGAAATACTTCCGAATCAATATTTGAATTCAGCCAGACTCTAAAACAGGTTCTCTCCAAACCAGCACATTTCCGGGGCTGAGCCGACACGGCATTATTCTAGTGACTCGATTCACACATAAAACATGTCATTTTTAAGATAATTTTCTTTGCCTTCATGTTCAAATGCTTTTGTCTTATGGGATGTTAGTTTGTTGAAACATAAACTCTGTACACATTAATTACTAATTTCCGACAAGAATCGCATTATGCGTGTCAATTACTTTACCTTTTTATATCTCTCTTGGTATTCCACTATCAACTCACAGTTAAACATGTGATTGAAAGTTTTTTGTATTGGCTTATAGTTTCCGTGCTTTGGTTTAATAGAATGTCAGTTTAAAGATTTGTGAAACGCTTGCTTTGTACAGATTATTTAACAAGAATCATATCATACATATAATTAACGAAATAGAACTCTACCTGGCCGTATCTCTCTTGATATCTAAACACTTATCCTTATCAACACTCCCATTATTGACATGATCTACTTTTGAAGTTTGCAAAGCACTTCCACTTATCACACATCCTTATCGTCGCCGGTATAACTCACTTCCGTTTAAATATTTGCATACTTCCGGTTTGTCCCTTAATGGACCCTTATTCCACAAACACATTTCCGGAACTTGAACACGATATCAACACCAAATTCGATAACGGAAAATAGTTGGCTTAACCCAATATCACACCTGTAATACATTCTAATAAAGTGTAATGGGTTGCACGACATTGATAGGAAGTAGGAATAGCAAATCTGAATCAGCATACTACTGGAAGGAGAATTATCGATATGTAATGTGCATGTGTATCATCCTAATTTTAAGTGTACTCTCTTCTTACTTTCTACTGGTGATATTCTTTTTGTGATTTTGACTTATCAGGCCGTCATAATACCATAAAGTGCTATAGAAAAATAAAAACACTTCCTTTAGAGATCTTTAAGATCTTTCGAGCATCTAGTTTCCCCCCATAACAGTATAAGGATATTTTAAGCTTAAAGGGGCAGTAGCACGTTTTTAGGGGGAATATAAGGTGATGTCATGAAAATAAAAATAAATGGTTCCAATCTAAAGACAATGTATTTAAACTAAATGAAGCAGTAATAAATCAGATATATAATGTAAGGTTAAGCCATGCGATTCCTTTTCTTACACAAAATGAATTAAAGGTGTTCACACAAAAATGGCTGCCAATGGACTTTATGTGAATCCTTAAAATGTGTTCTCTCACTATGGCTAATTGGTTTGTGTAATGAGATTTTTGTCACTATCAACGTAATACATTTAGCATTAACGTATAATTATCAGTGGATAAATGAAAATATAAAATTGTCAAAAAACGTGCTACTGCCCCTTTAAGATAACATCTACACGTTTTCACACATTCAACCAGAAGATAAGTTTTCCTCAACTAATTGATCCTTATAATCCATTTAGCACAAACGACATACACATCCTTTCTCATATTCAACCAAAAAGTAAGTAAGATTTCTCACTGCAAAGGTCAACATAACGCAGTATATTAAAAAAAGGTGTCCCCTTGTGCTCTTAAAATTGTATTGATTACATAGACACAATTGTGATTATGATTTATCAATGGTTGGTGATATTTTGTATTCATGCAGATTTTGTTCCAAGAACCATTTATTGCATTTGCTTGCCCCTCTTTCTCTGATGAATGAGATTAGCATTGTAATATTCACCATCATTTCATTTTATACGAACGCTTTTTAAGATGCCTCTCCTTCCCAAACAATTGTGACACTTTTCTATTATTTACTAACAAATAAAAAAACCCAACAAAGTCATTTACAGATCTTTACGATCTTTCGAGCAACTTGTTTTACATCTTTGAAGAATGAGATTACCGTCAAACAATACTTCAGCAATACCATAGGTGACAAGTTTAATCCTATGATCGTATAAGCCCTGTAAAGGGAACTCTCCTGGGTCTGTGTCATTACATCTATTTCATTCACAGACAAGCGGATAGGGAACATGTTAAACTAAGAACATTCTGTCTATGGTATTAACAATATAGAATTTCTAAACGTTGAAGGATACTGAGCAGGAAAGGGAGAGATTGTGAGAAGTAAAGCAACAACATGACAACTTTATACATAGAGATTATTACCCGAGGAAGTGTGTCATATGACTTTTACGAAACGAGTGTGAATTTTTGTATTACCCGAGCGAGAGCGAGAGTTATACACAAATTTGCACGAGTTTCGTAAAAGTCTTATGACACACTTCCGAGGGTAATAATTTCTTTATTACCGATTTTATTCAATTTAACCATCTTAGAAATATCCAAGAAACGGGCCGCTTCCCTTGCGACGGCCGGCTACGGTGACGTCACGAACAAAGGTGTTATGACGTCAGAGGCAAAAGTGATATGGGCACTAGTGCTCATATTGAAAATACGTCACCACTTATTTCCAACCATATGGGTAATAAACATATATATTCTTGGTTATCTCATCATTTACATTTTAACACAGCGATAGTTAGTTTGATACGAGTAATATTTATTTATACATTCTATGCTCATTAAACATTAGAAAAATTAAGGAAAGAAATGTTTAAATAATAAATATTTAAAGTTAATAGTTCGCACATTACTGTCCGTCTTAACCTGTACATTCAATGCTTTTTCTTAAAATTAAACATAACAATGAAAATTGTGTGATGTTTTTCAAAAATAACAGTCTTCTTTATGAACTTTGTTTATGTGAGTTGTCCAATATTGACCCTTAATACTTTGCTTTATTTTTAGTTAATGTATTTTCTTTTTGTCTTTTTACATATTGCCAATCAGATTTTGACACGTTGCTGATGTTTAAAGATCGTATGACTAAAAAATTAGGGTTTGATTTAAAACAATTAATCATATTCTTTAAATCAATTATTTTATTTTATCAAATTACGTTCCATTAATTGAAATCTAACTAAAACTAAAATGAATGGTTTGGTCAATGTCCAAAAATAGAACAGTAATAACACTAAACTTATTTTGAGGAATACTGCCCAATGACAGTTGAGGGAATCTAATTGTAGGTGAGTATTTAGGATTCCACTATTTTAAGGATCAGTTTAAGAAATAGATTTCCATCATTGTTATTTCAGTCATAAGTAGTTTGATATTAACCCAGATTCTTAAGGTGTTAATTTCGGCCAATATAATGGTATGGGAACAGGGTAAAGTAACCAAGCGTCATTTCTCTTTGCCTGAAATCGTCAATCAATGAAAGCAAAGAATAAGAAACGTTGTGACCCACCCTGACGTCATTAGCGTGATTTGGACACGAACCGTTCAAGTTAAAAAAACTGCATTCGGTTATAAGGGAAAATATGTCCGAATTCAAATCAAGTACATGTACCTATTGAATGTGGGAATTTTAAAATGATTTAATACTTTTAATGATGCAAAGTGGGCCGGAGAACGCTTTGAAATAACATACATGTGTTTCTTTATGGTTAACACATTAGTGTCCGAGTTATCAATAATTTTTCCTTAGCAAATGTTGTAAAATAGAAATGTCATTATTTATTATTCTCCTGTATTATTCTAAAACAAATGTACTCGATATAAATAACTCATAGAAGGGAACCGTCACCAAGTAGCATCAATGAAATCCGTTGTCGCATTCGTCACGGAAACACGACCCCATTAGACAGGCTGGTTTAGTGCAAATATTGACCAGGAAGTTGTTTTATCACAAACCCTCATCAACGTGTTGAAATAAAGCAGTAAAGTTCCGGAGAAGTTCTCTTTCAGTATCCATTTAGCTGATGTTATAATGGCTTGATACGATTAGTTCATTCTTCCATAGTTGACTTTTATGAATTACTCTATCGATGTCATTCAGAAGTCCATTTGCACCTGTTGCTAAATTTGTTCCTTATGTTAATATTTTGTTCTAATTTACTGCTGGGAATTTTAAACTTATTTGGATTTGTTTGTGAGTCCTGAATAAACAGTCAAACAGTCTCACATTTGAACGTAATCAGGTTGTTAAACTTGTAACTTAGACGCGTGATTTTGACTTCTTGACAAGTATGAGGATTTTGTTTACTTCTTTGCAACCTCTACTTATATATATTGTGTTCTGAGATGTGCGAACAACTTACTTAAATTCAGCCATACGATGGCCTTTATGTGAATCTTTAAAAAAAATTCTCTGACTATGGATGATTCGTTTATGTAATGAGTTTTGACACTATAGAATAGTACGTGTAGCTTAAACGTACACTTATCAGTGAAAAATTGATAAAAATAAAATAAAAACGTGCTACTGCACCTTGAAGATAGCATTAGATTTGAACAGTTAGAAATGATATGGGCATTTAGAGTACGGTCACTCGCCTACAAACACAATGTAACGAGGAACCCTGAATGCTCCCTTTAAACACAAATAACAAAAATATCAACTGTTCAAATACCTTATAAATATTTTCAAATCAATTTGTTAAAATTAAATGTAGTATGTTAAGCTTTTGATTTATTTTTGTTTGTTAGAAAGTTCTTTTTCCAAATGAGATTTTCACACAAAAGGATGTTTTGGAAAATATTTCATAGTATATCTTCCCTATAGCTTCGGTAAGCTTATAAAAGTTCCTATTATTCAAAAATGTTGTAAACCATAATGCACTGTTTTTTCAATACTAATTATACGGTTCCTCCCGAATGGTTTGTTTTTGTATGAATGCATCACCGTTAAACGAATCAATTCTATTACATGTACCAAGTGATGTGAATTTGATGTAGTAGAATCATAAAAAGGCATTCAGAATTGAGACGTTCTGCATTTTCTTTTCTTAATTCATATTGTATAGCACATAATCCCACTTTTAACCATAAAGTCGTATCATAAAGTCGGAACCAATCCAGGATTAAAAGATTGACGAATTCAAACGGTTGGAAAATCTTTTAACCCACACGGTAATATAATCTTAACCTGGTTATTCGAAAAGTTTTTTAGAATTTCTTAAAAAGTTTTCGTTGTTGTTTGAATATTTATAGGTCGTATTATCTTTAAAGGGTACGTCAATCAACAAATAATAACTAATTATTTAGCCAAGAAAATTGAACCTCGACATCAAGGAAACACAATCATGAGATCTGTCATCAATAAGAAAACGTAACCCCTTAAAGAGATAAGACAGTGATAAAAACCAGTGCAATAAGCTGATTATTCCTTTGAGAGTTTTCATATGAACGATAAAACGAAAGCTTCATAATGGATTCAACGAAACTCATTAAGTTTACGTTATTCTTCAAACTGAAGACCAACAGAGCTCATTTCAAGATACAATTAACTTCAGGATCATTTGCAACATCAAGAATACATCCAAAACCAATGAGCTTAAAACATTGTAAAGAACCATGTTTTATGAAGACAGTTTTAAGAAAGAATACACTATAGGAACCGCATTAATTTTTCATTTCTTTGTGTTAAGAATTCCTGATGTCTAGCCAGTAATGACAAGTTATGTTCACGATTCTTGATAATAAAGAAAAGTTCATAGTGTAACTAAGACATCATAATCATTATCGTCATCAAAAAAGTTGTAATGGTATTTCCCCATACTTACCATGATCAGAGCGCCATAGCATGAAGGTGAATGTCAACAGGCACTGCCTCCCGGACACAAATGTGTTAAGGAAACCACCCAACGATTTTCATCATACATGTACATGAATAAAGTTTTACTTTGATACGAATGTAAATGGCATAATCAATTATATCATTCCCCAAAATCTCCCTAATTCATCCGAAAACGGCCAATAGACGATAAATACTCAGTCTAAGTAAACCTAGCCTCACTATTATCCGTTACACTGCTATTACTGAGTCTAGAAAGGCTTGGTTGAGAGTCGCGTCAGCCCACGTGACCAAATTGACCAATCAGAACTGATCTTACCAAGCCACAATAGTCTGCCTTCGCAGGTATAACGTTGGAGGGTCATAGGTCGCAGAAAGGTCGGCTGACGTGACCTTCAACCAGGCCTTTCTAGACTCAGTATAGCAGTGTAACGGATAATACTGAGGCTAGGTTTACTTAGACTGATAAATACTTGTTTTCAATGAAAATCCTAAAACAGTCATTAATGTTCGTGGAAGGCAAATTCATACTTCCAATTTACTGTTATTCTGGCTGGGTTCGATAAATTTCCAAAATTACGTTTGATTGATTGACGCGAATCAATGTCCGGTTTTCGATCACAATCGCGACATTAATCCTTCCTGTTGTCACTATACGACGTCGATTAGCTTTAAACTGATACTTTCCTGCAACACTTCTCGATAAAATGCCACTATTGGTAAAGTTTGTCATATGTAACCCCAAACAACTCACGGAGCGGCGCCTTAGGGTGAGCCTTTTTAAGGCACTAAAGTATCTGAAATTACACAATGATTTCTAGATTTAATCTTTTAGATTTAAATTATGCCATGTCAATGGATGCTTGTTTAATCGATCCCCTCGTGAGAAAGGAAATAACTCAGGAACATTTAGCTATTAAACAATTTTAAAAAGTTGACTTTTCCTATCAAGGCAGGACGCAAGTTTGTATTTGAAACATGTGTCTTTGTCCATCTCTTCACTGCACCTGAGCGTCAAAATGAAGTAGTGGTGTTCTCCAAAATTAAAATATCAATTGGATACCGCGCTGTAAGTCACACAAGTCTTTCCTTTCAATACATATGCACCCTTTTCTATGTTATTTGAATTCATATCATGTTGATTACTGACTTATCAAGATGTATAGACTGTATTATACACCTTGTGAAACACTAGGGCCTAGAAAATAAGGAAAAACAATTTTCAAAATGTTTTTAATTATTATAAATCTCAGGACATTCCAATATATGTCAACTAATATTAATTGTTTATCTAAAACATATGCCAAAATTCGCAGTCATAATCACATGTAAGCTGTTTATTAACATTGCTTTAAACATTTTTTTCAAGAAAAACATCGTCAGTTTGTATGTTAAAATATCAAATATCTAGCTTTGGCAATGTACATAATGTAAAACAGCAGAGTGTTCCTATATATGTTGAATTTAGGTGAAATCAAGATTTCAAAATACACATTGTTTAAAGGAACAATAGCACGTTTTTAAGAAAAAATTCATTTTTTCACTGATAATTGTACGTAAATGTTAAATGTAATATTTTGATAGTGTCAAATATCTATTTATACAAGCCAATCATCCATAGTCAGAGAAGAAATTATAAAGATTCACATAAAGTCCACTGGCAGCCATTTTCGTCTGAACACCTTTTATTCTTTTTGTGTCGAAAAAGGAATCGCATGGCTGAACTTTACATTACACATATTTATTCATTACTGCATTATTCAGTTTAATTGTCTTTCAATTAGAACCACTTATTTTCATTTTCCAGACATCACCTTATAATCCCCCTCAAACGTGCTACTGCCCTTTAAATGATGATGATGGCTATTTTTTCATAAAGATCCTGTGAGCATGATTGTATGTTATCTCAATGTCAACATTCGGAAACAATTTGAATGTCATAGAAGTGAAAAATTATTACAAAATTTGCCAAGCAAGAAAAAGAAAAACGTTTCAAATTTGATAAACATCATGAAACCACGATAAAATGGACTTTAACACAAGCGTTATCGGTGGATTTTCGCGTACTGTTATATCAGAAATATTTGCATGTTTGAGGTCTAGAAGATTATATAAATTACAAAAATCTGGTGACCCATATAGCCAAAATGTTTACGTCAGAAAATTGGCTAACAGCTTTTATCATACCAAAAACATAAAACGACAAAAAGTTTTTTGGCTATTCGTAATGCTGAATTCATTAACTTACTCAAATTCAAAGTTTGGTGTCATTTAAATCATCCCTTCATCTAGGACTACTGATGTGCACGTGTTCTGAAAGATCAAATTGTCAAACAAAATGAAAGCAAAATCACTTCAAATTCAATCAAATGAAACACCTTGATTCCTAATGGCAAAATGATTTGCATACATTTAGTGAGAGTTTAAAAATTATTATTCTTTTGATAGAATTACATTGAGACAATTTCTGAAAGATCGCAAACACTTCCATCATCGAACTCAGTTATAACGTTAAGTGTAAGTGTTTTGTATGTGTTGCCTCTTTGAAAGTTCATTATTAAATTTTCTGCATCATAGAGTTTGAGGTCCTTAAGTGTTGCATTTCCACATTGAAATACACAGAAATCATGGGGTCAAAGGAAAACTTTGATCTTCGAGCTTATGTTCATGTCCAAATTAACAATTACTACATCTAAGATTTTCTTGATTGACACAAACTTCAAATGATTCAAAAGAAATCGTTTTGGAAAATTCTCACTTGACTTGCATGTTAAGTATATTCCATGAGCATCAACGGAAACGTAATCTTTATACAATTCTTTTTTAAACTTGCATATTAAAGGGGCAGTAATCCGTTTTTAGGGTGGGAATATAAGGTGATGTCAGGAAAATAAAAATTAATGGTTACGATTGAAAGACAATGTATTGTAACTAAATTCAAATAAATAACTTAAAGTTAAGCCATGCAACTCATTTTTCTTACACAAAATGAATTAAAAGTGTTCACACAAAATGGCCGCCAATGGATTTTATGTGAATCTTCATACTTTGCCCTCTGACTATGAGTGATTGGCTTGTGTAATGAGATTTTTGACACTGTCAAAATGATATATTTGGCATTAACTTACAATTTTCGGTGAAAATTTTAAAATATAAAATTATCAAAAAATGTGCTACTGCCCCTTTAAATTGATCGGGAACTGCATTCTTTTGAATCTTAGTACGATGTATCTATTATTTAAATCTGAACAGTTTACGTTTCCTAAATGATATCAACATTAAATAAGGAGGCTCTAATGTGCTTATTAAAGAGCTTTTCTAAGAAAAGGGTGTTTAAACGAATGCCTAAAACGTGTAAACAATGTTAAATGAATGCTTTTATTTCCCATTTTTAGAGATCTGAATGAGACATTGGTTAACAGTTTTATTTTTAAAAAAGAATCATATTTTGGTTGAAAACTTGACCATATCGAATGTACTTACTTTTCCTGCCAAAAAATAATAAACTTGTTCGAGGGAAATGTGGTGACACACACACAAACATTTTCAAGTAGATTTGAATTCTAGGACTATAAGAGTAAACATGAAGATAGATATATCAAATGAATTTCGTTTAACAAAATGAATACATTTATTATAAGATTTTTAAAGACGCATTTCAGGGAAATTTATGGACGCTAACTTCTTTATTCATGTTATGCCACGTTTCAATACAGGTTCTTGTGTCGGTCTGAAGCAGGGTCAGATCAGTGCCAAATCGACGCATAAAATGAATAAAGAAGTTGTCATCCATATATTTCTCTTCCTTATTAATAGATTTGATTAAGAAATGAGTTATTACAAGATTATTAACGCAATGTTGTAGATTATCATTCCTGCTTCTATAGGCAGAGTCGGTTTTATCTCCCGCCAAGTTAAACAAGTGTAAATACATTGACGAATCGAAGATAGAGAATATGAATCTTGTCACTCATTTAGTAAGAACAAGCAACCCCTTGGCGTCTGATGACTAATGAAAAAGCTTCCGCACTCATTTCATGGCAAGCTACCTTTCAGGCTTCGACAATTCGATGTAAGATTACTTAATGTTCACCTCCCCATCGCTTTCTATTGTTAATGCAGCTTGGTTTGTGATAGACAGTGTCCTGATGTACTCTTATGATATTTACTCTCACCACTGACTTGACAGAGGGGACCTTTCCAATGGTGATCTTTCACCATGTACTCTTATAATCTTTACTCTCACCACTGACTTGACAGAGGGGACCTTTCCAATGGTGATCTTTCACCATGTACTTTTATAATCTTTACTCTCACCACTGACTTGACAGAGGGGACCTATCCAATGGTGATCTTTCACCATGTACTCTTATAATCTTTACTCTCACCACTGACTTGACAGAGGGGACCTTTCCAATGGTGATCTTTCACTGCATTACTTTTGGTAAGTTGCAATTAATTTTCCTGTTTTCCTTCATTTTACACAAAGATTTATTTAGTATAAATCTAAATTTCTACTATATACTATGATCATCTTAACATATCTTAGTACGTAATCTTCTTCCTTTCGTGATTTTCAACAGTAACTTTACATTACAGCCAATCTCGTTTTCAAATGGCAATCTACTGCTCCGAATTGTTTTACTCTTTATCAAGTTCATAGTTAATGAACTCATCCTTACATATGGTTAATGGTTTTCATATTTATTCTCAAAAGGGAAAAGATTTCCATACAAGCAAATCTTAGTATATTTTAATGTATCTCACTATAATATACAAAAATAAACATGCAGGGAAATGTGACGTTCGCAACGTTCAAAGAAACAACACAAAAACATTTAAGAAACGGGTGGAAGTAACAATATCACTGCATCTGACAAAACTTTAAAGTTATATACATGTACGAAAATGAAAAGTCTGAAAACAAGGTTCACATCAATGCCATGTATCTGAAATCTATTTTTGTGAGTGCGTTGTCGTTTTAACATATATTCTTTAAACAATTGGAATTGTGTATTTAATAAAAGTGTTGTATATGATGGAGAACGAAAAACTACCCTTATGATCGTAATTTCTAATATCAGAGACATAAGAAAGCACTTTTGTCCCCCAGTGATCTAACCGGGAGCTCACCTCAGCTTAGCCATCATGGAAACATCCAAAGTGACCTTTATCTACACCAGAGATCAACTGATTGACAAGCGACCCTGTCAATCCAAGGACAGAAAAATTGAGCCTTATCTTTTTAACCTCCTCCGAGATCTGGGAATATGTTCAACAAAACATACAAGGAGGGGATGCAGGGCTGGTCGAAAGAAACAAATGGCTGTCACAATCTCGTCAAATGTCGAGGGGTCTCCTTGTCCCACTCCCTCTCCCTCAACACCCTGAGTCGATAGGGAATTAAATAGTTTGAAATCCAATGTAACAAAAAAGATCTGTCCATGTTTTTCAAAGTCTATGTATTTGGTAAAGTGTCCTTGATAATCTATATATCTCTCCAATTTATAAGAACTGTCCGTTACGGAGACCCTCTACCTCAACACCTTGAATCGAAATGTTAAAAATAATCTGTGATACGAAAAGATACAAAAGCTAAACTATCCACGGTTTTTTTAAATATGGTAAATATCATGGAAAGGATATCTATATATCTATTTAACTTTGATGGCAAAATGATATACGTGCAGTATCTCAATTTTGGCGGCTAAAACTTGAGTTGCAAGACAGTTTCAAGACCAGTGATTCATTCACATTTATGTTTACATTTTTACACCTAAATATTCTAAAAATTCTGAAAGTGCTTGTACAGTGTTTGGAGAATATTTATCAATGTGTCAAAAATAGTTTGTGTTGTAGTATTTATCCTCTACTACATTTGTTTCTATTTTGAGTTCAATTTGCCAAAGAATAACTAATTTTTGTAAATAAAGTTATCTTTAAGAAAATGATTGCTTGTATGTGTGGTAACTTTGACCATTTAGAACTTTTTGCACATGAAGTTGATGTGATTGTATCGCTTCTAAAACACTGCTTCTTTCATAGATACTGCGGTTGAAATCCAATAGAGATCAACTTATTGCGCCAGTATGAATATGACATCCATACAATGAGATGTCATTTCAAATGTCACAGAACTAAACAGTTGAAGAAAATAACGATATAATGAAATAAACAAACTATAAACTATAAACCATTAATTTAATATAGCGCTAATTTTGATAACAATCTTCAATAGCGCTGTACATGACAGTTGCTCAAGGCGCTCACATTTTCCCCCTGGTCAATGGCATTCTTTCACCGTCCGATCATTTTTCCATTTCAACTCCGGATACCTGGGGAGTATTCAACCGGCATCCATATGTGGCGCTCAGGTAAGTGACCATTCTATGCCTCACAGGGTACCCATTAACAGCTGGGTGAACTGAGACACATAGTCACAGCAGTTTGTCCAACACTGCTGAACGCTGATAACCGACAGCTCGGCGTATGCACGTGTTCATATATCCACCATTCAGCCACTGACATGAATTCGTGGTATCTTTTAAGTGCGCAGTTTTTGTTGCACTGCACACTAGGGCTCCAGGGTGACACTTATAGAGTACGCAGAGGTGAACGCTAGGTTTTTACACCTTGGCCTGGATGGGATTCTAGCCCCGGACCGCAGCAACGTGAGACCGGCGCTCTTGCTGACTGAGCTATCCCGTATCCCGTATATGAAATCAAGGAAGAAGGCTATGTCTGCCGTTATTGTGTTTGATTTTATATGTAGGAACATTGCCATCAACTGAACGTATTCATATTGATTGAAAGTGGTACCTGGAGATAACAAATATGAATGATAACTTTTTCCAAAAAAATAAAAATAAAAATTTGAATTTTAAAACTGCATTTATTGAGAAAGCTCTGTTATCCAACATATACGCATACGAGTTTTTGGAGTAGTTTGAAACATTGACATCTCAATTGATTGGTTTTAGTTCAATGCGTGAAATTAGATTTACACGTAATCAAAGTCTGTGAAATAGAAATAATTTATCGGCTTTCTTGACGCTTTAAATTACCTCTGTCAATCATTCAAACCAAGAACTCAAAGAAATTGTGGTTTTTCAAACTTTATTAAAAATTAAAAACAATCTAACAAATTAAAAAATATCTTCATAATCAATAAATCATGTAGTTATGATTTGAATGTAAGTTTTGTAAATTCCCGCGAGTACATTCGTATATAGAGTCTAAGGTCACAGAGATCAAACACGATATTTGATTGGATAGAAATAAAGAAGATACCCGTTTAACCACATGTGAAGAGAATCTCGAAAGAGGAACAACCTGTAACGAAGGATGTACGTGAGAAAAAATACCTTATTAGTCTTATTGGAAAGGCGTCTAACATGAATTTTATTTTTTGAAAACTTTTAAATCATTTCTTTAAAATAAGTCAGTGCGTAAATAATTGCAAAATCGGGTAATCTCCATTCAAAACTATTTCCATTTATTTAAATATTTATTTCTGTTCCCGCTAATGGCAGAAATATTGCCAAAGCGGCGTAAATCAACAACTCACTTACTTACTCATTTCTGTTGACTGAGTCTATAATTTCATAGGCATGTTTGTAGTTGAATGCATAATGAATTTTCTTAAAACTGTATTTATTCCGCCAAAGAAATAGCGCACCATCTGAATAACACTGAATTTCTTTTAAAGATATTAAAGCCTACTTGATATTTAACAGTTGTTTAGATAGAATGTCTGATGGTTCCTTTCTTATTTTCCTATAATTGTAGAACTTGATCAGTATAAATGGAATATGTTAATTTCATCGAATATCAATCAGCTGATGTAGTTCCTTTTGTGTGAGGTTTAAGTGGGAGTGTCCCTAGACCAAGAATATATTATTCATATTAATGCTTTATTAAGCAAAACATTAATAAGCTCTCAAATGATGAAATACAAATGATAAATCCGTATAAATAGTAGGAGAGTGTTGTAAGTGACATTATCAGCTTAGTTAGTTCATGCGAATGTAAATATAAGGGTTATCGTATATGAAGGCGATGACACGTACTACATATTGGTAGGCATTAACAATTGAGTCTAACAGATCAAATATTTCAACAACCATTCATAATCCAGTTCTCAAAGAAAACGAGGAAATCGACCGAAAAATCATTGGCTATATTTTGTGAACTGTGTGCGGAACTTTTTTTAAGAGTAATACTATCTTGTAGTCAGTGTTTAATATATAGCCCGTCCTTTTTAGTCAGCACTTGTGACTTTTCAAAACATTTCCCTTATTTTCTCTCAAGGAATCGACCAAAAATTGTTCAGGACATGCTAGGTTTCTAATCTATTTTATGCACTGCTTGTAAATCTGTATTTTATCACGTTAGACTGATTTTATAGATTGATCAACCTTTTATGCAACAGGGCGTCGTCAAAGATGCATGCAAAGATGCAATTAGATAGATCTCCTCAGTCGATATTCATCTGCACTCTTGTTCGTCTTTTATCATAGAATTGATACATCGTTGTTACGTTACCCTCTGGTATAGAGACTTTTATACCCGTATTCAATTACTCAGTGAACACCATGTAGTTTTAAAGATATCATCAAAAAGTTATAACTGTTCGGAGCAGATGAAGACGAGTACTTTTACATTCAATAGAGGTAAAGTTCTCAAAACCTTTTTTTGAAGAAGCAAAATAATCATAAGTGCAAGCACAGAACATTATGTCAACCATTATTGATTTAAGAACTGTGTCGATCTCTCTTTAATGACAAATAAATTAAGAGGCTGACTTATTGAAAAACCATAGTCGTATGTTATGCAATTTGTAAGATGAAACGGTTCAAAGCCTAGTACAGATAGCTTTGAAAATTGTCAAGATCAACACAAATATCAGCCAAAAGACATTTACATTCATAGAAACCTTTGTACCAATGAAGGCGATCACGCAGAAGTCTTAGACGAGTTTGATGTTTAATTTCAATAGTTTTCATTTAGCCCAAATGGCTATTGGTAAACATTTCTGACTCTCTTGGTGTTAAAAGCACTTGGATGTTTGTTAACCTTCAAAGATCCATGTTGTTTATTGTGATTTTCAGAGGTGAGCTCAATTTTTGGTTTTCCGAGTCTTTCACTTACTTCACAGCTAATAATATTATTGCAGGAAAGAGCCGTTGGATCCTTAGAGAATCGACAGTTGATATAAAACCATGGTTGGAGAGACGATATGAGTACATGAACATGTTTTGGCGACATTATTTTCGTTTGCTCAAATTCATAGCTTTTGACATTGTTTGAATTAATAATATTGTGCTTCTGAAAAAGTTTAAAATTCAGAAAACGACATTATCCCAGGCTCTTTTTTACATAATGCTTATTATTTTGTAATTTTATTATTGTTCAAATTGAAAGCTCAATAACTGTACTCTCCATTCCTATGTCAAGTTGTTGTCCATTTTCAGGTGTAAAATTGTTTGCTCTATGTGGGCTATTTACGTACATTGCATCTACTTAATTTCATATGTATTTTAAGAGTCCCTTGTCCGAAGTTTATCTCCTTAAAACAATAGCTCTACCAAACCTGAGACACAAGTCAACCATGATCTCTAAATGTGCTTCTTGTTAAACCTACAAACTCAAAACTATAATTTTTATTTTTTCTGTAAAAAAAAATGAATTAGGCGGGAAGAGTGTTTTTCAGGTCCGCTCTTTTTTACTTGTGTTGACAATAGGTTTAATTCTGTCAACGTGTTTCAACATCGTAAACAAATTGAAAACATATACACACATAAAATACGTCATGGAGTATAAGAAAATAATTTCCTGGTCTTGATATAAAAGAGCAAACCATTTAATCATTCTTAAATGCACCTGCTTTCACCTGTTATGTTTCTGTTTTCAATATATTTGCTTACTTCAAATCTGAATTGCACCAGCTGGGTGCAAAGTCAAATCAATTAATATGTCGCGTAACGCAGTCAAATTTACCTTTACTCAATGAAAGACATGTTATGCATTAATGTTTATATCGAATGACAAGTTGATTTTTCAATATCTGTATTGTCAAATTTAGTGCATATTATGTAGTATGAATGTGCAAGCCTAATGAGACACTTTGAATGTATTTTAGCTATGATATATATACCGCCCCTAAGCTTAAGAATTTTATTTGATCAATTATCAATTTATCTTTGGTTCAAGATTCAATGTGATGTTTATAATACTTTAGTGTTCACGATTGAATTCCTCCAGTCACTTTTCTGCCCCCACAAAAAGGGGGAAATGGGAAAATTGTTTTTATCTTAATTAAAATCAATATTATGTTAACGGATCTTCGAGAATTTCGAGAAGAATATTTCAACTGGTAACAACAACAAAACAACCCTGCAATTTGTTTATAAAAATCCTTAAAAAGTCATGAATAACATCTTTTTGATTTTCCCAATCAGTTACACCGCATTGGATCAGTGCAAATATTCTAGAAATACAAAAATCTTTTATAAGCCCAAGAACATCTGTCTAAACAACCCATCCATTATATTAGTTTAGTTGCTTCTTCGGTGAAATGGGCCCTTTTTTCAACAATTACGAATATCATCAAATGAAGCCCTGAAAGGTTGACAAAATAGCGAAGTCATTAAATAACAGCCTGCAATTTGAATGATGAATTTTAGTCAAAAATAATTCAAGATACTTAAAACCATATTAAAAGCCTTTCTTTAGGTCGATTGTCAACCTTACGAAAACAGCATAGTGGCTAAGTTGGTGATGTGGCTAGAACAGCCATGCAAAGTAAGACCTCGTACCAGTAATTAGATAAGGTGGAGTAAAGGATAAACCAAATGGGAACAACTGGTAAAACATAAGACGTAATTCCTCTTTTTCAAATACAGTAATGATTTATGCGTTGATAGTATTTTCACAATCTATATGCGTCGTGGTATTTAAAGTTTCACATTGTCAAAATATACATGGAAGTAGGTCTTAATCATATCTCAGGTTTCATCTATTGCCTGGCTTCGCCAAAATTACAGTTTCATCCTATTCATGCTTTCCGGAATTTCTCCTGGCGGAACAAAATTGCACCACAATCCGTTCGATTTTTTTAGCAAATGACATCACTTCTCGCATTGAAAGGATGGTTCATATCGCAATGCCTTTGCCATGATTCAGGCGCCAAGATGTTGATTTAAAGACAGCGTCCAATCAGACATCTCCCATTCTAGCCAAGAAACTAGGCTAAGTGGAACAGAGTCTATATCAACAATTAATGACTTCATCTGCCTTTGAGGGGAGAGAATGTCAAACCATGCGCTTTTATTGTGTGCTGCACGTTGCTGTGCAACATGGCAAACATGAAGTCCGTGCATCACGAGCTAAATGGACAACGCCCGTGGAGCAAAGGCTAAATCAACATTTTATGACTTGATCTGCCTCTTTCGGGAGAGATTGCCTAATCGGGAGAATAAAGTTTATACTTTGATTAAATTATTTTGCAGTATGAATGTACGAAAAATTTAAATAGTAGACATGCATTAGAAATTTAACACGACGGCTAATGAGGAAACCTTTGAATTTATTATATTCTTTAAAAACATCAATAAATCTGGGGAAAATTATTTATATAATGAAATCGATTAATTAATAGGAAAGTTCATTAACCTCTGATTATCACTATCTGACCTGGAAGTGTTTTTATTGCACGTTGTACTGGCAGCAACTATATCATTAAATTATATTCGCTTGATAATGAATGACAAATGTCAAATAATAATTTATTATGTATGTAGCTACTCGCAATTTACCACACAGGAGATCCTTAAAATCATTTATTCGTGATTAGATAATGTTTAAAACCGTATGAAGATAAAGTAAAACAATAACAATTATCCTGTATTTTATATGTTTTCTCATAATGTGTTCTAATACGTTGATCCAGACTATGCTATTCAAATAGCACATGGACCCGTCCATAATTAATAAAGTATTGAAAAGTACAATAGCTCGATTATGTTCTCCTTATGTTCTTATCTTTATCATTGCCCTACACACATGACAGTGTAACGTTCTGAAGCCATTACTTGGACATTAAACATTGGACATAGAACATGGCCATCAAAACACTATGACACTGTAACTATGAGCTTATTATCGTTATCGTTATTATCCGTTGCGATCATCACTTTAAGCTCATTGTGCCGACACCAAATCTACCGCTATACCAGTGCTAAATTAATACTGATGTGACACGTTCACCTCCATCGTGTTCTGTCGGTGGCTTTTCTTAAGAATTTTACACATACATGTATACTGGTATATTTCCCATAAAGCGCACAATGACGGTGTTTCGACAGGCGTGGTCTTAAAGGGGCAGAGGCACGTATTTAGGGTAATAGAAGGTGATGTCAAGAAATGAAAATTAATGGTTTCAATTGGAAGACAATGTATTTAAACTACATGAAGCAGTAATAAATCAAATATATAACGTAAAGTTTAGCCATGCGATTCCTTTTTCTTACACAAAATGAATTGAAGGTGTTCACATAAATGGCCGCCAATGGATTTTATATGAATCTTCATACTTTGTCCTCTGACTATGGATAATTGGCTTGTCTAATGAGATTTATGACACTGTCAAAATAATACATTTAACATTAACTTACAATTAACAATGAAAATTTAAAGTGTAAAATTGTCAAAAAACGTGCTTATGTGGCCTAGTTAAACCCAGGACGCATTGTGAAAAAACGTTTTGTTATACAAGCTTTGCCGTTTTAAAGTTTAGAAACAGATCCACAACCATGACAGTAGTCGCGTATGAGTTCAACCACCGGTGTTTTATCTTTTGCTGTAATCAATACTACAGCAATTTGAGACCATCCATTAGTCTGTATTTGTATACAGGAGACTCTCGGAAGTAATAAAAACGGCGTGCAGCTCCATTGTATCCCATTTACTCTGTCAACTTTGTACTCTTTATCAGGTAAAGTAGTTCTGTCTAGTTGGTTAATTTTATATTATCTGTAATGAGAATATTTATATTGAGCTCCCTGCATTTTCCCGTTCCTTCTGCCAAGTAGATCGCTTAAAATCCTTAAAGGGGCATTAGCACGTTTTTTGACAATTTTATATTTTCAATATTTGCTGATTATTGAACTGCTTATTTTGATAGTGTTCAAAATCTCGTTACACAAACCAGACGTCCATAGTCAGAGAACAAATATAAAGATTCACATAAAGTCCATTGGCAGCCATTTTTGTGTGAACACCTTTAATTCACTTTGTGTAAGAAAAGGGAATCGCATTGCTGAACCCTTTATTATATTTGATTAGATACTGATTCATCTAGTTTTAAAACGTAGTCCTTCAATTGGCACCATTTATTTTCATTTTCCTGACATCACCTTTTATTCCCTCCTAAAACGTGCTACTGCCTCTTTAAAGACCCTGTCTTATCGGTCCGCGATTTTGTAAGTTTGGGAAATGTAATAAAACATGCTTTACTAATATAAATTTTGACTATTGCATTATATTGTAGTGTTTGCATCTTAACAATGAATAGCTATGAACATATGTTAGTCTGTGATTCCTTTATGAGAAAAATTTACTTTATTTGGTGTTTTTATCATGGTCAATGATTTAAATCACGCCCATCACAATTTTTGAAGAGGTTATGTGATGTACAACGACTAGTTTTCGGAAATCCATTATAAAAAAAAACCCTATCCAAATCAAGAACAATTTAGGTGACATTCATTTCATCAATGCCTAAATCCAACATGGAAACGTTTCGAATTAATTTTAGTTGAATACAGTGACGATAAAAAGACAGTGTTTCATATACCTGTATGTAGATGGGATAGATATACAAAAATCAATATCTTTTAATATCAATGGTTTATAACAATTAGATTGAAAGCCGGATGTACACTCATTTGGATGACAAATTATTTAGGTGTTATCAAGAGATGTTCAATGTTAGGATTATAACAGTTTATCACTCTTTTTGATTAACTGATCATTACACGAGGAGAAGTGAGGGTGTTTGTCTTTTGATAACTAAAGATTAAATATACATAAACCCCTAATGACTTTCTTTACCTTCTCCCAGTAGCGAGTTCGTTAATGATATGCTTTTGTAACTCTGGCCATGTAATGAAGATCAAGCTTTCACCACAACATGCCCTCAGATGACAACAGATTAAGTATTCAAGACTTAATCAGTGTTTATACGTATACGGCAGCTTCGATTTAACCATCAGAAGAGTTATTTCCAGAAGCATTGAAGGCGTTTGTTTGCGTTGTTAGCAGATCAATGACATTTATTCATGCGTCATTTCTGCAAAGGGGTGAAGTCCTTGCTTGTGAGATTTGAGATTGATCTGGTTTGTAAACATCCTTATGTCATAGCATGAAGCTTGAAGCACATTTTTAGTTGATATCAAACATATATTTATTTTAATATTTTATAGTCAAAATCGATAATTTTTTTATCAGTAATCATTCATCTATTACCCTTGTTGGAAATATACAAACTTCAGTTATAATTTGGTTTTAGATTTCTATTTTGGCATCTGAGGTTAAGAACAATGTCATGATTTTTCTTCTGTCGTCAGCATACAACAATTTATTAGCTTTTTACTTTATCAAAAAATATCTTTTTATCAAATCTACATCTATGAATATCTGTGATCTATTCGTCATAGAAAGAAGTGAGTGAATGAGGTATGTTTTGGACCGCTTGGGCAATATTGCAGCCATTAGCGGCCATAGAAAGAAGGGTTTGGGAATGCTTTGCCAGTCATACTGTGACCTTCTTTGATTAAATTCGGAAACAGACAAAATTATTTCATGACCAAAGCTTTTATTTAATTGAAAAGTGTACGCTCTTAACGAAATAATTTGAATTTAAATCTTTCATTTGCCAACGACAAACTTAACTTCGCTTACTCTCAACAACCTGTAACAATACATATCATGCTCTCAATTTCATTTAGAGAAGTTGTTCAGTCAAATGCCTTGAACCGAACTAAATTTTATGTAAATGTTTTCTTTCATGGGAAAAAATGTCTTTAAAGGGGCAGTGGAACGTTTTTGATAATATTATATTTTCAATTTTTCACTGAAAATTGTACGTTAATGTTTATTGTATTATTTTGATAGTGTCAAATATCTCATAACACAAACCAATCATCTTTAGAAGACAAAGTATGAAGATAGACCTAAAATCCATGAGCCATTTGTGTGAACACCTTTAATTCATTTTGTGTAAGAAAAGGGAATCGCATGGCTGAACTTTACATTATATATTTGAATAATTACTGCTCCATTTAGTTTAAATGGATTGTCAATGAATTGGAACCATTAATTTTCATTTTACTGACATCAACTGATATTACCCCTTAAAACGTGCTACTGCCCCTTTTAAAGATGAAGCATTAACAGACGTTGTATTTGTTTTGTTTACTTCAAATGATTACCACAAGCAATCATTGTCAAATGCTTGATGGAGCTTACATTGTATGATACATATATATAGATATTAAATAACCTGTTTTAAAAGTTAATAAATTGACTTGAATAACTATGTAAAGGAAAGATGAGCTTCCGTGCGTACAGCTGCGTATCCTAAGTTTGTTCACTTGCTTGTGTATCTTAGCGAAATATCATGTAAATTGGGTTTCATTTTGACGTTGATAAAATAACTCCAGGAGCACCTACAAACGACAACCAAATATTCATTAGTAAATTAATCATTCCCAAACTATATTTCGGGATCGTCTTGTCACTGGTACTGAATCTGGATATCTGGCATGATTAAATAAACAGATGGGGTCATATTTGTGAAATTTCGATTTTAAAATTCCACGTAAATTTTGTAAGAAAGAAATCAGTATAATTACATTGCATCAATGCAAAGAAACAAATATGACTTAGATCTAAAGCTATTGATCACAAATGTATGATTTTGTAAGGAAAAATACAAACTAGTGTTTTCGAAAATTTGACCCCTGGTCATTTCAATGCCCTGCCAAATTTGTGACGGTTACCTTTAAGGTATGACATACGAATATGTTAACGCAGACTGAATGTTAACTTATGTACTCAAATTTCAACATTATCCGTCTCGTTTTCGCAATGCTAGGATGCCCCAAAGACATTCCAAATTACATAATATTTGCACTAAAATCGCAGGTAAGTACAAACTTAAGATACGCAGCTGTATCAATCGTGGTGGTACATACAGATCCCTTTTAACTGAATAAATAACAGAAAACATTACAATTGTTTTACTTGAATACTCCTGCCAGATAGTTCAAGCTTAAGTTCATAATCGAACGATATTAAAAGAAAATATTAAAAATAATTTCACATTTAAGTTGCAATAAACATAACATCAATGGTGTATAGTTTTATGATTGATAGTGCTGTCATCAATAGGATTACTTCATGGACTTTCACAAAACATGTTAATGTTAACTAAATACCATAGGCAGAAACGAATGGAAGGTTAGTTTATGTACATCGCTAAATGCTGTGAGAGAGCATCACTTGAATGATTAAAAATTTCGATGCAAAGAAATTTTATGTAAGACCTGCATCTATTATTTTAGGGTTATTTATGTGCATTGGAACTACTGAACTGTTTGGTAAGAGGTTGGTAGCCTTGACAAAAAGTGAATTTATTCATTCATTCATTTATTTTGATCGAGTTATTTTAGACGAAAAAAATGCTTTCCATCCTTCTCAATGTAAAATGTACCTAACTAGATCAATAGAATATTAACAATACTCTTATAATCGTAATTTAAAAACCATAAACTAGCTTCATTTTATTAAAATTGTTACAAACCAACTAGTACCTATACATGGACATATATAGGAAAAATAACAACATATACATAACACAACATAAAGTACTACTGTTTGTATCAATCCTTAGTAGCTCAGTCGACAAAGTCGCTGCTCTGAGACATAAAGGTCCCGGGTTCGATGCATCACTGTTAATAAATTTCAAAATTTATCAATTTAAATTTTACAAGTCCTTTAGTTAGCCAAAGTTGAAGATTTATTCAACTGACTAAGTAAGATGTATAAAAAAGAGTAAGTGTATTAGAACAGTAGAGATATATCGGTCAATACACCTACAGTAAGAACAAATGAAACATTAGCAACGAGACCGGAAGCATTGCCTCCTACATATACGGGTACATTAACAAACAGTGTGATTTATAGCTCACACCTACACTCGACTGAGCATATTTCCGTTCTTGTAATATGAGTTATTATAAGTACTTATTACATTATAAAATGTGAACTTGTTATCTTGGCCATACCAATTTTATCTTAGGATTCTTGTAACAATATTTATTAACTACTGAACAGGATCTAAATCTATCTGATTATTTCCCAAAATAATAAATATATAGAAGAAAATACTATTTTGGATGTTCTTATTGAAAAGGATTAAACAGATCCAAATCTATACAATTATTTCCCAAAGTAGTAAGTATTTAGAAGAAAATGCTATAAGAATTTTTTTTTCATATTCGAAAGAATTAGATAAAATTCCATGTGTTGTCTGTTACTGCACCACGAGCAATTCAAATATTTATAAATCGATTCCTAGATAATTAGAATCTTAGAATATATCACAATTGTACAATTAAAGATGTAGTGGTCGAACATATGTGATTATTGAATAATTATATGATTATTCCATCTCAATTATAAAAATGTAAAGCACATACAATGTACTATAAGCACAATTTAAGTTGCACAAGTGATACAGTACAAATGTAAGGACACACAGAATCATCATTGTCTCAGGGTTAAGGTAAAGGGCAGGTTATATGTGTACTGGTAATGGAAAGCATCTCTCACATCAATGTTAGAAGATGTGAATGATATTCAAGATGTTGAGGATGTATCATTTTTTAAAGAATATATTTATGTTTGAAAAAGGATAACTAGTTGTGATGATTTTTACATTTATCTCAAACTAGTAAAAGCCGTTGATGTCTTAAATCAAAGAATCTTAAGAATCATCGCCTGCCTTAATAATTGTCTTATAAAACAAGTACAGCCATTTTTTCATTCTTTAATACTTAAGGTAGGCATTAGGATGTGGTGTTAGCTTCGTGTCAAACCATCATATTAATTATAAACGCCTGATATTTACAGGAAAATATGTTTCGTGAAGTGAATATTTTGGATAATATTTCAATAATTCATGAACATATGGGTCTGAAATCCAAAATCGCCTGCCCTGAATACTCACCTGCCATATTTTTTTCAGCCAAGACTGCTGGACAATTACTAAAGGATCTACGGTACTCTCGATAAATGATAAATAACTTCCATGTTCATGTTCCCAAATAGAGTTATTTCATTACTAACACATAAGCATGAAAGAACAAGACACATACTATCTTTATTGCGTTTTATAATATTAACCATATAAATACATTTCATTTCAATTGTTTGATTGTTTTATACCCAAACAGGCTATACAAACTGTAGGATATATTTTATCAAAATATAAAGCAAGTAGTGTTGAGAATTGAGAATAATTTTCAAATTTATTCAAAATTAGTTTGTTTTATTTTTAAATTGTTTAAACAATGAAGAACTCCCCTTAAGAGAGATGACCTATACATCTGCCACGTTCAATGTTGATGCATTAAATTCACATTTACCGTGACGCAGATATGACGGTTTAGCAGGAACCGACGTAAGCAAACGCCCTCAATGTTTCTTGAAATAGACACCAAGACAATTCAACACTCAATGTAAACACTGATTAATTCTAATGAGATGTTATCTTTGTGGACACCTTTTAGAGCAATAGCTGCTTAAGGACTGAACCACTAAATGAAACCGAATTCAAGACTTATTGACTAGATACAGAAACGTAGCAGCTTTTAGCTTAAAAAAAATATTGGAATTACTAGAAGCTGTTGATTGTATGGATAACCTGTGCTTTGAATAAATACTTAATAAATACAAGAAATTGTAAAAAAAGAGTATTCTTTAAAACAAAAATGCTTGTCAATTTATAAAGAAAACCACTCCATGGTCGAATGTTGTTTTCAATTCCCGTTATCGGAATGGGAAACACAAGACCTAATATTACTACCAGCAGATAACAAGTTGAAGGCCGCTATTTGAGCAAATTTGTAATAATTACTGATAAATGATTGCATAATGTGTATTCATTTTCGTCTTTACTTCATGTTTGAATTGCTTTCAGTTTGTTTCATCCAATCTATGTTTTGCAAGAAATATCGTGTTGACAGTTGATTTCGAATAGTGTCATGTAATGACATTACAATTTTTTTTACAAAATCAATAAATGGCCTCACAATGCTACAAACCCATTGCACTGGCAGTCTGGTACTGCAGTGTTCAAATATGTAAAAGTTTCAATGATATGATATGTAAATTGATCTTTGATGGTGTCAAATATATCATTGATTAATGTTCACATGATTGTAACCTGTAAGTCATATTGATATTTGTTGAATAAGGAGACACCTGCATGACGTTTTCTAAATAACATTTGACAAATCTTCAATGTAGGGGCATTTCAAACAAAATGTGTTTCATGGCTAGTAAAACTGAAGTTTAACAAACCATCAACAAAAAACGCATCATACATCATGGTAATTCTCTGAAGAAATGAATTTGTTTATGAAAAACCACAATGCACAATGCAGGTGGCGAGCAAAAGCCTATAGAAGCTGACAACACTGGCTGAATCAAATTTATATTTTAATTCCCTTACTGACTTTTAAACATGATACTTTTGTGTAGTTAAAAAGGAAAACGTCTTTGAGTCCTTCCCCTTTCTTAAACAAAACATGAATTTGATGCAGGGTCGCTTTTTAATATGAAATTGTTTATTGATATATAGCTGGAATGGTTGCTTACGCGTTAATACTTTAGTATCTGGGGCAATGGGGTCAATGGGAGCAATTCAAAGATTAGGAATATGTGGCATATTTATGAAAGATACTTTTCATTTAAATATATTCTCTAAAAATATACATTTCACCAACTATCGCACTAGGTTTCATTTAGGTTTGAATTTTATTCTACAATTTTGATGTACAAACATATAAACCATTATAAACAATATAATAATAGATAGATAAGTGGTAAGCATCAAATGTCAGACCAGCTTTGTTTTCAGATTCCGGAACTGTGAGAGTGTGAAGAGGTCACAAAAGGTGCCTGATTGAGTACAAATATTGACTACGACGTGACTTTCATTAGATAAAATGGCAATGTACTGTTGACTTCCGATTCAGAATAAATTCAGTTGGTGGTCTCATTAAAGGAAATTCAGGGATCAATGGTCAAACTGTACATTGTAAGCCTGACGAATTTTTAAATTTTTAAATTTTTACAAGTTGTGATAAAAGAAATGCTCAAGATTTGAACTTGAAGTTGAAAGATTTAAGAGTAATAATTATAATCAGACTCGGTGTACAGCATGAAAGAGTTACACTTTCTACGTTTGTTACATTGTATCTTGTTGAATGTACTTGATGTAGATTACTTACGCGTCTTAAATTTTAAATTCTATATAATCCTACTTATGTTTTATAATTACGGATAAAACTATTTTTCTTTCTTGAAATCAAATTAGACATGCACGTCTCTAATCTCTTTAACGTTTAAAGATTTTTAAATTATGATAAAGTTATAAATTCAGCTCTTAAAATTCTTTGTATTGAAATAAATTAGACATTTCCAAATTCTAATCACAAATCACAGTTTTTGTTTTTTAATTACATTATTGTACAGTTTAACATACATGAAGCGGAAGAAGTGAAGAAGCTCAAAGGTTTAAACTTTTCTTCACCTCTTTCATTACATTTTGCGATACAAATATATTTCATTATGTTGAAATTGTAGCTTTACATTCATTAAAAAGGATATATTAGATGCACTTTGAATGCATGATTATTCAAGTGAAATACACTATCAAAGGAACAATATATATTAATTACATATTTCAATATCTTAAAGGGGCAGTAGCACGTTTTTGATAATTTTATATTTTAAATTTTCACTGATAGTTGTAAGTTAATTGTAAATGTATTAGTTTGACAATGTAAACAATCTCATTACACAAACCAATCATCCATAGTCAGAGGACAAAAGTATGAATATTCACATAGAATCCATTTGCGGCCATTTTGTGTGAACACCTTTAATTCGTTTTGTGTAAGAAAAAGGAATCGCATGGCTAAACTTTAGTAATATTTTTGAATTATTACTGCTGCATCTAGTTTAAATACATTGTCTTTCAATTGGAACCATTTATTTTCATCTTCCTGACATTATCATGTTTTCCCCCTAAAACGTGCTACTGTCCCTTTAAGTCATGTAAAGTTTAAGTGATTTAGAAGTAATAGATTCATGTTTTTTATAAATGCATCTCTATCGGAGACATAAAATCAATATTAGTGGTTATCATAAACACTTCAAGTGGTATCGTTTGTATTAAAATAAGTCAATAAAGCTGCATCAAAATCTATATTTAAAGTTTAAAAAAAAGAAGATATCTCTACTTTTTGCAGCATTGACAACTTCTCTGAGCACTGTAATAATTTGAAGTTGTATAAACGATACAAGTGGACATGTGCTAGATGTATAGATGTATAGATATTTTAGCATGAAAACGTTTTTGTGTTTCCTCTTCATAACAAAATATATTAAATGAACGTTTAATAGAATAAGTTGAAAGGATGAAAATAATATTCTTTGTGATGTTTCGTTAACTCACTGAATGCAAGAATGATTTTGAAATATAGTAAGTACTGAAAACACTGTTCCATACTTCCATTGAGTCGAGTTTTAATTATTGAAATAGTTGTTCTTGACAATGTGTTTGAAATTAATACCCATAACCATTTACATACAGTAGTAAAACACAACATTTCTGAAATTGTCAATACTACTTTGTAAGCAATTAGTTCATCTTGAATCCCATTCTTTCCCAAAAGAGGCAGACCAAGTCATGAAATGTTGATGGAGCCTCTGTTTTTATTATACCAAATTCGTGTTTTGTGGTAGTTTCCCCTGGCGAAAAATTTGCACCACAATCCATTTAAATTATTTCAGTAAATGACAACGTCTCTCGCCATGATTCAGCAGCCAAAATTATTTTTTAAAGGACAGCGCCACCGATTTCACAACTAACTTTGATGCATCCAATCAGGCATCCTACCCCACAAACTCGGCGAATAAGATCAGAGGTTCGATTCATGATTTGACCTGCCTCTGTGGGAGAGAATGCTTGAATCCATGATATAGGGAAAATATTTGAAGAAAATGGTGTCTGCTTTGTGGATAATTAAAGAATTCTAAATGTAAGGCCTGGGTTTAATCTTGAATACCATTTTATTAAAATGATGGTTTTAACAATGTAGAATGTGCCATTACAGTCATGTTCTACGTAGATGTGATATGCATAATCAAATGAGCAGTATGATGTTTTTTGTTTAGAAAAAAAGGGTTTTCAGAAAAAAACTGACATTGTTAATGCCTTGGAGGTTTATATATTTTCGTAGGCATGAATATTGTTATTATATATTTTCTTAGGATTATACATGTATCTTTAAATGTAAATTTGAAAATTATAACCCATGATTTGACGTTATCTGCACCCAGTTATGATCTATTCTAGCATGAGGTAGACATTTCAAACATTTTATTTCAGATTTTAACAATATGAACTTGGCAGGAAATGGTCAAAATTAAATCGCAATCATTCTGGTTTTTTTTACACTTCACATAAAAATGTATAAATCATGTTTCAATTATTCGTTTATTTCAAAGTGTAAACGAGAAAGTAGTTGTTAACTTGTTGGTGTGTGCCAATAAATTGTTAAGGAATTCATGTCTTGAAGACACATGTTTCTAACTAAAAAGTTTAAGAATTATCAAAGGAGTGGATGAAAGAAACCTTCCAACTGAAATGGTTTATTTGACATAAAAATCCAAGACAAATTGGCAATATGCTCCATTTTTTGAACCAGGAAGTCGAGATAAATTGCAAAATAAAGCAATTACTCAACCTGAATAACTATATGTTATAAAAAGAATGAATCAAATGGTAATGTTTCGTTCAAGTTGATAAATCAACAGGCCTGTTTGAAAGTTATCAGTTTTAACCTTCTCATAAGAAGGTATATAATAAATCGTAAATTTAAATGAAATCACAAAGCTACATAAATGTCAGCAAAAATATTCAAATGTCAAATCTTGAATCTTATGTTTCAATGTAGTAAACTAATTCTATGACCTCTTACAAAATGTACTTAGAGGCATATACGTTGTGGCCTGATAAGTTTCCTTTAAACAATTTATTACATCCGATAAACAATAGTGCACTGTAGATAACCGAGTGTTTTCTCGGATTTAAGTGAACATTTATTCACGGGAGAAATTTAGTTAAGAAAACTAGATTGTCAAAGATTTATTTAGTTTCTCAATTGAACATTATTTTCCTGTGACATATCTTTGGTAAAATATAATTTTCGTTAAAATATCTGATCATAGTATTAATCTTCCAATCAATTTTATTTTAGAATAAGAGTTGAAAGACATTGGTTAGGCATTGGTAAGACATGTATGACATTTATATGTGACATTTTTTCAGTTGTCTCTTCCATAAAGCATTGCAACAATTTAGCCTCTATATCAGAATAAAACATTCACTGGTATGATATTCTTAAACCTGTTTATTCTTTACGCATCATAAATACCTAATTTGTCAAACCTAGAACACTTGTGTTCTCATAACTTGTAGGAAATATAGAACATACTAATTTAATGTTTTTAATGTTGATTTTATTGAATTTCAGTTGCATATGCGAATTGGTAAAGTCTAGATATGCTGAAACGACTTTACACTCAGGTTAACCTTAGTGCCATTTTTAACATTGCACTGAAGCTATCATAGTGACTTGAGGTAACCATAGTGTTTTGTGCAACAATCGCTGGGTAAGGGATCATCTTTTATTAGATTCACAATATTGGGTTTGGGTTGTTGATGTCACAAATAAAAACTTTCAATATATCCTTTACTATTCATAAATTCACATAATTTTTTTGAACAAGAAACTTTATGCTTTTGTCATTAAACATGTGTTGCTCGTCAAGATCATGAAATGATTGGTGTTCAAGCTTTCCACATTTAACTATCATAAATATGTCATGGTTGAAATATTAGTCGATGGAATAAAATCCTCAACCAGAAATAATTTGCTTGTTTCTTTCTTTTTGTGTAAGTGGAATTGTTTGTACATACACATAGCTTTAATCAAGTGTAAGGGGCAATAATAAGGAATAGGAGATGCTAAGGTATTTCCTGCAATTTCTGTCTCTATCTTCAACGTAACCAAGTGTTTCGAAGTACACAAAAGTCATAGATACTATGAAAAGTATTGATATAATTTCCATTTTCCTTTTAATTCAATTTCGTAACATGATACAAACCGTACAAAAGGCAAATGCTTCAAACTTGTTTCTGTTGTCTCTCATAAAAAAAATTATGTTCATGTCACTAACTTGGAAATTTTAAATTCCTAATGAGCGTTGTCTAGTGTAGTGTCCTGACAGACAGGTGAATTAGAAAGATACTAAATTGATATACTCATCATGAGAACCCTTTTCATTAAGAGCCCGATTAGGAGTAGACTCTAGGGAGTAGAAATGCCTTGTTCCTTTCAACTCATGATATACTCATCATGAGGACCCTTTTCATTAAGAGCCCGATTAGGAGTAGACTCTAGGGAGTAGAAATGCCTTGTTCCTTTCAACTCATGATATACTCATCATGAGGACCCTTTTCATTAAGAGCCCGATTAGGAGTAGACTCTAGGGAGTAGAAATGCCTTGTTCCTTTCAACTCATGATATACTCATCATGAGGACCCTTTTCATTAAGAGCCCGATTAGGAGTAGACTCTAGGGAGTAGAAATGCCTTGTTCCTTTCAACTCATGTTTTTTCTTATCTTAAACTGGACAACGCAGAATGAAACATTAACAAAACAAATCAAAACATTGACAAATAAACATGGTGGTGTAAAAATAATTGCTGAGTCAGGTGAATCACAAATCAGTCTAAAAGCATCACGTGAAGAGGTCAGGAACCCAGCTGTGTGCAAATATTGACTAGGAAGTAGTTTATTACAGATTCCCATCGAAATGTTGAGATAAAGTGGAGAAGTTCTGTGGACTTCCGCTGATAATTGTTTCGGTTCACTCTTTCCCTATGAGGGACATTTAGAATTCAATAGTTTTTAACTGTAAGATATAACTGTCCAATTTCCTTTTACACAGTCAGGATGATTATAGGTCTGTTACCATCCTTGAGTTATGAACTTTTAAATATTGATTCTTGGCAATTTCCTGTGCGTTAACATCATGCCATTTTTTTCTGCCTCCCATGTCATTGAAAACGACAGTTACTTTTATAGCAATGGTTCATATCAAAAGGTATAAGGTATTATACACTATTTCAAACATAGATCTACAATGATATCAATATATTTGAAGACCGACGTAAATTTCTGTGATCGTTGGAGCGCGTAGGTGTAGTGGTTAGCGTGTCTGCCTCTCACGCGAACGACCCGGGTTCAAATCCCAGTGGAGACACAAAAGATTTGTGACTTGGGTCGAAAGCTGTGTAGTGTTTTTGGACATGGACGTTCATCCACATTGCACTCAGTCCACCCAGCTATACAATGGGTATCTGGCTATACGGTTGTACTGTCCGAAATGGACTCTCAGCGCAGGCAAGCAGCTTTGAAAAAGTACAATCCGTCAGGGTAATAATGCACATTTGTGAATCGTCGGTGAGCAACTAAAAGGAGATGGATACTTGACGTAAAACTTATCATTATTATTAGGTCTTCAAGACAAAGTCTGGAAGACCTATTGTTTTTATCCGATTTCTTCAAGTTCTTATTAGGTCTTCAGACGAAAGTCAAAGACCTATTGTTATTATCCGGATTTTTATTATTATTATTTGGACGTTTTTTTGTTCCTCCATTTCTGAACGTATTAACGAGCCGATTTTCATGAAACTTTCAGGGATTGTAGATTTTACCCTGGAATAGACATGCGAAGCTTTTGGGCAAAATCGGTTCATTCATTAAAGGTCCAGTTCGAATCAAAAATCGAAAATTTAACATTGATTTTTTTTTCAAAATGCACTTAGAGACTTAAATTTTTTTTCAAAAGATACGCAATGAAAAATGATGAAAAAAAGGAAATCAGGACAAATTCGTAGGTCACGTGGTTTGTCCGCCATCTTGCTTTTAGTGCATTTTCGACCGTTTCCGACCCCACCCGCCTTTGAGAATCTTCTCCTCTGAAGATACTTGCACTAGAGAGCTGAAATTCATACTGTATGTAGCTGAAGTATTGTACATAAAAGTTATAGAAAAATATTGGTGCTAACATTAATACATTTTGTGCTGTGACCTTTCAAAGTTGACCAAAATCGAAAAATCGCCAACTTCAAGGGCAGATAACTCAAAAACCAGACCATAGAACTTAATGATTTTTGCATGAGAGTTAGACATGAGCAAGGTCTTCAAGATAAAAGAATAAAATCGATCGCGAACAGTGATTTCCGGTCACGAGGAAGGGTCAAACTTTGCATTTTTGAAAACGGGTGTTTTGGTGGGTATGTTTGAAAAATCCTTGTTAACCTACGACACGTGATACATATTTGTTCTATATATCATATGAAAGCCAAAAGAACATACAATCTTTGATAAATCTCATTAAAATTAGATTAAACATTAACATTGATTTTGGAGTATTTAAATGTGGTCAATCCTACTTTTGTTTAAAATGATTCTGATATAAGAATGATTGAAATTTTTTTGTTCATTAGCAATAAAACACTAGGAAATGTTGTATCTATCATCAGGCAGCAACAAGACTGTAGAACCTGAGATGATTGCAGTCATGATGAATATTCGGTAAAGCCTTTAATGTTGAATATCAAGTGGAATTTGGTCATTTTGATAATGTATTAGCTACTGTTTACCTCTTAGACAAAAAGTCATGTGAAGGTCAAAAACTGTGTGAAGGTCAAACAGGAATCTTGAAGACCTAAGTATTGACGCGTCAATCCTAGTTATTCTTATTATTTGTACCGATTTTTGTGAATGCGATTCTGACCTAACCAATCGATCGATTTTCATGAAACTTTCAGGACTGATAGAGTATCACGAGAACTGGCTCTGCGAAGCTTTTGAATTTCGAATTTCAATTTGTGCTAGAGTTATCTCCCTTTGAAGTTGAAACTTTATACCTCAATTTCTCGTAAACTAAGCAAGATAATCGCACAAAACTTTCACCAAAATGTGGGCATCAACATTCCCTAACAAATAAACCCATAGCCATTTTCGGCCGTAATAATAGATTTTTGGCTATTTTCAAAAAACTGAAATTTTGGCGCAATTTCGCGATTTTGACAGTACTCGTCTTTAAAAATCTTCTTCTCATTAACGGCAAGACATACAGCAGTGTTTGATAGCTCAAATGAAAGCTGAAGGAACTGTCAAGGAAGTATCGAGCCGTTTTTTTGAATTTTGATCTAGAACGTGAGTTATCTGCCCTTGAAAATGGACATTTTTTTAAAGCTTCTTTTTTCATGTTACGTTCAAAGGGACATTTCTCTGTAAGGGAATGTCAAAAAAGAAATCTGTTTGATGCATTCTGTTCCACAATGATTGTTGAACAAATTCACTACAGATTATTATCATATAAAAGTTGATATTAAAGAAAATATGTGGACATAAAGAGATTTTTTACATTTTTCGGCGATTTTAACATCTTTCGAGGGTTATTTCACTTTGAGAATTTTAGTTTCAAAACTGTTACAGATAGAAATTTTATCATTGATGTTTTGTGAAGCAGATGTAATGAGTAGACGGAAAAAAATATCAACAAGTGATGATAAAAAAAATTCTGTCCATGACCAGTCCTTGAATATTGCGATTTTGGGAAAATCCTAATTTTTAGCACATTTCAAGGTTCCACAGTTTCTTTATTAATAAAGATATCTTTTAATTGATTGTGTTTTCTCATACGCCATTCCAAGCACAACTTTTGCTATGTTGTACTTTATCATAAAAATTTTGATAGTTAAGGAGATAGAAGGACCAACATGGAGTAGGGGTAAAAAAATCTTCAAATTTCAGTGTTTTCTTTACATTACAACGTTAAATCACATGTATCTCGAAAACGGTGGGAGATAATTTAACCAAATTTTTTTCTGCTACTAGGAATAATATTCTCTGAAGAATGATGTCATAGCTGACATTGGCCACCATGATGAATTTTTCTGAAAAGTCTTTAACACTGAATATCAAGTGGAATTTGGTCATTTTGATAATGTATTAGCTACTGTTTACCTCTTAGACAAAAAGTCATGTGAAGGTCAAACAGTATGTGAAGGTCAAAGAGGAATCTGAAGACCTAAGTATTGACGCGTCAATCCTAGTTAGGTCTTCAGACGAAAGTCAAAGACCTATTGTTATTATCCGGATTTTTATTAGGTCTTCAAGACAAAGTCGTGAAGACCTATTGTTTTTATCCGATTTCTTCAAGTTTATTAAGGATTCAGCCTTTCAGGCTGAATCCTTATTGTTATTGGCGTGTTTTATTATTATTATTATTTTAATTCCACGGATTTTGTTAACTCGATTCAGCCAAAACGGCTTATGCTATTATAGTAAATTTCTGTACACTGATAGCCTTCTATGAGAAGAAGCCATACTAAGCTTTTGGGCGAAATCGGTCGACAAATAAAAGGTCAAGGTCGAATCCAAGTTCGAAAAATTAACATGGATTTTTTTTTCAAAATGCACATAGAGACCTGATTTTTTTTTTAAAAGATGCGCAATAACAAATAATGGAAAAAAACAAATCATGGCAAATTCGTAGGTCACGTGGTTTGGCCGCCATCTTGCTTTTAGTGCATTTTAGGCAATTTCCGACCCCACCCACCTTTGACAATCTTCTTCTCTGAACATACTTGCCATACAGAGCTCAAATTCATACTGAATGTAGCTGAAGTATTGTAGATTCGAATTCCTAAAGTTGAAAGACGTAACCTTAATAGTTTTTGTGCTATGACGTTTCAAAGTTGACCAAAATCTAAAAATCGCAAAATTCAAGGGCAGATAACTCAAAAACCAGACCGTAGAATTTAATGATTTTTGCATGAGAGATAGACATGGCTAAGGTCTCTAAGATAAAAGAATAAAATCGCTCGCGAACAGTCATTTCCGGTCAGGGTCAGAGGTCAAACTTTGCATTTTTGACATGTGGTGTTTCAGTAGGTATGTTTAAGACATCGTAGCGAATCAACGACGTAAGATAACACATTGTTCTATATATCATATGAAAGCCAAAAGTCTATAGATTTTCAAAAAAATTAACAACAAATTCATATGTTTATTTTACATTGAGTTACGGACCTTTGAACATTGTCAACTTTGCATGCGTTTTGAATGCATTTGATATAACTGTATATTTGCAAAATGCATAACTCATCAATCAACAACAGACATATCTCACGAACCATTAGAGATAATTTTATAATTTTTATGTCAACTTGTAGAGAAAAGAATTGTCTTTATTTCCATGTATCATTTGTCTATGCGCGCACAGCAATGAAGAAGCGGTGCGCGCTCTACTTGCGCTCCGGCGTTCGCTAATTGAACTTGTATTTAACTCGCGCACCTTGCGGCACTCATACCTCACGAACCATTAGAGATAATTTTATAATTTTTATATCAACTTGTAGAGAATAGAATTGTCTTCATTTCCATGTATCATATGTCTATGCGCGGACAGGAATAAAGAAGCGGCAAGCGAAATATAAGACATCGTTCACACGCGCTAGTTGCGCTCCGGCTATCGCTAATATAACTTGCATTTACCTCGCGCACCTTGCGGCATTCATATCTCACGAACCATTAGAGATAATTTTATAATTTTTATATCAACTCGTAGAGAAAAGAAATGTCTTCATTTCCTTGTATCATACGGTGAGTGCCGTCGGTTAATTTGAGGGATAAAATAGAAAAACTCTACACTGATAGATCACATTGTCAATTAAACTCTTTGTTGGGGACTGACAATAAATTGTCTAAGTGCGTCTCATACACTTTGATAGCCTTTGTGGTCAAGATTTAGTTTCAAGACCAAAGGCACGGGTGGGTGCGTAGGTAGGTACAAGCAAGTGTACCTTCCCTTAATTGAAAAGGGCATAATGACGGCCACTATCAGCTCTTGGGCTCTTGGGCTCTTGGTCATTAGATAAAGGGAGGCCGTCCTGATTCCTGCCTAAATGCTCGGCAGATTCCACTCGCAAGGGTGTGACGTCCTCGATTAACTCTTTTTTCCAAAATGCCTGTCGCCCTCTTGAACTTTGAAATATGCATTTCCTCCCGGCCGCATGTTCTACACTTTGTGCATGTAGACATTTCATGCAAACACACTGTCCAGTCATGTACATTCGATTTTGGTCACTAAATCCTTGCATTTCGCCACTGGACACAGGAAGTGTACTAAGAATAGCGCTAACCACGCTAGACATCGTATTTTCCACCTGAAACAACACCAAAGAGCTCGAAATGGTCAAAAGCACGCTCTGACCTCGACCAACACATCAGAAAGCTCAAAACGCTCAAAAGCAACATCCAAACACAACTACGTCAACGAACGCCTTCTCGGATGCGAGATTTCTTGTTTTGCCTTCATGAACCCAAAGTCTTAGTGCTAAAATTCCATACAATACTCATGGAGGTCCGTGGTCTCGTGGTAGAGCCTTTGCCTCTGAATCCAGAGTGCTGACTTTTAGGGTTCAAATCCCGTTCAGCCAACAAACTTTTGCAGATTGAACTTGTTATTCTTTTGCTTAGGTAGAACATATTTTGGTCACATAACAGTTAAATGGCATGAAATATCTTTTTTTATGCATTATGATTTTGGATTCGAATTTGAAATTATTTGGCTGAATCCTGTCATTGTTGCTTTGCAACTATATTTATTATTATTATTTTAATTCCACGGATTTTGTTAACTCGATTCAGCCAAAACGGCTTATGCTATTATAGTAAATTTCTGTACACTGATAGCCTTCTATGAGAAGAAGCCATACTAAGCTTTTGGGCGAAATCGGTCGACAAATAAAAGGTCAAGGTCGAATCCAAGTTCGAAAAATTAACATGGATTTTTTTTTCAAAATGCACATAGAGACCTGATTTTTTTTTTAAAAGATGCGCAATAACAAATAATGGAAAAAAACAAATCATGGCAAATTCGTAGGTCACGTGGTTTGGCCGCCATCTTGCTTTTAGTGCATTTTAGGCAATTTCCGACCCCACCCACCTTTGACAATCTTCTTCTCTGAACATACTTGCCATACAGAGCTCAAATTCATACTGAATGTAGCTGAAGTATTGTAGATTCGAATTCCTAAAGTTGAAAGACGTAACCTTAATAGTTTTTGTGCTATGACGTTTCAAAGTTGACCAAAATCTAAAAATCGCAAAATTCAAGGGCAGATAACTCAAAAACCAGACCGTAGAATTTAATGATTTTTGCATGAGAGATAGACATGGCTAAGGTCTCTAAGATAAAAGAATAAAATCGCTCGCGAACAGTCATTTCCGGTCAGGGTCAGAGGTCAAACTTTGCATTTTTGACATGTGGTGTTTCAGTAGGTATGTTTAAGACATCGTAGCGAATCAACGACGTAAGATAACACATTGTTCTATATATCATATGAAAGCCAAAAGTCTATAGATTTTCAAAAAAATTAACAACAAATTCATATGTTTATTTTACATTGAGTTACGGACCTTTGAACATTGTCAACTTTGCATGCGTTTTGAATGCATTTGATATAACTGTATATTTGCAAAATGCATAACTCATCAATCAACAACAGACATATCTCACGAACCATTAGAGATAATTTTATAATTTTTATGTCAACTTGTAGAGAAAAGAATTGTCTTTATTTCCATGTATCATTTGTCTATGCGCGCACAGCAATGAAGAAGCGGTGCGCGCTCTACTTGCGCTCCGGCGTTCGCTAATTGAACTTGTATTTAACTCGCGCACCTTGCGGCACTCATACCTCACGAACCATTAGAGATAATTTTATAATTTTTATATCAACTTGTAGAGAATAGAATTGTCTTCATTTCCATGTATCATATGTCTATGCGCGGACAGGAATAAAGAAGCGGCAAGCGAAATATAAGACATCGTTCACACGCGCTAGTTGCGCTCCGGCTATCGCTAATATAACTTGCATTTACCTCGCGCACCTTGCGGCATTCATATCTCACGAACCATTAGAGATAATTTTATAATTTTTATATCAACTCGTAGAGAAAAGAAATGTCTTCATTTCCTTGTATCATACGGTGAGTGCCGTCGGTTAATTTGAGGGATAAAATAGAAAAACTCTACACTGATAGATCACATTGTCAATTAAACTCTTTGTTGGGGACTGACAATAAATTGTCTAAGTGCGTCTCATACACTTTGATAGCCTTTGTGGTCAAGATTTAGTTTCAAGACCAAAGGCACGGGTGGGTGCGTAGGTAGGTACAAGCAAGTGTACCTTCCCTTAATTGAAAAGGGCATAATGACGGCCACTATCAGCTCTTGGGCTCTTGGGCTCTTGGTCATTAGATAAAGGGAGGCCGTCCTGATTCCTGCCTAAATGCTCGGCAGATTCCACTCGCAAGGGTGTGACGTCCTCGATTAACTCTTTTTTCCAAAATGCCTGTCGCCCTCTTGAACTTTGAAATATGCATTTCCTCCCGGCCGCATGTTCTACACTTTGTGCATGTAGACATTTCATGCAAACACACTGTCCAGTCATGTACATTCGATTTTGGTCACTAAATCCTTGCATTTCGCCACTGGACACAGGAAGTGTACTAAGAATAGCGCTAACCACGCTAGACATCGTATTTTCCACCTGAAACAACACCAAAGAGCTCGAAATGGTCAAAAGCACGCTCTGACCTCGACCAACACATCAGAAAGCTCAAAACGCTCAAAAGCAACATCCAAACACAACTACGTCAACGAACGCCTTCTCGGATGCGAGATTTCTTGTTTTGCCTTCATGAACCCAAAGTCTTAGTGCTAAAATTCCATACAATACTCATGGAGGTCCGTGGTCTCGTGGTAGAGCCTTTGCCTCTGAATCCAGAGTGCTGACTTTTAGGGTTCAAATCCCGTTCAGCCAACAAACTTTTGCAGATTGAACTTGTTATTCTTTTGCTTAGGTAGAACATATTTTGGTCACATAACAGTTAAATGGCATGAAATATCTTTTTTTATGCATTATGATTTTGGATTCGAATTTGAAATTATTTGGCTGAATCCTGTCATTGTTGCTTTGCAACTATATTTAAGGATTCAGCCTTTCAGGCTGAATCCTTATTGTTATTGGCGTGTTTTATTAAGGATTCAGCTTTTCAAGCTGAATCCTTATTGTTATTGGCGTGTTTTATTATTATTTTTATTCCACCGATTTTGTCGTCGCGATTCAGCCAGAACGGCTAATGATATAACAGTAAAATTTTGTACACTGATAGCACTCTATGAGAAGAGGCCATAGTAAGCTTTTGGGCGAAATCGGTCGACAAATAAAAGGTCAAGGTCGAATCTAAGTTCGAAAAATTAACATGGTTTTTTTTTTCAAAATGCACTTAGCGACCTGAAATTTTTTTTAAAAGATGCGCAATAAAAAATGATGGAAAAAACCAAATCATGGCAAATTCGTAGGTCACGTGGTTTGGCCGCCATCTTGGTTTTAGTGCATTTTTGGCGATTTCCGACCCCACCCACCTTTGACAATCTTCTCCTCTGAAGATACTTACACTACAGAGCTCAAATTCATGCTAAATGTAGCTGAAGTATTGTAGATTCGAATTCCTAAAGTTGAAAGACGTAACCTTAATAGTTTTTGTGCTATGACGTTTCAAAGTTGACCAAAATCTAAAAATCGCAAAATTCAAGGGCAGATAACTCAAAAACCAGACCGTAGAATTTAATGATTTTTGCATGAGAGATAGACATGGCTAAGGTCTCTAAGATAAAAGAATAAAATCGCTCGCGAACAGTCATTTCCGGTCGATGGGACGTGTCAAATTACATAAGATAAGTAAATAAACTCAAAATGGTCATAGAGACATAAAAGTTATACCAAACGAAGCGCAATGAAATTTCAAGCAAAAAAGTCTACTATGAGAAACGTGTAGGTAGCATAGTTTTTTAGTTTGGAGTGAGTTAAGTTTTCAATATTTAGCCAGCAGTAGTGCTTTCTAGTGACATCTGTGCGAGGTCAGGCAGAGGCCAAGCTGGCTGTGTATTGTAGCTTGATACAGCATGCGGCGCTTGAGTGCTCTAGACTTGCTTTGAGCCTGCTTTAGTTATTCATGATTTTAAGTTCATTTTGTAAAAATCGTTTGAGTATCTGGTCCTTTAATACTTTGTTGATGTTATGACTGCAGCTGAATCCTTTTGTCGCCGCTTTGCGGCTATATTTATTATTATTATTATTATTATTTGTACTTTTTTTGTTGAAACGATTCTGACCAAACGGTTGCTCCAATTTCGCCCAAACTTGACATGCAGATACCTCTTAACCTGGAATCGACGTGCGAAGCTTTTGGGCAAAATCGGTTCATTCATTAAGGGTCCAGGTCGAATCCAAAATCGAAAATTTAACATTGATTTTTTTTTCAAAATGCACTTAGAGACTTAAAATTTTTTTTAAAAGAAGCGCAATGAAAAATAATGAAAAAAAGTAAATCATGGCAAATTCGTAGGTCACGTGGTTCGGCCGCCATCTTGCTTTTAGTGCAATTTTCATCGTTTCCGACCCCACCCACCTTTGACAATCTTCTCCTCTGAAGATACTTGCACTAGAGAGCTGAAATTCATACTGAATGTAGCTGAGGTATTGTTTTCTTGAAATCGTAAAGTTGTAAGACCTAACCTTAATACTTTTTGTGCTGTGACCTTTCAAAGTTGACCAAAATCGAAAAATCACCAACTTCAAGGGCAGATTTCTCAAAAACCTGACCTTAGAATTCAATGATTTTTGCATGAGAGTTAGACATTGGCAAGGTCTTTAAGATAAAAGAATAAAATCGATCGCGAACAGTCATTTCTGGTCCTGAGGAAGGGTCAAACTTTGCATTTTGGAAAAGGGTGTTTTGGTGGGTATGTTTGAAAAACTCTTGTAAACCAACGACACATGATAAATACTTGTTCTATATATCAAATGAAAGATAAAAGATCATACAATCTTGGATAAATCTCATTAAAATTAGATTAAACATTAACATTGAAATTCGGAGCATTTAAATGTGTTCAATCCTACTTTCGTTTTGAATGATTATGATACATCTATGATTGAAAAACTGTAGTTCATTGGCAATAAAACACTAGGCAATATTTTATCTATCATCAGGCAGCAACAAGACTGTAGAACCTGAGATGATTCATGTTTGCAGCCATGTTGAATTTTCTGTAAAGGCTTAAACTTTGAATATCAAGTGAAATATGGTAATTTTGATAATGTATTAGTTACTGTTTACCTCTTAGACAAAAACCCATGTGAAGGTCAAACAGTACGTGAAGGTCAAACAGGAATCTTGAAGACCTAAGTACTGCCGCGGCAGTCCTAGTTATTATTAGGTCTTCAGACGAAAGTCAAAGACCTATTGTTCTTATCCGGATTTTTATTATTATTATTATTATTAGGTCTTCAGACGAAAGTCAAAGACCTATTGTTCTTATCCGGGTTTTTCTTATTATTATTATTATTTATACGATTTTGTGACAGCGATTCTGACCTAACCAATCGATCGATTTTCATGAAACTTTCAGGACTGATAGAGTATTACGAGAACTGGCTCTGCGAAGCTTTTGAATTTCGAATTTCAATGTGTGCTTGAGTTATCTCCCTTTGAAGTTGAAACTTCATACCTCAATTTCTCGAAAACTAAGAAAGATAATCGCACAAAACTTTCACCAAAATGTAGGCAGCAACATTCCCCATCAAATTAGCACATAGCCGTTTTCGGCCGTAATAATAGATTTTTGGCTATTTTAAAAAAACTGAAATTTTGGCGCAATTTCGCGATTTTGACAGTACTCGTCTTTGAAAATCTTCTTCTCATTAACGGCAAGACATACAGCAGTGTTTGATAGCTCAAATGAAAGCTAAAAGAACTGCCAAGAAAGTATCGAGCCGTTTTTTTGAATTTTGATCTACAACGTGAGTTATCTGCCCTTGAAAATGGACATTTTTTTAAAGCATCATTTTTCATGTTACGTTCAAAGGGACATTACTCTGTAAGGGAATGTCGAATAGGAAATCTGTTTGATGCATTCTGTTCCACAATGATTGTTGAACAAATTCACTACAGATTATTATCATATAAAAGTTGATATTAAAGAAAATATGTGGACATAAAGAGATTTTTTACATTTTTCGACGATTTTAACATCTTTCGAGGGTTATTTTACTTTGAGAATTTTAGTTTCAAAACTGTTACAGATAGAAATTTTATCATTGATGTTTTGTGAAGCAGATGTAATGAGTAGACGGAAAAAAATATCAACAAGTGATGATAAAAAAAATTCTGTCCATGACCAGTCCTTGAATATTGCAATTTTAGGAAAAAACTCATTTTGAGCACATTTCAAGGTTCCACAGTTTCTTTATTAATTAAGATATCTTTTAATTGATTGTGTTTTCTCATACGCCATTCCAAGCACAACTTTTGCTATGTTATACTTTATCATAAAAATTTTGATAGTTAAGGAGATAGAAGGACCAACATGGAGTAGGGGTAAAAAAATCTTCAAATTTCAGTGTTTTCTTTACATTACAACGCTAAATCACATGTATCTCGAAAACGGTGGGAGATAATTTAACCAAATTTTTTTCTGCTACTAGGAATAATATTCTCTGAAGAATGATGTCATAGCTGACATTGGCCACCATTATGAATTTTTCTGAAAAGTCTTTAACACTGAATATCAAGTGGAATTTGGTCATTTTGATAATGTATTAGCTACTGTTTACCTCTTAGACAAAAAGTCATGTGAAGGTCAAACAGTATGTGAAGGTCAAAGAGGAATCTGAAGACCTAAGTATTGACGCGTCAATCCTAGTTATTATTATTATTATTTGTACGATTTTGTGACAGCGATTCTGACCTAACCAATCGATCGATTTTCATGAAACTTTCAGGACTGATAGAGTATCACGAGAACTGGCTCTGCGAAGCTTTTGAATTTCGAATTTCTATTTGTTCTTGAGTTATCTCCCTTTGAAGTTGAAACTTCATACCTCATTTTCTCGAGAACTAAGAAAGATAATCGCATAAAACTTTGACCAAAATGTGGGCATCAACATTACCCATCAAATTAGCACATAGCCGTTTTCGGCCGTAATAATAGATTTTTGGCTATTTTCAAAAAACTGAAATTTTGGTGCAATTTCGCGATTTTAACAGTACTCGTCTTTGAAAATCTTCTTCTCAATAACGGCAAGACATACAACAGTGTTTGATAGCTCAAATGAAAGCTAAAAGAACTGCCAAGAAAGTGTCGAGCCGTTTTTTGGAATTTTCATCTACAACGTGAGTTATCTGCCCTTGAAAATGGACATTTTATTAAAGCATAATTTTTCATGTTACATTCAAAGGGACATTACTCTGTAAGGGAATGTCGAATAAGAAATCTGTTTGATGCATTCTGTTCTACACTGATTGTTGAACAAATTCACTACAGATTATTATCATATAAAAGTTGATATTAAAGAAAATATGTGGACATAAAGAGATTTTTTACATTTTTCGGCGATTTTAACATCTTTCGAGGGTTATTTTACTTTGAGAATTTTAGTTTCAAAACTGTTACAGATAGAAATTTTATCATTGATGTTTTGTGAAGCAGATGTAATGAGTAGACGGAAAAAAATATCAACAAGTGATGATAAAAAAAATTCTGTCCATGACCAGTCCTTGAATATTGCGATTTTGGGAAAATCCTCATTTTTAGCACATTTCAAGGTTCCACAGTTTCTTTATTAATAAAGATATCTTTTAATTGATTGTGTTTTCTCATACGCCATTCCAAGCACAACTTTTGCTATGTTGTACTTTATCATAAAAATTTTGATAGTTAAGGAGATAGAAGGACCAACATGGAGTAGGGGTAAAAAAATCTTCAAATTTCAGTGTTTTCTTTACATTACAACGTTAAATCACATGTATCTCGAAAACGGTGGGAGATAATTTAACCAAATTTTTTTCTGCTACTAGGAATAATATTCTCTGAAGAATGATGTCATAGCTGACATTGGCCACCATGATGAATTTTTATAAAAAGTCTTTAACACTGAATATCAAGTGGAATTTGGTCATTTTCATAATGTATTAGCTACTGTTTACCTCTTAGACAAAAAGTCATGTGAAGGTCAAACAGTATGTGAAGGTCAAAGAGGAATCTGAAGACCTAAGTATTGACGCGTCAATCCTAGTTAGGTCTTCAAGACAAAGTCGTGAAGACCTATTGTTTTTATCCGATTTCTTCAAGTTTATTATTATTAGGTCTTCAAGACAAAGTCTGGAAGACCTATTGTTTTTATCCGTTTTCTTCAAGTTTTTATTATTATTATTTGTACTTTTTTTGTGAGGACGCTACAGCTCAAACGGCTGCTCCAATTTCGCCCAAACTTGACATGAAGATACCTCTTAACCTGGAATCGACGTGCGAAGCTTTTGGGCAAAATCGGTTCATTCATTAAGGGTTCAGGTCGAATCCAAAGTCGAAAATTTAACATTGATTTTTTTTTCAAAAAAAACTTAGAGACTTAATTTTTTTTTTAAAAGAAGCGCAATGAAAAATAATGAAAAAAAGTAAATCATGGCAAATTCGTAGGTCACGTGGTTCGGCCGCCATCTTGCTTTTAGTGCAATTTTCATCGTTTCCGACCCCACCAACCTTTGACAATCTTCTCCTCTGAAGATACTTGCACTAGAGAGCTGAAATTCATACTGAATGTAGCTGAGGTATTCTTTTCTTCAAATCGTAAAGTTGTAAGACCTAACCTTAATACTTTTTGTGCTGTGACCTTTCAAAGTTGACCAAAATCGAAAAATCGCCAACTTCAAGGGCAGATAACTCAAAAACCGGACCTTAGAATTCAATGATTTTTGCATGAGAGTTAGACATTGGCAAGGTCTTTAAGATAAAAGAATAAAATCGATCGCGAACAGTCATTTCCGGTCCTGAGGAAGGGTCAAACTTTGCGTTTTGGAAAACGGGTGTTTTGGTGGGTATGTTTGAAAAACTCTTGTAAACCAACGACACATGATAAATACTTGTTCTATATATCAAATGAAAGATAAAAGATCATACAATCTTTGATAAATCTCATTAAAATTAGATTAAACATTAACATTGAAATTCGGAGCATTTAAATGTGTTCAATCCTACTTTCGTTTTGAATGATTATGATACATTTATGATTGAAAAACTGTAGTTCATTGGCAATAAAACACTAGGCAATATTTTATCTATCATCAGGCAGCAACAAGACTGTAGAACCTGAGATGATTCATGTTTGCAGCCATGTTGAATTTTCTGTAAAGGCTTAAACGTTGAATATTAAGTGAAATATGGTAATTTGGATATTGTATTAGTTACTGTTTACCGCTTAGACCAAAAGACATATGAAGGTCAAACAGTATGTGAAGGTCAAACAGGAATCTTGAAGACCTAAGTACTGCCGCGGCAGTCCTAGTTAGGTCTTCAAGACAAAGTCGTGAAGACCTATTGTTTTTATCCGATTTCTTCAAGTTTATTATTATTAGGTCTTCAAGACAAAGTCTGGAAGACCTATTGTTTTTATCCGTTTTCATCAAGTTCTTATTATTATTATTCTTTGTACAAATTTTGTGAACGAGCTACAGCTCAAACGGCTTCTCTTAATCCGCCCAAACTTTCACAGCTGATAGCCCTTACCCTGGAATCGACATGCTAAGCTTTTGGGCAAAATCGCGTCGTACATTAAAGGTCCAGTTCGAATCCAAAATCGAAAATTTAACATTGATTTTTTTTTCAAAATGCACTTAGAGACTTAAATTTTTTTTTAAATGAAGCGCAATGAAAAATAATGAAAAAAAGGAAATCAGGACAAATTCGTAGGTCACGTGCTTTGGCCGCCATTTTGCTTTTAGTGAAATTTTCACCGTTTTCGACCCCACCCGCCTTTGACAATCTTCTCCTCTGAAGATACTTGCACTACAGAGCTGAAATTCATACTGAATGTAGTTGAGGTATTGCTTTCTTGAATTCCTAATTTTGAAAGACCTAACCTTCATACTTTTTTTACTGTGACCTTTCAAAGTTGACAAAAATTGCAAAATCGCCAACTTCAAGGGCAGATAACTCAAAAACCAGACCATAGAACTTAATGATTTTTGCATGAGACTTAGACATGAGCAAGGCCTTCAAGATACAAAAATAAAATCGCTCGCGAACAGTCACTTCCGGTCAGGAGGAAGGGTCAAACTTTGCATTTTAAAAAATGATGTTTTTGTCGGTATGGTTTAAACCTCTTTAACAGACATTCATGTGAAGGTCAAACATGCATGTGAAGGTCAAACGGGAATCTTGAAGACCTAAGTACTGCCGCGGCAGTCCTAGTTATTATTATTATTATTATTATTATTTGTACTTTTTTTGTGAGAAAGCTCCAGCTCAAACGGCTGCTCCAAATTTGACAAAACTTGGCATGCAGATAGCCCTTACCCTGGAATCGACGTGCGAAGCTTTTTGGCAAAATCGGTTCATTCATTAAGGGTCCAGTTCGAATCCAAAATCGAAAATTTAACATTGATTTTTTTTTCAAAATGCACTTAGAGACTTAATTTTTTTTTTAAAAGAAGCGCAATGAAAAATAATGAAAAAAAGGAAATCAGGACAAATTCGTAGGTCACGTGCTTTGGCCGCCATTTTGCTTTTAGTGCAATTTCGCGATGTTGACAGTGCTCGTCTTTGAAAACTATCTTCTCATTAACGACAAGACATATAGCAGAGTTTGATAGCTTAAATAAAAGCTAAAAGAACTGCCAAGAAAGTAGCGAGCCGTTTTTTTGAATTTTGATCTAGAACGCGAGTTATCTGCCCTTGAAAATGGACATTTTTTAAAAGCATCATTTTTCATGTTACGTTCAAAGGGACATTACTCTGTAAGGGAATGTCAAATAAGAAATCTGTTTGATGCATACTGTTCTACAATGATTGTTGAACAGATTCACTACAGATTATTATTATATAAAATTTGATATTAAAGGAAATATGTGGACATAAACAAATGCACTTAGAGACTTAATTTTTTTTTTAAAAGAAGCGCAATGAAAAATAATGAAAAAAAGGAAATCAGGACAAATTCGTAGGTCACGTGCTTTGGCCGCCATTTTGCTTTTAGTGCAATTTCGCGATGTTGACAGTGCTCGTCTTTGAAAACTATCTTCTCATTAACGACAAGACATATAGCAGAGTTTGATAGCTTAAATAAAAGCTAAAAGAACTGCCAAGAAAGTAGCGAGCCGTTTTTTTGAATTTTGATCTAGAACGCGAGTTATCTGCCCTTGAAAATGGACATTTTTTAAAAGCATCATTTTTCATGTTACGTTCAAAGGGACATTACTCTGTAAGGGAATGTCAAATAAGAAATCTGTTTGATGCATACTGTTCTACAATGATTGTTGAACAGATTCACTACAGATTATTATTATATAAAATTTGATATTAAAGGAAATATGTGGACATAAAGAAATTTTTTACATTTTTCGGCGACTTTAACATTTATCGAGGGTTATTTTACTTTGAGAATTTTCGTTTCAAAATTGTTACAGATAGAAATTTTATCATTAATGTTTTGTGAAGCAGATGTAATGAGTAGACAGAAAAAATATCAACAAGTCATGAACAATTTTTTTCGGTCCATGACCGGTCCTTGAATATTGCGATTTTGGGAAAATCCTCATTTTTAGCACATTTCACAGTTCCACAGTTTCTTTATTAAGAAAGTTATCATTAAATTGATTGTATTTTCACATGCGCCATTCCAAGCACAACTTGAGCTATGTTGTACTATATCATAAAAATTTTGATAGTTAAGGAGATAGAAGGACCAACATGGAGTAGGGGTAAAAAAATCTTCAAATTTCAGTGTTTTCTTTACATTACAACGTTAAATCACATGTATCTCGAAAACGGTGGGAGATAATTTAACCAAATTTTTTTCTGCTACTAGGAATAATATTCTCTGAAGAATGATGTCATAGCTGACATTGGCCACCATGATGATTTTTTCTGAAAAGTCTTTAACACTGAATATCAAGTGGAATTTGGTCATTTTGATAATGTATGAGCTACTGTTTACCTCTTAGACAAAAAGTCATGTGAAGGTCAAACAGTATGTGAAGGTCAAACAGGAATCTTGAAGACCTAAGTACTGCCTCGGCAGTCCTAGTTATTCTTATTATTTGTACCGATTTTTGTGAATGCGATTCTGACCTAACCAATCGATCGATTTTCATGAAACTTTCAGGACTGATAGAGTATCACGAGAACTGGCTCTGCGAAGCTTTTGAATTTCGAATTTCAATTTGTGCTAGAGTTATCTCCCTTTGAAGTTGAAACTTCATATCTCAATTTCTCAAAAACTAAGAAAGATAATCGCACAAAACTTTCACCAAAATGTGGGCATCAACATTCCCCATCAGATAAACACTTAGCCGTTTTCGGCCGTAATAATAGATTTTTGGCTATTTTAAAAAAACTGAAATTTTGGCGCAATTTCGCGATTTTGACAGTACACGTCTTTGAAAATCTTCTTCTCATTAACGGCAAAACATACAGCAGTGTTTGATAGCTCAAATGAAAGCTAAAAGAACTGCCAAGAAAGTGTCGAGCCGTTTTTTTGAATTTTGATCTAGAACGTGAGTTATCTGCCCTTGAAAATGGACATTTTTTTAAAGCATCATTTTTCATGTTACATTCAAAGGGACATTACTCTGTAAGGGAATGTCAAATAAGAAATCTGTTTGATGCATTCTGTTCCACAATGATTGTTGAACAAATTCACTACAGATTATTATCATATAAAAGTTGATATTAAAGAAAATATGTGGACATAAAGAGATTTTTTACATTTTTCTGCGATTTTAACATCTTTCGAGGGTTATTTTACTTTGAGAATTTTAGTTTCAAAACTGTTACAGATCGAAATTTTATCATTGATGTTTTGTGAAGCAGATGTAATGAGTAGACGGAAAAAAATATCAACAAGTGATGATAAAAAAAATTCTGTCCATGACCAGTCCTTGAATATTGCGATTTTGGGAAAATCCTCATTTTTAGCACATTTCAAGGTTCCACAGTTTCTTTATTAATAGAGATATCTTTTAATTGATTGTGTTTTCTCATACGCCATTCCAAGCACAACTTTTGCTATGTTGTACTTTATCACAAAAATTTTGATAGTTAAGGAGATAGAAGGACCAACATGGGGTAGGGGTAAAAAAATCTTCAAATTTCAGTGTTTTCTTTACATTACAACATTAAATCACATGTATCTCGAAAACGGTGGGAGATAATTTAACCAAATTTTTTTCTGCTACTATGAATAATATTCTCTGAAGAATGATGTCATAGCTGACATTGGCCACCATGATGAATTTTTCTGAAAAGTCTTTAACACTCAATATCAAGTGGAATTTGGTCATTTTGATAATGTATTAGCTACTGTTTACCTCTTAGACAAAAAGTCATGTGAAGGTCAAACAGTATGTGAAGGTCAAAGAGGAATCTGAAGACCTAAGTATTGACGCGTCAATCCTAGTTATTAGGTCTTCAAGACTACGTCTGGAAGACCTATTGTTCTTATCCGGATTTTTATTATTCTTATTATTTGTACGATTTTGTGAGAGCGATTCTGACCTAACCAATCGATCGATTTTCATGAAACTTTCAGGACTGATAGAGTATCACGAGAACTCGCTCTGCGAAGCTTTTGAATTTCGAATTTCAATTTGTTCTTGAGTTATCTCCCTTTGAAGTTGAAACTTCATACCTCAATTTCTCGAAAACTAAGAAAGATAATCGCACAAAACTTTCACCAAAATGTGGGCATCAACATTCCCCATCAAATAAGCACATAGCCGTTTTCGGCCGTAATAATAGATTTTTGGCTATTTTCAAAAAACTGAAATTTTGACGCAATTTCGCGATTTTGACAGTTTTCGTCTTTGAAAATCTTCTTCTCATTAACGGCAAGACATACAGCAGTGTTTGATAGCTCAAATGAAAGCTAAAAGAACTGCCAAGAAAGTATCGAGCCGTTTTTTTGAATTTTGATCTAGAACGTGAGTTATCTGCCCTTGAAAATTGACATTTTTTAAAAGCATCATTTTTCATGTTACATTCAAAGGGACATTTCTCTGTAAGGAAATGTCAAATAAGAAATCTGTTTAATGCATTCTGTTCTACAATGATAGATGAACATGTTCACTACACGCCATCATTATATAAAAGTTGATATTAAAGGAAATATGTGGACATAAAGAGATTTTTGACATTTTTCGACGATTTTAACATCTTTCGAGGGTTATTTTACTTTGAGAATTTTAGTTTCAAAACTGTTACAGATAGAAATTTTATCATTGATGTTTTGTGAAGCAGATGTAATGAGTAGACAGAAAAAAATATCAACAAGTCATGATAAATTGTTTTCCGTCCATGACCGGTCCTTGAATATTGCGATTTTGGGAAAATCCTCATTTTTAGCACATTTCAAAGTTCCACAGTTTCTTTATTAAGAACGTTATCATTAAATTGATTCTATTTTCACATGCACCATTCCAAGCATAACTTTAGCTATGTTGTACTTTATCATAAAAATGTTGATAGTTAAGGAGATAAAAGGACCAACATGGAGTAGGGGTCTAAAAATCTTCAAATTTCAGTGTTTTCAATATAGTTCCAAAATTCATTACTCAATTACAATTTAAGTTATCAAAACAAAACATACATCTTTGTATGTGGATAAACAAGACCTCTTAGACAAAAAGTCATGTGAAGGTCAAACACTGTGTGAAGGTCAAAGAAAAATCTTGAAGACCTAAGTATTGACGCGTCAATCCTAGTTAGGTCTTCAAGACAAAGTCGTGAAGACCTATTGTTTTTATCCGATTTCTTCAAGTTTATTAGGTCTTCAAGACGAAAGTCTGAAGACCTATTGTTTTTATCCGATTTCTTCAAGTTTATTCTTATTATTAGGTCTTCAAGACAAAGTCGTGAAGACCTATTGTTTTTATCCGATTTCTTCAAGTTCTTTTTTTTCTATTATTATTATTATTTGTACTTTTTTTGTGAATCAACTGCAGACCAAACGGCTGCTCCGAATTTTACCAAACTTGGCATGCAGATACCCCTTGCCCTGGAATCGACATGCTAAGCTTTTGGGCAAAATCGACTCGTACATTAAGGGTCCAGTTCGAATCCAAAATCGAAAATTTAACATTGATTTTTTTTTCAAAATGCACTTAGAGACTTGAAATTTTTTTTAAAAGAAGCGCAATAAAAAATAATGAAAAAAAGGAAATCAGGACAAATTCGTAGGTCACGTGCTTTGGCCGCCATTTTGCTTTTAGTGCAATTTTCACCGTTTCTGACCCCACCCGCCTTTGACAATCTTCTCCTCTGAAGATACTTGCACTACAGAGCTGAAATTCATACTGAATGTAGCTGAGGTATTGTTTTCTTCAAATCGTAAAGTTGTAAGACCTTACTTTAATACTTTTTGTGCTGTGACCTTTCAAAGTTGACCAAAATCTCAAAATCACCAAATTCAAGGGCAGATAACTCAAAAACCAGACCTTAGAACTTAATGATTTTTGCATGACAGTTAGACATCAGCAAGGTCTTTAAGTTAAAAGAATAAAATCGCTCGCGAACAGTCATTTCCGGTCAGGAGGAAGGGTCAAATTTTGCATATGGAAAAGTGGTGTTTTGCTGAGTATGCTTGAACCCTCTTTAACAAACATTCATGTGAAGGTCAAACATGCATGTGAAGGTCAAACAGTATGTCAAGGTCAAACAGGAATCTTGAAGACCTAAGTACTGCCGCGGCAGTCCTAGTTATTATTATTTGTACTTTTTTTGTGAACGAGCTACAGCTCAAACGGCTGCTCCAAATTCGTCCAAACTTGGCATGCAGATACCCCTTACCCTGGAATCGACATGCTAAGCTTTTGGGCAAAATTGACCAGTACATTAAAGGTCCAGTTCGAATCCAAACTCGAAAATTTAACATTGATTTTTTTTTCAAAATGCACTTAGAGACTTGAATTTTTTTTTAAAAGAAGCGCAATGAAAAATGATGAAAAAAAGGAAATCAGGACAAATTCGTAGGTCACGTGGTTTGGCCGCCATCTTGCTTTAAGTGCATTTTCGACCGTTTTCGACCCCACCCGCCTTTGACAATCTTCTCCTCTGAAGATACTTACACCAGAGAGCTGAAATTCATACTGAACGTAGCTGAAGTATTGTAGAGTAAAACTTATGTTTTTTATGATCCTAACGTCAATACTTATTGTGCTGTGACCTTTCAAAGTTGACCAAAATCGAAAAATCGCCAACTTCAAGAGGAGATAACTCAAAAACCAGACCGTACAATTAAATGATTTTTGCATGTGACTTAGACATGAGCAAGGTCTTCAAGATCAAAGAATAAAATCGCTCGCGAACAGTCACTTCCGGTCAGGAGGAAGGGTCAAACTTTGCATATGCAAAAGTGGTGTTTTGCTTGGTATGTTTGAAACCTCTTTAACAAACATGCATGTGAAGGTCAAACATGCATGTGAAGGTCAAACAGTATGTGAAGGTCAAAGAGGAATCTTGAAGACCTAAGTACTGCCGCGGCAGTCCTAGTTATTATTATTATTATTATTAGGTCTTCAAGACAAAGTCGTGAAGACCTATTGTTTTTATCCGATTTCTTCAAGTTTATTATTATTATTATTAGGTCTTCAAGACAAAGTCGTGAAGACCTATTGTTTTTATCCGATTTCTTCAAGTTCTTTTCTATTATTATTATTTGTACTTTTTTTGTGAACGAACTACAGCCCAAACGGCTGCTTCGAATTCTACCAAACTTGACATGCAGATACCCCTTACCCTGGAATCGACATGCTAAGCTTTTGGGCAAAATCGACCCTTACATTAAAGGTCCAGGTCGAATCCAAAATCGAAAATTTAACATTGATTTTTTTTTCAAAATGCACTTAGAGACTTGAATTTTTTTTAAAAGAAGCGCAATGAAAAATGATGAAAAAAAGTGAATCAGGACAAATTCGTAGGTCAGGTGTTTCGGCCGCCATCTTGCTTTAAGTGCATTTTCGACCGTTTCCGACCCCACCCGCCTTTGACAATCTTCTTCTCTGAAGATACTTGCACTAGAGAGCTGAAAGTCATACTCAATGTAGCTGAAGTATTGTACACAAAAGTTTTTAACTGGAATTTTGCTAACATTAATACTTTTTGTGCTGTGACCTTTCAAAGTTGACCAAAATCTCAAAATCGCAAACTTCAAGGCCAGATAACTCAAAAACCAGACCTTAGAACTTAATGATTTTTGCATGAGAGCTAGACATTAGCAAGGTCTTTAAGATAAAATAATAAAATCGCTCGCGAACAGTCACTTCCGGTAACGAGGAAGGAGCAAACTTTGCATTTTGGAAAACGGGTGTTTTAGTGGGCATGTTTGAATACCCATTGCTAAGCAACGACACATGATAATTGATCGTTCTATATATCATTAAAAAGCCAAAAGAACATACAATTTTTGATAAATCTCATTAAAATTAGATTAAAAATTAACATTGAAATTCGGAGCATTTAAATTTGGTCAATCCTACTTTAGTTTTGAATGATTACGATACATTTATGATTGAAAAACTGTAGTTCATTGGCAATCAAACACAAGGCAATGTTTTATCTATAACCAGGCAGCAACAAGACTGTATAACCTCAGATGATTCATGTTTGCAGCCATGTTGAATTTTCTGTAAAGGCTTAACCCTTACGATGCGGGGCGCGTGATATTTACGGGCCAAATATAAAATGGCACGTAAGCCCTCTTGGCGAAATCCGTAACTTTCAGGATAAGGCTATATATTGACTGCAAGCAGTCTTGGCTGCTCCCGGATATAAAATATCAAACCTTTTCTCAAAAATGATTGAGGGTACCCACCTTGCGGCATTCATATCTCACAAACCAATAGAGATAATTCTATAATTTTTACATCATCGTGTAGAAGAGAGAATTGTCTTCATTTCCATGTATCATATGTATATCCGCGAACAAAAATAAAGAAGCGGCAAAGCGTTGCGACAAGTGCCGCAAAAAATTTGTTTACCTCAAAATGATTGAGGGTACCCACCTTGCGGCATTTATATCTCACGAACCATTAGAGATAATTTTATAATTTTTACATCATCGTATAGAAGAGAGAATTGTCTTTATTTCCATGTATCATATGTATATCCGCGCACAAAAGTAAAGAAGCGGTTAATCAGGATATAACGGTGGCTGGCACCGGACAAAACAATTCCGCCACGTGGGCTTGTAGAGCAAAAATATATAGCCGCATCGTAAGGGTTAAACGTTGAATATCAAGTGAAATATGGTAATTTTGATAATGTATTAGTTACTGTTTACCTCTTAGACAAAAACCAATGTGAAGGTCAAACAGTATGTGAAGGTCAAACAGGAATCTTGAAGACCTAAGTACTGCCGCGGCAGTCCTAGTTATTATTATTATTATTTGTACAATTTTTGTGAGAGATCCACAGCTCAAACCGCTTGTTCAAATTTGCCCAAACTTGACATGCAGGTACCCCTTACCCTGGAATCGATAAACTAAGCTTTTGGGCATAATCGGCTCGTACATTAAACGTCCAGTTCGAATCCAAAGTCGAAAATTTAACATTGATTTTTTTTTCAAAATGCACTTAGAGGCTTGAATTTTTTTTTAAAAGAAGCGCAATCAAAAATAATGACAAAAAGTAAATCAGGACAAATTCGTAGGTCACGTGCTTTGGCCGCCATCTTGCTTTTAGTGCATTTTCGACCGTTTCGGACCCCACCCACCTTTGACAATCTTCTCCTCTGAAGATACTTGCACTACAGAGCTGAAATTCATACTGAATGTAGCTGAGGTACTGTTTTCTTGAATTCCTAATTTTGAAAGACCTAACCTTAATACTTTTTGTACTGTGACCTTTCAAAGTTGACCAAACTCGCAAAATCGCCAACTTCAAGGGCACATAACTCAAAAACCAGACCATACAACTTAATGAATTTTGCATGAGACTTAGACATGAGCAAGGTCTTCAAGATAAAAGAATAAAATCGCTCGCGAACAGTCATTTCCGGTCAGGAGGAAGGCTCAAATTTTGCATATGGAAAAGTGGTGTTTTGCTGAGTATGTTTGAACCTTCTTTAACAAACATTCATGTGAAGGTCAAACATGCATGTGAAGGTCAAACAGTATGTGAAGGTCAAACAGGAATCTTGAAGACCTAAGTACTGCCGCGGCAGTCCTAGTTATTATTAGGTCTTCAAGACAAAGTCTGGAAGACCTATTGTTTTTATCCGATTTCTTCAAGTTTCTTATTATTATTATTATTTGTACTTTTTTTGTGACTGAGATTCTGCTCAAACCGCTTGATCAAATTCGTCCAAACTTGGCATGCAGATACCCCTTACCCTGGAATCGACGTAATAACCTTTTGGGCATAATCGGCTCGTACAATAAAGGTCCAGTTCGAATCCAAAGTCGAAAATTTAACATTGATTTTTTTTTCAAAATGCACTTAGAGACTTGAAATTTTTTTGAAAAGAAGCGCAATGAAAAATAATGAAAAAAAGTAAATCAGGACAAATTCGTAGGTCACGTGCTTTGGCCGCCATCTTGCTTTTAGTGCATTTTCGACAGTTTCCGACCCCACCCGCCTTTGACAATCTTCTTCTCTGAAGATACTTGCACTACAGAGCTGTAATTCATACTGAATGTAGCTGAAGCATTGTAGTTTAAAATCTTTTCTTTTAAAGTACTTAACTACAATACTTTTTGTGCTGTGACCTTTCAAAGTTGACCAAAATCTCAAAATCGCAAACTTCAAGGGCAGATAACTAAAAAACCAGACCTTAGAACTTAATGATTTTTGCATGAGAGTTAGACATGAGCAAGGTCTTCAAGATAAAAGAATAAAATCGCTCGCGAACAGTCATGTCCGGTCAGGAGGAAGGGTCAAAGTTTGCATTTTGGAAAATTGATGTTTTAGTGGTTATGTTTGAATACTCAGTGCCAATTAATGACACATGATAATTGATTGTTCTATATCTCATTAGAAAGCCAAAAGATCATACAATCGGCGATAAATCTCATTAAAATTAGATTAAACATTACATTGAAATTCGGAGCAATTGAATGTGGTCAATCCTATTTGCGTTTTGAAGGATTCTGATATAAGAGTGATTGAAAAATTGTACTTCATCGACAATAAAACACTAGGAAAACATACTATACATCGATGGCTACGCTTGTTGAAGACAAAAACCTTTTGTGTAGTACTTCATTATAAAATTGTTCACAGTAAATGACTCATAAGCTAAATTATCTAATTTTTTTAGATAAAGCTTGATATTTGCGGCAGATGTCGCATCGATCACCGTTTCTTTACTTTTTCATGCTCATAAACAAATAATGTATGCAAATAAAGACAAATCTCTCCTCTAAACAATGGTAAAATCAATTTTGAAATGTCTCTAATGGTTCGGCAGATAGGAATGCTGCACGGTTAATTTTGGGGAAAAACTAGAAAAACTTTACACTGATAGATTTGATACATTTAAATAACAATGAAATTGTGTACATTCAACAATACTTATTTTAGAAGAAAAAGCTATGTGAAGAAAAGCTCTTCTTATTGTCAATTAAACTCTTTGTTTGGGACTGACAACAAATCGTGCAAGTGGACTTAACACACTTTGAAAGCCTTTATGGTCAAGATTTATTTTCAAGACCAAAGGCACGGGTCAGTGCGTAGGTACAAGCAAAAGTACCTTCCCTTAATTGAAAAGGGCATAATGACGGCCACTATCAGCTCTTGGGCTCTTGGGCTCTTGGTCATTAGATAAAGGGAGGTCGTCCTGATTCCTGCCTAAATGCTCGGCAGATTCCACTCGCAAGGGTGTGACGTCCTCGATTAACTCTCTTTTCCAAAATGCCTGTCGTCCTCCTTAACTTTGAAATATGCATTTCCTCCCGGCCGCATGTTCTACACTTTGTGCTTGTAGACATTTCATGCAAACACGCTGTCCAGTCATGTACATTCGATTTTGGTCACTAAATCCGTGCATACGGCCACGGGACACCGGAAGACGTCGCTACAACGTTCTCTGAACTCAGAACAGCGCTAGCCTCGCTAGACATCGTATTTTCGACCTAAAACAACACACCAAAGAGCTCGAAATGGTCAAAAGCACGTTCTGACCTCAAACAACACATCAAACAGCTCGAAACGCCCAAAAGCACCCCTCCATACAATGAATTCATTCTTGGATGCGATATTGTTTGTTGTGCCTTCGTGAATCTAAAGTCTTAGTGCTAAAATTCCAATCCAAACACAGTCAGCTTCGTGGTCTAATGGTTAAGGCCTTTGCCTCTGAATTCAGAGTGCTAACTTTTAGGGTTCAAATCCGGCTTCAGCCGACAAACTTTTGCAGATCGAATTTGTTATTTTTGTGCTTAGGTAGAACATATTTTGGTCGCATTGGAGTTAAATGGCATAAAATATATTTTTTATGCATTAGGATTTTGGATTCGAATTTGAAATTAATGTCTATCAAAGTACATACACAAATACAGGCCTAAACGTTGAGTATCAAGTGAAATGTGGTCATTTTGATAATGTATTAGTTACTTTTTAAATCTCAGAAAAAACGTCATGTCAAGGTCAAACAGTATGTGAAGGTCAAACAGGAATCTTGAAGACCTAAGTACTGCCGCGGCAGTCCTAGTTATTATTATTATTATTATTTGTACAATTTTTGTGAGATATCTACAGCTCAAACCGCTTGTTCAAATTCGCCCAAACTTGACATTCAGGTACCCCTTACCCTGGAATCGATAAACTAAGCTTTTGGGCATAATCGGCTCGTACATTAAACGTCCAGTTCGAATCCAAAGTCGAAAATTTAACATTGATTTTTTTTTCAAAATGCACTTAGAGACTTGAAATTTTTTTTAAAAGAAGCGCAATGAAAAATAATGAAAAAAAGGAAATCAGGACAAATTCGTAGGTCACCTGCTTTGGCCGCCATCTTGCTTTTAGTGCATTTTCGACCGTTTCCGACCCCACCCGCCTTTGACAATCTTCTACTCTGAAGATACTTGCACTACAGAGCTGTAATTCATACTGAATGTAGCTGAAGCATTGTAGTTTAAAATCTTTTCTTTTAAAGTACTTAACTACAATACTTTTCGTGCTGTGACCTTTCAAAGTTGACCAAAATCTCAAAATCGCAAACTTCAAGGGCAGATAACTCAAAAACCGGACCTTAGAACTTTATGATTTTTGTATGAGAGTTACACATGAGCATGGTCTTCAAGATAAAAGAATAAAATCGCTCGCGAACAGTCACTTCCGGTCAGGAGGAAGGGTCAAACTTTGCACATTAGAAAGTGATGTTTTGGTCGGTATGGTTTAAACCTCTTTAACAAACATGCATGTGAAGGTCAAACATGCATGTGAAGGTCAAACAGTATGTCAAGGTCAAACAGGAATCTTGAAGACCTAAGTACTGCCGCGGCAGTCCTAGTTAGGTCTTCAAGACAAAGTCGTGAAGACCTATTGTTTTTATCCGATTTCTTCAAGTTTATTATTATTAGGTCTTCAAGACAAAGTCTGGAAGACCTATTGTTTTTATCCGATTTCTTCAAGTTCTTATTATTATTATTTGTACAGTTTTGTGAACGAGATACAGCCCAAACGGCTGCTCCAAATTCACCCAAACTTGGCATGCTGATAGCCCTTACCCTGGAATCGACATGCGAAGCTTTTGGGCAAAATCGACTCGTACATTAAAGGTCCAGTTCGAATCCAAAATCGAAATTTTAACATTGATTTTTTTTTCAAAATGCACTTAGAGACTTAAAATTTTTTTTAAAACAAGCGCAATGAAAAATAATGAAAAAAAGGAAATCAGGACAAATTCGTAGGTCACGTGCTTTGGCCGCCATTTTGCTTTTAGTGCAATTTTCACCATTTCCGACCCCACCCGCCTTTGACAATCTTCTCCTCTGAAGATACTTACACTAGAGAGCTGAAATTCATACTGAATGTAGCTGAGGTATTGTTTTCTTCAATTCCTAAAGTTGTAAGACCTAACCCTAATACTTTTTGTGCTGTGACCTTTCAAAGTTGACCAAAATCTGAAAATCACCAACTTCAAGGGCAGATAACTCAAAAACCAGACCTTAGAACTTAATGATTTTTACATGAGAGTTAGACATCAGCAAGGTATTTAAGTTAAAAGAATAAAATCGCTCGCGAACAGTCACTTCCGGTCAGGAGGAAGGGTCAAACTTTGCATTTTAAAAAGTCATGTTTTGGTCTGTATGGTTTAAACCTCTTTAACAAACATGCATGTGAAGGTCAAACATGCATGTGAAGGTCAAACAGTATGTGAAGGTCAAACAGGAATCTTGAAGACCTAAGTACTGCCGCGGCAGTCCTAGTTATTATTATTATTATTTGTACTTTTTTTGTTGAAACGATTCTGACCAAACGGCTGCTCCAATTTCGCCCAAACTTGACATGGAGATACCTCTTAACCTGGAATCGACGTGCGAAGCTTTTGGGCAAAATCGGTTCATTCATTAAGGGTCCAGTTCGAATCCAAAATCGAAAATTTAACATTGATTTTTTTTTCAAAATGCACTTAGAGACTTAAATTTTTTTTTAAAAGAAGCGCAATGAAAAATAATGAAAAAAAGGAAATCATGGCAAATTCGTAGGTCACGTGGTTCGGCCGCCATCTTGCTTTTAGTGCAATTTTCATCGTTTCAGACCCCACCCACCTTTGACAATCTTCTCCTCTGAAGATACTTGCACTAGAGAGCTGAAATTCATACTGAATGTAGCTGAGGTATTGTTTTCTTCAAATCGTAAAGTTGTAAGACCTAACCTTAATACTTTTTGTGCTGTGACCTTTCAAAGTTGACCAAAATCTGAAAATCACCAACTTCAAGGGCAGATAACTAAAAAACCAGACCTTAGAACTTAATGATTTTTGCATGAGAGTTAATCATTAGCAAGGTCTTAAAGTTAAAAGAATAAAATCGCTCGCGAACAGTCACTTCCGGTCAGGAGGAAGGGTCAAACTTTGCATTTTAAAAAGTCATGTTTTGGTCTGTATGGTTTAAGCCTCTTTAACAAACATGCATGTGAAGGTCAAACATGCATGTGAAGGTCAAACAGTATGTGAAGGTCAAACAGGAATCTTGAAGACCTAAGTACTGCCGCGGCAGTCCTAGTTAGGTCTTCAAGACAAAGTCTGGAAGACCTATTGTTATTATCCGATTTCTTCAAGTTTCTTATTATTATTATTATTTGTACTTTTTTTGTGAGGACGCTACAGCTCAAACGGCTGCTCCAAATTTGACAAAACTTGGCATGCAGATAGCCCGTACCCTGGAATCGACGTGCGAAGCTTTTGAAAATCGAATTTCGATTTGTGCTTGAGTTATCTCCCTTTGAAGTTGAAACTTCATACCTCCATTTCTCGAAAACTAAGAAAGATAACCGCACAAAACTTTCACCAAACTGTGGGCATCAACATTCCCCATCGAATAAACACATAGCCGTTTTCGGCCGTAATAATATATTTTTGGCTATTTTCCAAAAACTGAAATTTTGGCGCAATTTCGCGATGTTGACAGTGCTCGTCTTTGAAAACTATCTCCTCATTAACGACAAGACATAGAGCAGAGTTTGATAGCTTAAATAAAAGCTAAAAGAACTGCCAAGAAAGTAGCGAGCCGTTTTTTTGAATTTTGATCTAGAACGCGAGTTATCTGCCCTTGAAAATGGACATTTTTTAAAAGCATCATTTTTCATGTTACGTTCAAAGGGACATTACTCTGTAAGGGAATGTCAAATAAGAAATCTGTTTGATGCATTCTGTTCCACAATGATTGTTGAACAGATTCACTACAGATTATTATTATATAAAATTTGATATTAAAGGAAATATGTGGACATAAAGAGATTTTTTACATTTTTCGGCGACTTTAACATTTATCGAGGGTTATTTTACTTTGAGAATTTTCGTTTCAAAATTGTAACAGATAGAAATTTTATCATTGATGTTTTGTGAAGCAGATGTAATGAGTAGACAGAAAAAAATATCAACAAGTCATGAACAATTTTTTTCGGTCCATGACCGGTCCTTGAATATTGCGATTTTTGGAAAATCCTCATTTTTAGCACATTTCACAGTTCCACAGTTTCTTTATTAAGAAAGTTATCATTAAATTGATTGTATTTTCACATGCGCCATTCCAAGCACAACTTTAGCTATGTTGTACTCTATCATAAAAATTTTGATAGTTAAGGAGATAGAAGGACCAACATGGAGTAGGGGTAAAACAATCTTCAAATTTCAGTGTTTTCTTTACTTTACAACGTTAAATCACATGTATCTCGAAAACGGTGAGAGATAATTTAACCAAATTTTGTTCTGCTACTAGGAATAATATTCTCTGAAGAATGGTGTCATAGCTGACATTGGCCACCATGATGAATTTTTCTGAAAAGTCTTTAACACTGAATGTCAAGTGGAATTTGGTCATTTTGATAATGTATTAGCTACTGTTTACCTCTTAGACAAAAAGTCATGTGAAAGTCAAACAGTATGTGAAGTTCAAAGAGGAATCTTGAAGACCTAAGTATTGACGCGTCAATCCTAGTTATTATTATTATTATTTGTACTTTTTTTGTGAGAACGATTCTGACCAAACGGCTGCTCCAATTTCGCCCAAACTTGACATGGAGATACCCCTTACCCTGGAATCGACGTGCGAAGCTTTTGGGCAAAATCGGTTCATCCATTAAGGGTCCAGTTCGAATCCAAAATCGAAAATTTAACATTGATTTTTTTTTCAAAATGCACTTAGAGACTTAAGTTTTTTTTTAAAAGAAGCGCAATGAAAAATAATGAAAAAAAGGAAATCAGGACAAATTCGTAGGTCACGTGCTTTGGCCGCCATTTTGCTTTTAGTGCAATTTCGCGATGTTGACAGTGCTCGTCTTTGAAAACTATCTCCTCATTAACGACAAGACATAGAGCAGAGTTTGATAGCTTAAATAAAAGCTAAAAGGACTGCCAAGAAAGTAGCGAGCCGTTTTTTTGAATTTTGATCTAGAACGCGAGTTATCTGCCCTTGAAAATGGACATTTTTTAAAAGCATAATTTTTCATGTTACGTTCAAAGGGACATTACTCTGTAAGGGAATGTCAAATAAGAAATCTGTTTGATGCATTCTGTTCCACAATGATTGTTGAACAGATTCACTACAGATTATTATTATATAAAATTTGATATTAAAGGAAATATGTGGACATAAAGAAATTTTTTACATTTTTCGGCGACTTTAACATTTATCGAGGGTTATTTTACTTTGATAATTTTCGTTTCAAAATTGTTACAGATAGAAATTTTATCATTAATGTTTTGTGAAGCAGATGTAATGAGTAGACAGAAAAAAATATCAACAAGTCATGAACAATTTTTTTCGGTCCATGACCGGTCCTTGAATATTGCGATTTTTGGAAAATCCTCATTTTTAGCACATTTCACAGTTCCACAGTTTCTTTATTAAGAAAGTTATCATTAAATTGATTGTATTTTCACATGCGCCATTCCAAGCACAACTTTAGCTATGTTGTACTCTATCATAAAAATTTTGATAGTTAAGGAGATAGAAGGACCAACATGGAGTAGGGGTAAAAAAATCTTCAAATTTCAGTGTTTTCTTTACATTACAACGTTAAATCACATGTATCTCGAAAACGGTGGGAGATAATTTAACCAAATTTGTTTCTGCTACTAGCAATAATATTTTCTGAAGAATGATGTCATAGCTGACATTGGCCACCATGATGAATTTTTCTGAAAAGTCTTTAACACTGAATATCAAGTGGAATTTGGTCATTTTGATAATGTATGAGCTACTGTTTACCTCTTAGACAAAAAGTCATGTGAAGGTCAAACAGTATGTGAAGGTCAAACAGGAATCTTGAAGACCTAAGTACTGCCGCGGCAGTCCTAGTTATTATTAGGTCTTCAAGACAAAGTCGTGAAGACCTATTGTTTTTATCCGATTTCTTCAAGTTTATTATTATTATTATTATTATTATTATTATTATTATTATTATTTGTACTTTTTTTGTGAGAAAGATTCTGACAAAACGGCTGCTCCAATTTCGCCCAAACTTCACATGCAGATACCTCTTAACCTGGAATCGACGTGCGAAGCTTTTGGGCAAAATCGGTTCATTCATTAAGGGTCCAGTTCGAATCCAAAATCGAAAATTTAACATTGATTTTTTTTTCAAAATGCACTTAGAGACTTAAAAATTTTTTTAAAAGAAGCGCAATGAAAAATAATGAAAAAAAGTAAATCATGGCAAATTCGTAGGTCACGTGGTTCGGCCGCCATCTTGCTTTTAGTGCAATATTCATCGTTTCCGACCCCACCCACCTTTGACAATCTTCTCCTCTGAAGATACTTGCACTACAGAGCTGAAATTCATACTGAATGTAGCTGAGGTATTGTTTTCTTCAAATCGTAAAGTTGTAAGACCTAACCTTAATACTTTTTGTGCTGTGACCTTTCAAAGTTGACCAAAATCTCAAAATCACCAACTTCAAGGGCAGATAATTCAAAAACCAGACCTTAGAACTTAATGATTTTTGCATGAGAGTTAGACATCAGCAAGGTCTTAAAGTTAAAAGAATAAAATCGCTCGCGAACAGTCATTTCCGGTCACGAGGAAGGGTCAAACTTTGTATATGGAAAAGTGGTGTTTTGCTGAGTATGTTTGAACCCTCTTTAACAAACATTCATGTGAAGGTCAAACATGCATGTGAAGGTCAAACAGTATGTGAAGGTCAAAGAGGAATCTTGAAGACCTAAGTACTGCCGCGGCAGTCCTAGTTATTATTATTATTATTTGTACTTTTTTTGTGAGAAAGCTCCAGCTCAAACGGCTGCTCCAAATTTGACAAAACTTGGCATGCAGATAGCCCTTACCCTGGAATCGACGTGCGAAGCTTTTGGGCAAAATCGGTTCATTCATTAAGGGTCCAGTTCGAATCCAAAATCGAAAATTTAACATTGATTTTTTTTTCAAAATGCACTTAGAGACTTAATTTTTTTTTTAAAAGAAGGGCAATGAAAAATAATGAAAAAAAGGAAATCAGGACAAATTCGTAGGTCACGTGCTTTGGCCGCCATTTTGCTTTTAGTGCAATTTCGCGATGTTGACAGTGCTCGTCTTTGAAAACTATCTCCTCATTAACGACAAGACATAGAGCAGAGTTTGATAGCTTAAATAAAAGCTAAAAGAACTGCCAAGAAAGTAGCGAGCCGTTTTTGTGAATTTTGATCTAGAACGCGAGTTATCTGCCCTTGAAAATGGACATTTTTTAAAAGCATCATTTTTCATGTTACGTTCAAAGGGACATTACTCTGTAAGGGAATGTCAAATAAGAAATCTGTTTGATGCATTCTGTTCCACAATGATTGTTGAACAGAGTCACTACAGATTATTATTATATAAAATTTGATATTAAAGGAAATATGTGGACATAAAGAGATTTTTTACATTTTTCGGCGACTTTAACATTTATCGAGGGTTATTTTACTTTGAGAATTTTCGTTTCAAAATTGTTACAGATAGAAATTTGATCATTGATGTTTTGTGAAGCAGATGTAATGAGTAGACAGAAAAAAATATCAACAAGTCATGAACAATTTTTTTTCGGTCCATGACCGGTCCTTGAATATTGCTATTTTTGGAAAATCCTCATTTTTAGCACATTTCACAGTTCCACAGTTTCTTTATTAAGAAAGTTATCATTAAATTGATTGTATTTTCACATGCGCCATTCCAAGCACAACTTTAGCTATGTTGTACTCTATCATAAAATTTTTTATAGTTAAGGAGATAGAAGGACCAACATGGAGTAGGGGTAAAACAATCTTCAAATTTCAGTGTTTTCTTTACTTTACAACGTTAAATCACATGTATCTCGAAAACGGTGAGAGATAATTTAACCAAATTTTTTTCTGCTACTAGGAATAATATTCTCTGAAGAATGGTGTCATAGCTGACATTGGCCACCATGATGAATTTTTCTGAAAAGTCTTTAACACTGAATGTCAAGTGGAATTTGGTCATTTTGATAATGTATTAGCTACTGTTTACCTCTTAGACAAAAAGTCATGTGAAAGTCAAACAGTATGTGAAGTTCAAAGAGGAATCTTGAAGACCTAAGTATTGACGCGTCAATCCTAGTTAGGTCTTCAAGACAAAGTCGTGAAGACCTATTGTTTTTATCCGATTTCTTCAAGTTCTTTTTTAGGTCTTCAAGACAAAGTCTTAAGACCTATTGTTATTGTCCGGATTATTATTATTAGGTCTTCAAGACAAAGTCGTGAAGACCTATTGTTTTTATCCGATTTCTTCAAGTTTATCCTTATTATTATTATTATTTGTACTTTTTTTGTGACGAAGATTCAGCCCAAACGGCTGCTCCAAATTCGCCCAAATTTGACATGCAGATACCTCTTACCCTGGAATCGACGTAATAAGCTTTTGGGCAAAATCGACTCGTACATTTAAGGTCCAGGTCGAATCCAAACTCGAAAATTTAACATTGATTTTTTTTTCAAAATGCATTTAGAGACTTGAAATTTTTTTTAAAAGATGCGCAATGAAAAATAATGAAAAAAAGGAAATCAGGACGTATTTGTAGGTCACGTTGTTCGGCCGCCATCTTGCTTTGAGTGAATTTTCGATCGTTTCCGACCCCACCCGCCTTTGAGAATCTTCTTCTCTGAAGATACTTGCACCAGAGAGCTGAAATTCATACTGAATGTAGCTGAAGTATTGTAGAGTAAAAGTTATGTTTTTGAAAGTCCTAACGTTTATAGTTTTGTTGCTGTGACCTTTCAAAGTTGACCAAAATCTCAAAATCGCCAACTTCAAGGGCAGATAACTCAAAAACCAGACCTTAGAACTTAATGATTTTTGCATGAGAGTTAGACATTTGCAAGGTCTTCAAGATAAAAGAATAAAATCGATCGCGAACAGTCATTTCCGGTCCTGAGGAAGGGTCAAACTTTGCATTTTGGAAAACGGGTATTTTGGTGGGTATGTTTGAAAAACTCTTGTAAACCAACGACACATGATAAATACTTGTTCTATATATCAAATGAAAGATAAAAGATCATACAATCTTGGATAAATCTCATTAAAATTAGATTAAACATTAACATTGAAATTCGGAGCATTTAAATGTGGTCAATCCTACTTTCGTTTTGAATGATTATGATACATTTATGATTGAAAAACTGTAGTTCATTGGCAATAAAACACCAGGGAATGTTTTATCTATCATCAGGCAGCAACAAGACTGTATAACCTGAGATGATTCATATTTGCAGCCATGTTGAATTTTCTGTAAAGGCTTAAACGTTGAATATCAAGTGAAATGTGGTCATTTTGATAATGTATTAGTTACTGTTTACCCCTTAGACAAAAAGTCATGTGAAGGTCAAACAGTGTGTGAAGGTCAAACAGGAATCTTGAAGACCTAAGTACTGCCGCGGCAGTCCTAGTTATTATTATTATTATTATTATTATTATTTGTACAATTTTTGTGACAGATCCACAGCTCAAACCGCTTGTTCAAATTCGCCCAAACTTGACATGCAGCTACCCCTTACCCTGGAATCGATAAACTAAGCTTTTGGGCATAATCGGCTCGTACATTAAAGGTCCAGTTCGAATCCAAAGTCGAAAATTTAACATTGATTTTTTTTTCAAAATGCACTTAGAGACTTGAAATTTTTTTTAAAAGAAGCGCAATGAAAAATGATGAAAAAAAGGGAATCAGGACAAATTCGTAGGTCACGTGCTTTGGCCGCCATCTTGCTTTCAGTGTATTTTCGACCGTTTCCGACCCCACCCGCCTTTAAAAGCCTACTCCTCTGAAGAAACTTGCACTAGAGAGCTGAAATTTATACTGAATGTAGCTGAAGTATGTTACATAAAAGCGATGTCGATTTATGGTGCTAACATTAATACTTTTTGTGCTGTGACCTTTCAAAGTTGACCAAAATGTCAAAATCGCCAACTTCAAGGGCAGATAACTCAAAAGCCAGACCATACAACTTAATGATTTTTGCATGAGACTTAGACATGAGCAAGGTCTTCAAGATAAAAGAATAAAATCGCTCGCGAACAGTCATTTCCGGTCAGGAGGAAGGGTCAAATTTTGCATATGGAAAAGTGGTGTTTTGCTGAGTATGTTTGAACCCTCTTTAACAAACATTCATGTGAAAGTCAAACATGCATGTGAAGGTCAAACAGTATGTCAAGGTCAAAGAGGAATCTTGAAGACCTAAGTACTGCCGCGGCAGTCCTAGTTATTATTATTATTATTTGTACAATTTTTGTGACGGTTCCACAGCTTAAACCGCTTTTTCAAATTTGCCCAAACTTGACATGCAGGTACCCCTTACCCTGGAATCGATAAACTAAGCTTTTGGGCATAATCGGCTCATACATTAAAGGTCCAGTTCGAATCCAATGTCGAAAATTTAACATTGATTTTTTTTTCAAAATGCACTTAGAGACTTGACATTTTTTTTAAAAGAAGCGCAATGAAAAATAATGAAAAAAAGGAAATCAGGACAAATTCGTAGGTCACGTGCTTTGGCCGCCATCTTGCTTTTAGTGCATTTTCGACCGTTTCCGACCCCACCCGCCTTTAAAAGCCTACTCCTCTGAAGATACTTGCACTAGAGAGCTTAAATTTATAATGAATGTAGCTGAAGTATTGTACAAAAAAGCGATGTCGATTTATGGTGCTAACATTAATACTTTTTGTGCTGTGACCTTTCAAAGTTGACCAAAATCTAAAAATCGCCAACTTCAAGGGCAGATAACTCAAAAACCAGACCGTAGAACTTAATGATTTTTGCATGAGACTTAGACATGAGCAAGGTCTTCAAGATAAAAGAATAAAATCGCTCGCGAACAGTCATTTCCGGTCAGGAGGAAGGGTCAAACTTTGCATTTTTGAAAACGGGTGTTTTGGTGGGTATGTTTGAAAAATCCTTGTTAACCTACGACACGTGATACATATTTGTTCTATATGTTATATGAAAGCCAAAAGAACATACAATCTTTGATAAATCTCATTAAAATTAGATTAAACATTAACATTGATTTTGGAATATTTACATGTGGTCAATCCTACTTTTGTTTTGAATGATTCTGATATAAGAATGATTGAAAAATTGTAGTTCATTAGCAATAAAACACTAGGAACACATACTATACATCGATGGCTACGCTTGTTGAAGACAAAAACCTTTTGTGTAGTACTTCATTATAAAATTGTTCACAGTAAATGACTCATAAGCTAAATTATCTAATTTTTTTAGATAAAGCTTGATATTTGCGGCAGATGTCGCATCGATCACCGTTTCTTTACTTTTTCATGCTCATAAACAAATAATGTATGCAAATAAAGACAAATCTCTCCTCTAAACAATGGTAAAATCAATTTTGAAATGTCTCTAATGGTTCGGCAGATAGGAATGCTGCACGGTTAATTTTGGGGAAAAACTAGAAAAACTTTACACTGATAGATTTGATACATTTAAATAACAATGAAATTGTGTACATTCAACAATACTTATTTCAGAAGAAAAAGCTATGTGAAGAAAAGCTCTTCTTATTGTCAATTAAACTCTTTGTTTGGGACTGACAACAAATCGTGCAAGTGGACTAAACACACTTTGAAAGCCTTTATGGTCAAGATTTATTTTCAAGACCAAAGGCACGGGTCAGTGCGTAGGTACAAGCAAATGTACCTTCCCTTAATTGAAAAGGGCATAATGACGGCCACTATCAGCTCTTGGGCTCTTGGGCTCTTGGTCATTAGATAAAGGGAGGCCGTCCTGATTCCTGCCTAAATGCTCGGCAGATTCCACTCGCAAGGGTGTGACGTCCTCGATTAACTCTTTTTTCCAAAATGCCTGTCGTCCTCTTGAACTTTGAGATATGCATTTCCTCCCGGCCGCATGCTCTACACTTTGTGCTTGTAGACATTTCATGCAAACACGCTGTCAAGTCATGTACATTCGATTTTGGTCACTAAATCCGTGCATACGGCCACGGGACACCGGAAGACGTCGCTACAACGTTCTCTGAACTCAGAACAGCGCTAGCCTCGCCAGACATCGTATTTTCCACCTAAAACAACACACCAAGGAGCTCGAAATGGTCAAAAGCAGGCTCTGACCTCAAACAACACATCAAACAGCTCAAAACGCCCAAAAGCACCCCTCCATACAATGAATTCATTCTTGGGTGCGAGATTGTTTGTTTTGCCTTCGTTAACCTAAAGTCTTAGTGCTAAAATTCCAATCCAAAGACAGCTAGCTTCGTTGTCGAGTGGTTAAGGCCTTCGCCTATGAATTCAGAGTGGTAACTTTTAGGGTTCAAATCCGGCTTCAGCCGACAAACTTTTGCAGATCGAACTTGTTATTTTTTTGCTTAGGTAGAACATATTTTGGTCGCATTGGAGTTAAATGGCATAAAATATATTTTTTTATGCATTAGGATTTTGGTTTCGAATTTGAAATTAATGTCTATCAAAGTACATACACAAATGCAGGCCTAAACGTTGAGTATCAAGTCAAATGTGGTCATTTTGATAATGTATTAGTTACTTTTTAAATCTCAGAAAAAACGTCATGTGAAGGTCAAACAGTATGTGAAGGTCAAAGAGGAATCTTGAAGACCTAAGTATTGACGCGTCAATCCTAGTTATTATTATTATTATTATTTGGACGTTTTTTTGTTCCACCATTTCTGACCTTATTAGTGATACGATTTGCATGAAAATTTCAGGGGTTGTAGAGGGTCCCCTAACTTAGATTTGTGGCGAGCCAAATTTTCAAATTTCGATTTTGTGTTTGAGTTATCTCCCCTTAAAGGAAAAATTTCAAACCTCGATTTCTCGGTAACTATGGGAGATAATTTATTAAAACTTTCACCAAAATGTGGGCAACATTATTCCCCATTGAATGCACCCTATGCCGTTTTCGGCCGTATAAATAGATTTCTTGCTATTTTCGAAAAACTGAAAATTTTGTGAAATTTCAAGGTTCTGACGGTACGCGTCTTTAAAAATCTTCTCCTCACAAACGGCAATACTTACAGACTAGTGTGATAGCTCGTTGGAAAGCTTAATTAGTGTGTAAAAAAGTTTTTTGGGCGGAATTTTAAATTTCGACCTGTGACTTGAGTTATCTGCCCTTGAAATTCAACATTTTTTTGAAGGGTCATTTTTCTTGTTACTTTCAAAGGGAGGTTACTCTGTAAGGAAATGTCAAATAAGAAATATGTTTGATGCATTCTGTTCTACAATGATAGATGAACAAGTTCACTACAGGTCATTATTATATAAAAGTTGATATTAAAGGAAATATGTGGACATAAAGAGATTTTTTACATTTTTCGGCGATTTTAACATTTTTCGAGGGTTATTTTACTTTGAGAATTTTAGTTTCAAAACTGTTACAGATAGAAATTTTATCATTGATGTTTTGTGAAGCAGATGTAATGAGTAGACGGCAAAAACGTTAAATCACATGTATCTCGAAAACGGTGACAGATAAGGGATTTGTAAAAAAAAAGGTGAGAAAAGTCTAATTTTCATGACATATGGCATAGTTTGCAAGAAAACAACAATTTCACAAAGTTAAAAACATTGAGTTGGAGGGAAAGGTATATTTTAAAGTTCCACAGAGGTGATAGGGCTTTTTAAAACAGAGTTAATTCAATCAATACGTTCACACCCAGCTGAGTGGAATCTGCTACCATGTATAAGTCAAAATCAGGACTCTACCCTCTATGATTAAATTAGTCGGTCGGTCGGGTCGGTCTGGTCTGGTCTTTATTGCTAGACCTCCTGCCTCTCTTCTGATCTGACTTGGACACCTTTCATGTACGTGTACGTGCATGTACATGAATTTGGTCTTGGAATATGTCTTGGCCATATCTTTCATTTGAGAGATTGACGCTACAAAGGGCCATTTCCAACTCCCCGTTGCTAGATTGCTAGACTACGCATTTTTGACCTACTCTGGTATATTGTAGCATGTATTATGTTTGCATCTTTTAGTTAAACTTTTTGAGTTATCAGTATAATATCAATAGTTAAAGTGTTAGGTTTCATTACATTATACAGGGGTCTGAAACAGTCAACTTTACTTTACAGCGTTAAATCACATGTATCTTGAAAACGGTGACAGATAATTCAACAACAAAAATTTCTGCTTCTAGGAATGATATTCTCTGAAGAATGATGTCATAGCTGACATTGGCCACCATGATGAATTTTTCTGAAAAGTCTTTAACACTGAATATCAAGTGGAATTTGATCATTTTGATAATGTATTAGTTACTGTTTACCTCTTAGACAAAAAGTCATGTGAAGGTCAAACACTGTGTGAAGGTCAAAGAGGAATCTTGAAGACCTAAGTATTGACGCGTCAATCCTAGTTAGGTCTTCAAGACAAAGTCGTGAAGACCTATTGTTATTATCCGATTTCTTCAAGTTTCTTATTATTAGGTCTTCAGACGAAAGTCAAAGACCTATTGTTATTATCCGGATTATTAGGTCTTCAAGACAAAGTCGTGAAGACCTATTGTTTTTATCCGATTTCTTCAAGTTTCTTATTATTATTATTATTTGTACTTTTTTTGTGAGAACGATTCTGACCAAACGGCTGCTCCAATTTCGCCCAAACTTGACATGGAGATACCTCTTAACCTGGAATCGACGTGCGAAGCTTTTGGGCAAAATCGGTTCATTCATTTAGGGTCCAGTTCGAATCCAAAATCGAAAATTTAACATTGATTTTTTTTTCAAAATGCACTTAGAGACTTAATTCTTTTTTTAAAAGAAGCGCAATGAAAAATAATGAAAAAAAGGAAATCAGGACAAATTCGTAGGTCACGTGCTTTGGCCGCCATCTTGCTTTTAGTGCAATTTTCATCGTTTCCGACCCCTCCCACCTTTGACAATCTTCTCCTCTGAAGATACTTGCACTACAGAGCTGAAATTCATACTGAATGTAGCTGAGGTATTGTTTTCTTCAAATCGTAAAGTTGTAAGACCTAACCTTAATACTTTTTGTGCTGTGACCTTTCAAAGTTGACCAAAATCTGAAAATCACCAACTTCAAGGGCAGATAACTCAAAAACCAGACCTTAGAACTTAATGATTTTTGCATGAGAGTTAGACATGAGCAAGGTCGTCAAGATAAAAGAATAAAATCGATCGCGAACAGTGATTTCCGGTCACGAGGAAGGGTCAAAGTTTGCATTTTTGAAAACGGGTGTTTTGGTGGGTATGTTTGAAAAATCCTTGTTAACCTACGACACGTGATACATATTTGTTCTATATATCATATGAAAGCCAAAAGAACATACAATCTTTGATAAATCTCATTAAAATTAGATTAAACATTAACATTGATTTTGGAATATTTACATGTGGTCAATCCTACTTTTGTTTTGAATGATTCTGATATAAGAATGATTGAAAAATTGTAGTTCATTAGCAATAAAACACTAGGAACACATACTATACATCGATGGCTACGCTTGTTGAAGACAAAAACCTTTTGTGTAGTACTTCATTATAAAATTGTTCACAGTAAATGACTCATAAGCTAAATTATCTAATTTTTTTAGATAAAGCTTGATATTTGCGGCAGATGTCGCATCGATCACCGTTTCTTTACTTTTTCATGCTCATAAACAAATAATGTATGCAAATAAAGACAAATCTCTCCTCTAAACAATGGTAAAATCAATTTTGAAATGTCTCTAATGGTTCGGCAGATAGGAATGCTGCACGGTTAATTTTGGGGAAAAACTAGAAAAACTTTACACTGATAGATTTGATACATTTAAATAACAATGAAATTGTGTACATTCAACAATACTTATTTTAGAAGAAAAAGCTATGTGAAGAAAAGCTCTTCTAATTGTCAATTAAACTCTTTGTTTGGGACTGACAACAAATCGTGCAAGTGGACTAAACACACTTTGAAAGCCTTTATGGTCAAGATTTATTTTCAAGACCAAAGGCACGGGTCAGTGCGTAGGTACAAGCAAATGTACCTTCCCTTAATTGAAAAGGGCATAATGACGGCCACTATCAGCTCTTGGGCTCTTGGGCTCTTGGTCATTAGATAAAGGGAGGCCCGTCCTGATTCCTGCCTAAATGCTCGGCAGATTCCACTCGCAAGGGTGTGACGTCCTCGATTAACTCTTTTTTCCAAAATGCCTGTCGTCCTCTTGAACTTTGAGATATGCATTTCCTCCCGGCCGCATGCTCTACACTTTGTGCTTGTAGACATTTCATGCAAACACGCTGTCAAGTCATGTACATTCGATTTTGGTCACTAAATCCGTGCATACGGCCACGGAACACCGGAAGACGTCGCTACAACGTTCTCTGAACTCAGAACAGCGCTAGCCTCGCTAGACATCGTATTTTCGACCTAAAACAACACACCAAAGAGCTCGAAATGGTCAAAAGCACGTTCTGACCTCAAACAACACATCAAACAGCTCAAAACGCCCAAAAGCACCCCTCCATACAATGAATTCATTCTTGGATGCGAGATTGTTTGTTGTGCCTTCGTGAATCTAAAGTCTTAGTGTTAAAATTCCAATCCAAAGACAGCTAGCTTCCTTGTCGAGTGGTTAAGGCCTTCGCCTCTGAATTCAGAGTGCTAACTTTTAGGGTTCAAATCCGGCTTCAGCCGACAAACTTTTGCAGATCGAATTTGTTATTTTTTTGCTTAGGTAGAACATATTTTGGTCGCATTGGAGTTAAATGGCATAAAATATATTTTTTTATGCATTAGGATTTTGGATTCGAATTTGAAATTAATGTCTATCAAAGTACATACACAAATACAGGCCTAAACGTTGAGTATCAAGTGAAATGTGGTCATTTTGATAATGTATTAGTTACTTTTTAAATCTCAGAAAAAACGTCATGTCAAGGTCAAACAGTATGTGAAGGTCAAACAGGAATCTTGAAGACCTAAGTATTGACGCGTCAATCCTAGTTAGGTCTTCAAGACAAAGTCGTGAAGACCTATTGTTTTTATCCGATTTCTTCAAGTTTCTTATTAGGTCTTCAAGACGAAAGTCTGAAGACCTATTGTTATCGTCCGGATTATTATTATTATTATTATTTGGACGTTTTTTTGTTAGTTCATTTCTGAAGTTATCAACGAACAGATTTTCATTAAACTTTTAGGGATTGTAGAGTATGACCTAACTTAGACATGCACGAGCCAAATTTTTGAATTTCGATTTTAGTTTTGAGTTATCTCCCCTTAAAGTCAAAACTTCAAACCTCAATTTCTCGGTAACTATGGGAGATAATTTCATAAAACTTTCACCAAAATGTGGGCAACAACATTCCCCATCGATAAGGTACATAGCAGTTTTCGGCCGTAATAATAGATTTTTTTCTATTTTCGAAAAACTGAAAATTTTGGGAAATTTCGCGGTTCTGACGGTGCGTGTCTTTGAAAATCTTCTTCTCACATACGGCAATACCTACAGACTAGTGTGATAGCTCGTTGGAAAGCCTAATAAGTGTGTAAAAAAGTTTTCTGAGCGGAATTTTGAATTTCGACCTGTGACTTGAGTTATCTGCCCTTGAAATTCGACATTTTTTTGAAGGGTCATTTTTCGTGTTACTTTCAAAGGGAGGTTACTCTGTAAGAAAATGTCAAATAAGAAATCTGTTTGATGCATTCTGTTCTACGATGATAGTTGAAGAAATTCACTACAGATCATTATCATATAAAAGTTGATATTAAAGGAAATATGTGGACATAAATAGATTTTTTACAATTTTCGGCGATTTTAACATTTTTCAAGGGTTATTTTACTTTGAGAATTTTAGTTTCAAAACTGTTACAGATAGAAATTTTATCATTGATGTTTTGTGAAGCAGATGTAATGAGTAGACGGAAAAAAATATCAACAAGTGATGATAAACAAATTTCTGTCCATGACCGGTCCTTGAATATTGCGATTTTTGGAAAATCCTCATTTTTAGCACATTTCAAGGTTCCACAGTTTCTTTATTAATAAAGATATCTTTTAATTGATTGTATTTTCACATACGCCATTCCAAGCACAACTTTTGCAATGTTGTACTTTATCATTAAAATGTTGATAGTTAAGGAGCTAGAAGGACCAACATGGAGTAGGGGTCTAAAAATCTTCAAAATTCAGTGTTTTCAATATAGTTCCAAAATTCATTACTCCATTACAATTTAAGTTATTGAAACAAAACATACATCTTTGTATGTGGATAAACAAGACCTCTTAGACAAAAAGTCATGTGAAGGTCAAACACTGTGTGAAGGTCAAAGAGGAATCTTGAAGACCTAAGTATTGACGCGTCAATCCTAGTTAGGTCTTCAAGACTACGTCTGGAAGACCTATTGTTATTATCCGGATTATTATTATTATTATTATTATTTGGACGTTTTTTTGTTCAGACATTTCTAAACAGGAATCTTGAAGACCTAAGTACTGCCGCGGCAGTCCTAGTTATTATTATTATTTGTACTTTTTTTGTGAGAACGATTCTGACCAAACGGCTGCTCCAATTTCGCCCAAACTTTACATGGAGATACCTCTTAACCTGGAATCGACGTGCGAAGCTTTTGGGCAAAATCGACTAGTACATTAAAGGTCCAGTTCGAATCCAAAGTCGAAAATTTAACATTGATTTTTTTTTCAAAATGCACTTAGAGACTTGAATTTTTTTTTAAAAGAAGCGCAATGAAAATTAATGAAAAAAAGGAAATCAGGACAAATTCGTAGGTCACGTGCTTTGGCCGCCATTTTGCTTTTAGTGCAATTTTCACCGTTTCTGACCCCACCCGCCTTTGACAATCTTCTCCTCTGAAGATACTTGCACTACAGAGCTGAAATTCATACTGAATGTAGCTGAGGTATTGTTTTCTTCAAATCGTAAAGTTGTAAGACCTAACCTTAATACTTTTTGTGCTGTGACCTTTCAAAGTTGACCAAAATCGCAAAATCGCCAAATTCAAGGGCACATAGCTCAAAAACCAGACCTTAGAACTTAATGATTTTTGCATGAGAGTTAGACATTAGCAAGGTCTTTCAGATAAAAGAATAAAATCGCTCGCGAACAGTCATTTTCGGTCAGGAGGAAGGATCAAACTTTGCATTTTAAAATTCATGTTTTGGTCGGTATGATCTAAACCTCTTTAACAAACATGCATGTGAAAGTCAAACATGCATGTGAAGGTCAAACAGTATGTGAAGGTCAAAGAGGAATCTTGAAGACCTAAGTACTGCCGCGGCAGTCCTAGTTATTATTATTATTATTTGGACGTTTTTTGTTCAGAACTTTCTGAACTTATTAACGAGCCGATTTTCATGAAACTTTCAGGGATTGTAGAGTATACCCTGGAATAGACATGCGAAGCTTTTGAGCGAAATCGGTTCATTCATTAAAGGTCCAGTTCGAATCCAAACTCGAAAATTTAACATTGATTTTTTTTTCAAAATGCACTTAGAGACTTAAATTTTTTTTTAAAAGATGTGCAATGAAAAATGATGAAAAAAAGGGAATCAGGACAAATTCGTAGGTCACGTGGTTTGTCCGCCATCTTGCTTTTAGTGCATTTTCGACCGTTTCCGACCCCACCCGCCTTTGAGAGTCTTCTTCTCTGAAGATACTTGCACTAGAGAGCTGACATTTATACTCAATGTAGCTGAAGTATTGTACATTAAAGTGAAGAAGTTTAATGGTTCTAACGTTAATACTTTTTTTGCTGTGACCTTTCAAAGTTGATCAAAATCGAAAAATCGCCAACTTCAAGGGCAGATAACTCAAAAACCAGACCATAGAACTTCATGATTTTTGCATGAGAGTTAGACATGAGCAAGTTCTTCAAGATAAAAGAATAAAATAGATCGCGAACAGTGTTTTACGGTCACGAGGAAGGGTCAAAGTTTGCATTTTTGAAAACGGGTGTTTTGGTGGGTATGTTTGAAAAAGCCTTGTTAACCTACGACACGTGATACATATTTGTTCTATATATCATATGAAAGCCAAAAGAACATACAATCTTTGATAAATCTCATTAAAATTAGATTAAACATTAACATTGATTTTGGAGTATTTAAATGTGGCAATCCTACTTTTGTTTTGAATGATTCTGATATAAGAATGATTGAAATTTTTTCGTTCATTAGCAATAAAACACTAGGAAATGTTGTATCTATCATCAGACAGCAACAAGACTGTAGAACCTGAGATGATTCATGTTTGCAGCCATGATGAATTTTCGGTAAAGCCTTTTATGTTGAATATCAAGTGGAATTTGGTCATTTTGATAATGTATTAGCTACTGTTTACCTCTTAGACAAAAAGTCATGTGAAGGTCAAACACTGTGTGAAGGTCAAACAGGAATCTTGAAGACCTAAGTATTGACGCGTCAATCCTAGTTATTATTATTTGTACTTTTTTTGTGAGAACGATTCTGACCAAACGGCTGCTCCAATTTCGCCCAAACTTGACATGGAGATACCTCTTAACCTGGAATCGACGTGCGAAGCTTTTGGGCATAATCGGTTCATTCATTAAGGGTCCAGGTCGAATCCAAACTTGAAAATTTAACATTGATTTTTTTTTCAAAATGCACTTAGAGACTTAAATTTTTTTTTAAAAGAAGCGCAATGAAAAATAATGAAAAAAAGGAAATCAGGACAAATTCGTAGGTCACGTGCTTTGGCCGCCATTTTGCTTTTAGTGCAATTTTCACCGTTTCTGACCCCACCCGCCTTTGACAATCTTCTCCTCTGAAGATACTTGCACTACAGAGCTGAAATTCATACTGAATGTAGCTGAGGTATTGTTTTCTTCAAATCGTAAAGTTGTAAGACCTAACCTTAATACTTTTTGTGCTGTGACCTTTCAAAGTTGACCAAAATCTCAAAATCACCAACTTCAAGGGCAGATAACTCAAAAACCAGACCTTAGAACTTAATGATTTTTGCATGACAGTTAGACATCAGCAAGGTCTTTAAGATAAAAGAATAAAATCGCTCGCGAACAGTCACTTCCGGTCAGGAGGAAGGGTCAAATTTTGCATTTTAAAAAGTCATGTTTTGGTCTGTATGGTTTAAACCTCTTTAACAAACATGCATGTGAAGGTCAAACATGCATGTGAAGGTCAAACAGTATGTGAAGGTCAAACAGGAATCTTGAAGACCTAAGTACTGCCGCGGCAGTCCTAGTTAGGTCTTCAAGACAAAGTCGTGAAGACCTATTGTTATTACACTTATTCTTCAAGTTCTTATTATTAAGGATTCAGCCATAAAGGCTGAATCCTTATTGTTATTGGCGTGTTTATTATTTTTCTTTCTAGAAACTTTGGACCAGTGTACAGCCAAAACGGCTGAAGCAAATACAACTAAACTTTACAGACTTTTATACCTTACCCTGGAATCGCGACGTTAAGCTTTTCAGCCTGATTGGATAAAGCATTAAAGGTCCAGTTCGATTCAAAAATTCAAAATTTAGCATTGATTTTTTTTTCAAAATACACTTAGAGACCAAAAACTTGTTTTAAAAGATGCGCAATAAAAAATAATGCAAAAAAGCATATCATGACAAATTTGTAGGTCACGTGATTTGGCCGCCATCTTGATTTTAAACACTTTTGAAAACAGTCCGACCCCATGCACCTTTGCCGAAGCCGTTCTTTCTTAATATTTGTACTAGAGAGCTGACATTTGCACATGATATAGCTAAGACCCTTGCCTATAACAAGTTTGTTTTAAAATTTGAAAATTCAAAATACTTTGTGTGTAGTAGCCTTTCAATGTTTGACAATTTTCAAAAATATCAATGTTCAAGGGCAGATAACTCGAAAACCTGACCGACGAATTACATGATTTTTGCATGAGAGCTAGCCCTAGGTATGGTCTTGAAATTAAAAAAATAAAATCGCTCGCGAACAGTCATTTCCGGCCGCCATGACACATTTTCCTAACATGGGGTCAGCTCCGACAGAATAATGTCAAATGATACTTTCCAATGCTGCTATAGCTTATTGCTTCACGGGATTTTCATGAAACTTTCAGGAATGATTGCTAACATTACTATCTTTATGATGATTATGTTAGATTTACGGCTGAATCCTGTTTTCGTCGCTTGCGACTATATTTAAGGATTCAGCCCTAAAGGCTGAATCCTTATTGTTATTGGCGTGTTTATTATTCTTTTTCTTTCTAGAAACTTTGGACCAGGGTACAGCCAAAACGGCTGAAGCAAATACAACCAAACTTTACAGATCTTTTGACCTTACCCTGGAATCGCGACGCGAAGCTTTTCAGCCTGATTGGTTAAAGCATTAAAGGTCCAGTTCGATTCCAAAATTCAAAATTTAACATTGATTTTTTTTTCAAAATGCACTTAGAGACCTAAAACTTTTTTTAAAAGATGCGCAATCAAAAATAATGCAAAAAAGCATATCGGGACAAATTTGTAGGTCACGTGGTTTGGCCGCCATCTTGATTTTAAACACTTTTTACAACAGTCCGACCCCATGCACCTTTGCCGAATCGGTTCTTTGTTAATATTTGTACTAGAGAGCTGAAATGTGCACATGATATAGCCAAGACCCTGGTCTATAACAAGTTTGTTTAAAAATTTGAAAATTCAAAATACTTTTTGTGTAATAACCTTTCAAAGTTTGCCAATGTTTTAAAAATATCAATTTTCAAGGGCAGATAACTCGAAAACCTGACCGACGAATTATATGATGTTTGCATGAGAGCTAGCCCGAAGTATGGTCTTGAAATTAAAATAATAAAATCGCTCGCGAACAGTCATTTCCGGCCGCCATGACACATTTTCCTAACATGGGGTCAGCTCCGACAGAATAATGTAAATGATACTTTTCAAATGCTGCTATATAGCTTAATGCTTCACGGGATTTTCATGAAACTTTCAGGAATGATTACTAACATTACTATCTTTATGATGAATATGTTAGATTTACGGCTGAATCCTATTTTCGTCGCTTGCGACTATATTTATTATTATTATTTGTACAATTTTTGTGAGAGATCTACAGCTCAAACCGCTTGTTCAAATTCACCCAAACTTGACATGCAGGTACCCCTTACCCTGGAATCGATAAACTAAGCTTTTGGGCAAAATCGGCTCGTACATTAAAGTTCCAGTTCGAATCCAAAGTCGAAAATTTAACATTGATTTTTTTTTCAAAATGCACTTAGAGACTTGAATTTTTTTTTAAAAGAAGCGCAATGAAAAATAATGAAAAAAAGGAAATCAGGACAAATTCGTAGGTCACGTGCTTTGGCCGCCATCTTGCTTTTAGTGCATTTTCGACCGTTTCCGACCCCACCCGCCTTTGACAATCTTCTTCTCTGAAGATACTTGCACTACAGAGCTGTAATTCATACTGAATGTAGCTGAAGCATTGTAGTTTAAAATCTTTTCTTTTAAAGTACTTAACTACAATACTTTTTGTGCTGTGACCTTTCAAAGTTGACCAAAATCTCAAAATCGCAAACTTCAAGGGCAGATAACTCAAAAACCAGACCTAAGAACTTAATGATTTTTGCATGACAGTTAGACGTGAGCAAGGTCTTCAAGATAAAAGAATAAAATCGCTCGCGAACAGTCACTTCCGGTCAGGAGAAGAGGTCAAATTTTGCATATGCAAAAGTGGTGTTTTGCTGGATATGATTGAAACCTCTTTAACAAACATGCATGTGAAGGTTAAACATGCATGTGAAGGTCAAACAGTATGTGAAGGTCAAACAGGAATCTTGAAGACCTAAGTACTGCCGCGGCAGTCCTAGTTAGGTCTTCAAGACAAAGTCGTGAAGACCTATTGTTTTTATCCGATTTCTTCAAGTTTATTATTAGGTCTTCAAGACAAAGTCTGGAAGACCTATTGTTTTTATCCGATTTCTTCAAGTTTCTTATTATTATTATTATTTGTACTTTTTTTGTGACTGAGATTCTGCTCAAACCGCTCGATCAAATTCGTCCAAACTTGGCATGCAGATACCCCTTACCCTGGAATCGACGTAATAAGCTTTTGGGCAAAATCGGCTCGTACATTAAAGGTCCAGTTCGAATCCAAAGTCGAAAATTTAACATTGATTTTTTTTTTAAAATACACTTAGAGACTTGAAATTTTTTTTAAAAGAAGCGCAATGAAAAATAATGAAAAAAAGTGAATCAGGACAAATTGGTAGGTCACGTGGTTTGGCCGCCATCTTGCTTTAAGTGCATTTTCGACCGTTTACGACCCCACCCGCCTTTGACAATCTTCTCCTCTGAAGATACTTGCACTACAGAGCTGAAATTCATACTGAATGTAGCTGAAGTATTGTAGATTTGAATTTAATGATTTAAAAGACCTAACCTTAATACTTTTTGTGCTGTGACCTTTCAAAGTTGACCAAAATCTCAAAATCGCCAACTTCAAGGGCAGATAACTAAAAAACCAGACCTTAGAACTTAATGATTTTTGCATGAGAGTTAGACATCAGCAAGGTCTTCAGGATAAAAGAATAAAATCGCTCGCGAACAGTCACTTCCGGTCAGGAGTAAGGGTCAAACTTTGCACATTAGAAAGTGATGTTTTGGTCGGTATGCTTTAAACCTCTTTAACAAACATGCATGTGAAGGTCAAACATGCATGTGAAGGTCAAACAGTATGTGAAGGTCAAACAGGAATCTTGAAGACCTAAGTACTGCCGCGGCAGTCCTAGTTAGGTCTTCAAGACAAAGTCGTGAAGACCTATTGTTTTTATCCGATTTCTTATTATTATTAGGTCTTCAAGACAAAGTCGTGAAGACCTATTGTTTTTATCCGATTTCTTATTATTAGGTCTTCAAGACAAAGTCGTGAAGACCTATTGTTTTTATCCGATTTCTTCAAGTTCTTATTATTATTATTATTATTAGGTCTTCAAGACAAAGTCGTGAAGACCTATTGTTTTTATCCGATTTCTTCAAGTTCTTATTAGGTCTTCAAGACAAAGTCTTAAGACCTATTGTTATTGTCCGGATTATTATTATTATTATTATTATTATTATTTGGACGTTTTTTTGTTCCACCATTTCTGACCTTATTAGTGATACGATTTGCATGAAAATTTCAGGGGTTGTAGAGGGTCCCCTTACTTAGATTTGTGGCGAGCCAGATTTTCGATTTTCGATTTTGTGTTTCAGTTATCTCCCCTTAAAGGAAAAATTTCAAACCTCGATTTCTCGGTAACTATGGGAGATAATTTCTTAAAACTTTCACCAAAATGTGGGAAACATTATTCCCCATCGAATGCACCCTATGCCGTTTTCGGCCGTATAAATAGATTTTTTGCTATTTTCGAAAAACTGAAAATTTTGTGAAATTTCACGGTTCTGACGGTACGCGTCTTTAAAAATCTTCTCCTCACAAACGGCAATACTTACAGACTAGTGTGATAGCTCGTTAGAAAGCTTAATGAGTGTGTAAAAAGTTTTTTTGGCGAAATATAAAATTTCGACCTGTGACTCTCGTTATCTGCCCTTGAAATTCGACTTTTTTTTTAAGGCATCATTTTTCGTGTTACGTTCAAAGGGACATTACTCTGTAAGGAAATGTCAAAAATAAGATCTGTTTAATGCATTCTGTTCTACAAAGATAGTTGAACAAGTTCACTTCAGTTCATTATTATATAAAAGTTGATATTAAAGGATATATGTGGACATAAAGAGATTTTTTACATTTTTCGGCGATTTTGACATTTTTCAAGGGTTATTTTGCTTGGAGAATTTTAGTTTCAAAACTGTTACAGATACAAATTTTATCATTAATGTTTTGTAAAGCAGATGTAATGAGTAGACAGAAAAAAATATCAACAAGTGATGATAAAAAAATTTCTGTCCATGACCGGTCCTTGAATATTGCGATTTTGGGAAAATCCTCATTTTTACCACATTTCAAGGTTCCACAGTTTCTTTATTAAGAAAGATATCTTTTAATTGATTGTATTTTCACATACGCCATTCCAAGCACAACTTTTGCTATGTTGTACTTTATCATAAAAATGTTGATAGTTAAGGAGACAGAAGGACCAACATGGAGTAGGGGTCTACAAATCTTCAAATTTCAGTGTTTTCAATAAAGTTCCAAAATTCATTTCTCCATTACTATTTGAGATATCAAAACACGACATACATCTTTGTATGTGGATAAACAAGCCCTCTTAGACAAAAAGTCATGTGAAGGTCAAACAGTATGTGAAGGTCAAAGAGGAATCTTGAAGACCTAAGTATTGACGCGTCAATCCTAGTTATTATTATTATTATTATTATTTGTACTTTTTTGGTGACTGAGATTCTGCGCAAACCGCTTGATCAAATTCGTCCAAACTTGACATGCAGATACCCCTTACCCTGGAATCGACGTAATAAGCTTTTGGGCAAAATCGCGTCGTACATTAAAGGTCCAGTTCGAATCCAAAGTCGAAAATTTAACATTGATTTTTTTTTCAAAATGCACTTAGAGACTTAAATTTTTTTTTAAAAGATGTGCAATGAAAAATGATGAAAAAAAGTGAATCAGGACAAATTCGTAGGTCACGTGGTTCGGCCGCCATCTTGCTTTAAGTGTATTTTCGACCGTTTCCGACCCCACCCGCCTTTGACAATCTTCTTCTCTGAAGATACTTGCACTACAGAGCTGTAATTCATACTGAATGTAGCTGAAGCATTGTAGTTTAAAATCTTTTCTTTTAAAGTACTTAACTACAATACTTTTTGTGCTGTGACCTTTCAAAGTTGACCAAAATCTCAAAATCGCAAAATTCAAGGGCAGATAACTAAAAAACCAGACCTTAGAACTTAATGATTTTTGCATGAGAGTTAGACATGAGCAAGGTCTTCAAGATAAAAGAATAAAATCGCTCGCGAACAGTCATTTCCGGTCACGAGGAAGGGTCAAAGTTTGCATTTTTGAAAACGGGTGTTTTGGTGGGTATGTTTGAAAAATCCTTGTTAACCTACGACACATGATACATATTTGTTCTAAATATTATATTAAAGCCAAAAGAACATACAATCTTTGATAAATCTCATTAAAATTAGATTAAACATTAACATTGATTTTGGAATATTTACATGTGGTCAATCCTACTTTTGTTTTGAAAGATTCTGATATAAGAATGATTGAAAAATTGTAGTTCATTAGCAATAAAACACTAGGAACACATACTATACATCGATGGCTACGCTTGTTGAAGACAAAAACCTTTTGTGTAGTACTTCATTATAAAATTGTTCACAGTAAATGACTCATAAGCTAAATTATCTAATTTTTTTAGATAAAGCTTGATATTTGCGGCAGATGTCGCATCGATCACCGTTTCTTTACTTTTTCATGCTCATAAACAAATAATGTATGCAAATAAAGACAAATCTCTCCTCTAAACAATGGTAAAATCAATTTTGAAATGTCTCTAATGGTTCGGCAGATAGGAATGCTGCACGGTTAATTTTGGGGAAAAACTAGAAAAACTTTACACTGATAGATTTGATACATTTAAATAACAATGAAATTGTGTACATTCAACAATACTTATTTTAGAAGAAAAAGCTATGTGAAGAAAAGCTCTTCTAATTGTCAATTAAACTCTTTGTTTGGGACTGACGACAAATCGTGCAAGTGGACTAAACACACTTTGAAAGCCTTTATGGTCAAGATTTATTTTCAAGACCAAAGGCACGGGTCAGTGCGTAGGTACAAGCAAATGTACCTTCCCTTAATTGAAAAGGGCATAACGACGGCCACTATCAGCTCTTGGGCTCTTGGGCTCTTGGTCATTAGATAAAGGGAGGCCGTCCTGATTCCTGCCTAAATGCTCGGCAGATTCCACTCGCAAGGGTGTGACGTCCTCGATTAACTCTCTTTTCCAAAATGCCTGTCGTCCTCCTGAACTTTGAAATATGCATTTCCTCCCGGCCGCATGTTCTACACTTTGTGCTTGCAGACATTTGATGCAAATACGCAGTCAAGACGTGTACATTCGATTTTGGTTACTAATTCCTTGCATTTCGCCAGGGGACACCGGAAGACGTAGATACAACGTTCTGTGTACTAAGAATAGCGCTAGCCTCGCTAGACATCGTATTTCCACGTAAAACAACACATCAAAGAGCTCGAAATGGTCAAAAGCACGTTCTGACCTCAAACAAGACATCAAACAGCTCAAAACTCTCAAAAGCACCTCCCTTACACGACTCCGTCATTGAACTCATTCTTGGATGCGAGATTGTTTGTTTTGCCTTCGTGAACCTAAAGTCTAAGTGCTAAAATACCAATCCAAAGACAGCTAGCTTCGTTGTCGAGTGGTTAAGGCCTTCGCCTCTGAATTCAGAGTGCTAACTTTTAGGGTTCAAATCCGGCTTCAGCCGACAAACTTTTGCAGATCGAACTTGTTATTTTTTTGCTTAGGTTGAACATATTTTGGTTGCATTGGAGTTAAATGGCATAAAATATATTTTTTTATGCATTAGGATTTTGGATTCGAATTTGAAATTAATGTCTATCAAACAATTGTAGGCCTAAACGTTGAGTATCAAGTGAAATGTGGTCATTTTCATAATGTATGAGTTACTTTTTAAATCTCAGAAAAAACGTCATGTCAAGGTCAAACAGTATGTGAAGGTCAAACAGGAATCTTGAAGACCTAAGTACTGCCGCGGCAGTCCTAGTTAGGTCTTCAAGACAAAGTCGTGAAGACCTATTGTTTTTATCCGATTTCTTCAAGTTTATTATTATTATTTGTACTTTTTTTGTGACTGAGATTCTGCTCAAACCGCTTGATCAAATTCGTCCAAACTTTACATGCAGATACCCCTTACCCTGGAATCGACGTAATAAGCTTTTGGGCAAAATCGCGTCGTACATTAAAGGTCCAGTTCGAATCCGAAGTCGAAAATTTAACATTGATTTTTTTTTCAAAATCCACTTAGAGACTTGAAATTTTTTTTAAAAGAAGCGCAATGAAAAATAATGAAAAAAAGTAAATCAGGACAAATTCGTAGGTCACGTGCTTTGGCCGTCATCTTGCTTTTAGTGCATTTTCGACAGTTTCCGACCCCACCCGCCTTTGACAATCTTCTTCTCTGAAGATACTTGCACTACAGAGCTGTAATTCATACTGAATGTAGCTGAAGCATTGTAGTTTAAAATCTTTTCTTTTAAAGTACTTTACTACAATACTTTTTGTGCTGTGACCTTTCAAAGTTGACCAAAATCTCAAAATCGCAAACTTCAAGGGCAGATAACTAAAAAACCAGACCGTAGAACTTAATGATTTTTGCATGAGACTTAGACATGAGCAAGGTCTTCAAGATAAAAGAATAAAATCGCTCGCGAACAGTCATTTCCGGTCAGGAGGAAGGGTCAAATTTTGCATATGGAAAAGTGGTGTTTTGCTGAGTATGTTTGAACCCTCTTTAACAAACATTCATGTGAAGGTCAAACATGCATGTGAAGGTCAAACAGTATGTCAAGGTCAAACAGGAATCTTGAAGACCTAAGTACTGCCGCGGCAGTCCTAGTTATTATTATTATTATTTGTACAATTTTTGTGAGATATCTACAGCTCAAACCGCTTGTTCAAATTCGCCCAAACTTGACATTCAGGTACCCCTTACCCTGGAATCGATAAACTAAGCTTTTGGGCATATTCGGCTCGTACATTAAAGGTCCAGTTCGAATCCAAAGTCAAAAATTTAACATTGATTTTTTTTTCAAAATGCACTTAGAGACTTGAATTTTTTTTTAAAAGAAGCGCAATGAAAAATAATGAAAAAAAGGAAATCAGGACAAATTCGTAGGTCACGTGCTTTGGCCGCCATCTTGCTTTTAGTGCATTTTCGACCGTTTCCGACCCCACCCGCCTTTGACAATCTTCTTCTCTGAAGATACTTGCACTACAGAGCTGTAATTCATACTGAATGTAGCTGAAGCATTGTAGTTTAAAATCTTTTCTTTTAAAGTACTTAACTACAATACTTTTTGTGCTGTGACCTTTCAAAGTTGACCAAAATCTCAAAATCGCAAACTTCAAGGGCAGATAACTAAAAAACCAGACCTTAGAACTTAATGATTTTTGCATGACAGTTAGACATGAGCAAGGTCTTCAAGATTAAAGAATAAAATCGCTCGCGAACAGTCACTTCCGGTCAGGAGGAAGGGTCAAACTTTGCATATTAAAAAGTGATGTTTTGGTCGGTATGGCTTAAACCTCTTAAACAAACATGCATGTGAAGGTCAAACATGCATGTGAAGGTCAAACAGTATGTGAAGGTCAAACAGGAATCTTGAAGACCTAAGTACTGCCGCGGCAGTCCTAGTTATTATTATTATTATTTGTACTTTTTTTGTGAGAAAGCTCCAGCTCAAACGGCTGCTCCAAATTTGACAAAACTTAGCATGCAGATAGCCCTAACCCTGGAATCGACGTGCGAAGCTTTTGGGCAAAATCGGTTCATTCATTAAGGGTCCAGTTCGAATCCAAAATCGAAAATTTAACATTGATTTTTTTTTCAAAATGCACTTAGAGACTTAATTTTTTTTTTAAAAGAAGCGCAATGAAAAATAATGAAAAAAAGTAAATCATGGCAAATTCGTAGGTCACGTGCTTTGGCCGCCATTTTGCTTTTAGTGCAATGTTCACCGTTTCTGACCCCACCCGCCTTTGACAATCTTCTCCTCTGAAGATACTTGCACTACAGAGCTGAAATTCATACTGAATGTAGCTGAGGTATTGCTTTCTTCAAATCGTAAAGTTGTAAGACCTAACCTTAATACTTTTTGTGCTGTGACCTTTCAAAGTTGACCAAAATCTCAAAATCACCAACTTCAAGGGCAGATAACTCAAAAACCAGACCTTAGAACTTCATGATTTTTGCATGAGAGTTAAACACCAGCAAGGCCTTTAAGTTAAAAGAATAAAATCGCTCGCGAACAGTCACTTCCGGTCAGGAGGAAGGGTCAAACTTTGCATTTTAAAAAGTCATGTTTTGGTCTGTATGGTTTAAACCTCTTTAACAAACATTCATGTGAAGGTCAAACATGCATGTGAAGGTCAAACAGTATGTGAAGGTCAAAGAGGAATCTTGAAGACCTAAGTACTGCCGCGGCAGTCCTAGTTATTAGGTCTTCAAGACAAAGTCGTGAAGACCTATTGTTTTTATCCGATTTCTTCAAGTTCTTATTAGGTCTTCAAGACGAAAGTCTGAAGACCTATTGTTATTATCCGGATTATTATTAGGTCTTCAAGACGAAAGTCTGAAGACCTATTGTTATTATCCGGATTTTTATTATTAGGTCTTCAAGACTACGTCTGAAGACCTATTGTTATTATCCGTGTTTTTATTAGGTCTTCAAGACTACGTCTGAAGACCTATTGTTATTATCCGTGTTTTTATTATTATTTTTATTATTTGCACGTTTTTTGTGGCAAATATTCTGAAGAAACGTTTCAAATGAATTTCATGAAATTTTCAGGGATGGTAGCCCTTGTCATGAACTCGTTTTGTGTTGAGCCCGATTTTTGAATTTCGATTTTGTTTTCGAGTTATCTCCCCTTTAAGGAAAAAACTTCAAACCATGATTTCTCAGTAACTATGGGAGATAATTTCATAAAATTTTCACCAAAATGTGGACAACAACATTTCCCATCGAGGTAGCACATAGCGGTTTTCGGCCGTAATAATAGATTTTTTGCTATTTTCGAAAAACTGAAAATTTTCTGAAATTCGCGGTTCTGACGGTGAGTGTCTTTGAAAATCTTCTTCTCACAAACGGCAATACCTACAGACTAGTGTGATAGCTCGTTCGAAAGCTTAATGAGTGTGTGAAAAATTTATCTAAGCAAATTTTTAATTTCGACCTGTGACTCGAGTTATCTGCCCTTGAAGTTCGACATTTTTTTTAAGGGTCATTTTTCATGTTACGTTCAAAGGGACATTTCTCTGTAAGGAAATATCAAATGAGAAATCTGTTAATTGCATTCTGTTCTACAATGATAGTTTAACCAATTCACTACAGATCATTATCATATAAAAGTTGATATTAAAGGAAATATGTGGACATAAAGAGACTTCTTACATTTTTCGGCGATTTTAACATTTTTCGAGGGTTATTTTACTTTGAGAATTTTAGTTTCAAAACTGCTACAGATAGAAATTTTATCGTTGATGTTTTGTGAAGCAGATGAATTGAGTAAACAGTAAAAAATATGAACAAGTCATGATAATTTTTTTTCTGTCCATGACCTGTCCTTGAATATTGCTGATTATTGCATTCTGTTCTACAATGATAGTTGAACAAATTCACTACAGATCATTATCATATAAAAGTTGATATTAAAGGAAATATGTGGACATAAAGAGACTTTTTACATTTTTCGGTGATTTTAACATTTTTCGAGGGTTATTTTACTTTGAGAATTTTAGTTTCAAAACTGCTACAGATAGAAATTTTATCGTTGATGTTTTGTGAAGCAGATGAATTGAGTAAACAGTAAAAAATATGAACAAGTCATGATAATTTTTTTTCTGTCCATGACCTGTCCTTGAATATTGCTGATTTTTGAAAATCGTCATTTTTGGCACATTTCAAACTTCCACAGTTACTTTACACAGAAACATATCTTTAAATTGATTGTATTTTTACATGCGCTATATCAGGCACAACTTTTGCTATGTTACACTTTATCATAAAAATGTTGATAATTAAGGAGCTAGAAGGACCAACATGGAGTAGGGGTCTAAAAATCTTCAAATTTCAGTGTTTTCAATAAAGTTCCAAAATTCATTTCTCCATTACTATTTGAGTTATCAAAAGACGACATACATCTTTGTATGTGGATAAACAAGCCCTCTTAGACAAAAAGTCATGTGAAGGTCAAACAGTATGTGAAGGTCAAAGAGGAATCTTGAAGACCTAAGTATTGACGCGTCAATCCTAGTTATTATTTTTATTATTTGCACGTTTTTTGTGGCAAATATTCTGAAGAAACGGTTCAAACAAATTTCACGAAATTTTCAGGGATGGTAGCCCCTGTTATGAACTCGTTTTGTGTTCAGCCCGATTTTTGAATTTCGATTTTGTTTTCGAGTTATCTCCCCTTTAAGGAAAAAACTTCAAACCATGATTTCTCGGTGACTATGGGAGATAATTTCATAAAACTTTCACCAAAATGTGGACAACAACATTTCCCATCGATGAAGCACATAGCGGTTTTCGGCCGTATGAATAGATTTTTTCCTATTTTCGAAAAACTTAAAATTTTCTGAAATTCGCGGTTCTGACGGTGAGTGTCTTTAAAAATCTTCTTCTCACAAACGGAAATACCTACAGACCAGTGTGATAGCTCGTTCGAAAGCTGAATGAGTGTGTGAAAAATTTATCTAAGCGAATTTTTAATTTCGACCTATGACTTGAGTTATCTGCCCTTGAAGTTCGACATTTTTTTTAAGGGTCATTTTTCATGTTACGTTCAAAGGGACATTTCTCTGTAAGGAAATATCAAATAAGAAATATGTTAGTTGCATTCTGTTCTACAATGATGGTTGAACAAATTCACTACAGATCAATATCTTATAAAAGTTGATATTAAAGGAAATATGTGGACATAAAGAGATTCTTTACATTTTTCTGTGATTTTAACATTTTTCAAGGGTTATTTTACTTTTAGAATTTTAGTTTCAAAACTGTTACAGATAGAAATTTTATCATTGATGTTTTGTGAAGCAGATGTAATGAGTAGACGGAAAAAAATATCAACAAGTGATGATAAAATTTTTGTTGTCCATGACCAGTCCTTGAATATTGCGATTTTGGGAAAATCCTCATTTTTAGCACATTTCAAGGTTCCACAGTTTCTTTATTAAGAAAGATATCTTTTAATTGATTGTATTTTCACATACGCCATTCCAAGCACAACTTTTGCTATGTTGTACCTTATCATAACAATTTTGATAGTTAAGGAGATACAAGGACCAACATGGAGTAGGGGTAAAAAAATCTTCAAATTTCAGTGTTTTCTTTACATTACAACGTTAAATCACATGTATCTCGAAGACGGTGAGAGATAATTTAACCAACTTTTTTTCTGCTACTAGGAATAATATTCTCTGAAGAATGGTGTCATAGCTGACATTGACCACCATGATGAATTTTTCTGAAAAGTCTTTACACTGAATATCAAGTGGAATTTGGTCATTTTGATAATGTATTAGCTACTGTTTACCTCTTAGACAAAAAGTCATGTGAAGGTCAAACACTTTGTGAAGGTCAAAGAGGAATCTTGAAGACCTAAGTATTGACGCGTCAATCCTAGTTATTATTATTATTATTATTATTTGTACGTTTTTTGTTCCACCATTTCTGACCTTATTGATGAGCCGATTTGCATGAAAATTCCAGGGATTGTAGAGGGTCCCCTAACTTAGATTTGTGTCGAGTCAGATTTTTGAATTTCGATTTTGTTTTTGAGTTATCTCCCCTTAAAGGAATAACTTCAAACCTCGATTTCTCGGTAACTATGAGAGATAATTTCTTAAAACTTTCACCAAAATGTGGGCAACAACATTCCTCATCGATTAAGCTCATAGCGTTTTTCGGCCGTATAAATAGATTTTTTGCTATTTTCGAAAAACTGAAAATTTTGTGACATTTCGCGCTTCTGACGGTACGCGTCTTTAAAAATCTTCTTCTCACAAACGGCAATACTTACAGACTAGTGTGATAGCTCGTTAGAAAGCTTTATGAGTGTGTAAGAAAGTCTATGTGGCGAAATTTTAAATTTCGATCTGTGACTTGAGTTATCTGCCCTTGAAATTCGACATTTTTTTGAAGGGTCATTTTTCGTGTTACTTTCAAAGGGAAGTTACTCTGTAAGGAAATGTCAAATAAGAAATCTGTTTGGTGCATTCTGTTCTACGATGATAGTTGAAGAAATTCACTACAGATCATCATCATATAAAAGTTGATATTAAAGGAAATATGTGGACATAAACAGATTTTTTACATTTTTCGGCAATTTTAACAGTTTTCGAGGGTTATTTTACTTTGAGAATTTTAGTTTCAAAACTGTTACAGATAAAATTTTATCATTGATGTTTTGTGAAGCAGATGTAATGAGTAGACGGACAAAAATATCAACAAGTGATGATAATTTTTTTTCTGTCCATGACTATTACTTGAATATTGCGATTTTCGGAAAATTTGCATTTTTGGCACATTTCAAAGTTCCACAGTTTCTTTACACAGAAACATATCTTTAAATTGATTGTATTTTTACATGCGCTATATCAGGCACAACTTTTGCTATGTTACACTTTATCATAAAAATGTTGATAGTTAAGGAGCTAGAAGGACCAACATGGAGTAGGGGTCTAAAAATCTTCAAATTTCAGTGTTTTCAATAAAGTTCCAAAATTCATTTCTCCATTACTATTTGAGTTATCAAAACACGACATACATCTTTGTATGTGGATAAACAAGCCCTCTTAGACAAAAAGTCATTCAAAGTTCCACAGTTTCTTTATTAAGAAATATATCTTATAATTGATTAGACTTACACATACGCCATTCCAAGCACAACTTTTGTTATGTTGTACTTTATCATAAAAATTTTGATAGTTAAGGAGATAGAAGGACCGACATGGAGTAGGGGTAAAAAAATCGTCTAATTTCAGTGTTTTCTTTACATTACAACGTTACATCACATGTATCTCGAAAACGGTGAGAGATAATTTAACCAAATTTTTTTCTGCTACTAGGAATAATATTCTTTGAAAAATGGTGTCATAGCTGACATTGGCCACCATGATGAATTTTTCTGAAAAGTCTTTACCACTCAATATCAAGTGGAATTTTGTCATTTTGATAATGTATTAGTTACTGTTTACCTCTTAGACAAAAAGTCATGTGAAGGTCAAACACTGTGTGAAGGTCAAACAGAAGTCTTGAAGACCTAAGTATTGACGCGTCAATCCTAGTTAGGTCTTCAAGACAAAGTCTTAAGACCTATTGTTATTGTCCGGATTATTATTATTATTATTATTATTATTATTATTTGGACGTTTTTTTGTTCCACCATTTCTGACCTTATTAGTGATACGATTTGCATGAAAATTTCAGGGGTTGTAGAGGGTCCCCTAACTTAGATTTGTGGCGAGCCAAATTTTCGAATTTAGATTTTGTGTTTGAGTTATCTCCCCTTAAAGGAAAAATTTCAAACCTCGATTTCTCGGTAACTATGGGAGATAATTTATTAAAACTTTCACCAAAATGTGGGCAACATTATTCCCCATTGAATGCACCCTATGCCGTTTTCGGCCGTATAAATAGATTTTTTGCTATTTTCGAAAAACTGAAAATTTTGTGAAATTTCAAGGTTCTGACGGTACGCGTCTTTAAAAATCTTCTCCTCACAAACGGCAATACTTACAGACTAGTGTGATAGCTCGTTGGAAAGCTTAATTAGTGTGTAAAAAAGTTTTTTGGGCGGAATTTTAAATTTCGACCTGTGACTTGAGTTATCTGCCCTTGAAATTCAACATTTTTTTGAAGGGTCATTTTTCTTGTTACTTTCAAAGGGAGGTTACTCTGTAAGGAAATGTCAAATAAGAAATCTGTTTGATGCATTCTGTTCTACAATGATAGTTGAACAAATTCACTACACATCATTATCATATAAAAGTTGATATTAAAGGAAATATGTGGACATGAAGAGACTTTTTACATTTTTCGGCGATTTTAACATTTTTCGAGGGTTATTTTACTTTGAGAATTTTAGTTTCAAAACTGCTACAGATAGAAATTTTATACTTGATGTTTTGTGAAGCAGATGAATTGAGTAAACAGTAACAAATATGAACAAGTAGTGATAATTTTTTTTCTGTCCATGACCTGTCCTTGAATATTGCTGATTTTTGAAAATCCTCATTTTTGGCACATTTCAAAGTTCCACAGTTACTTTATACAGAAACATATCTTTAAATTGATTGTATTTTTACATGCGCTATATCAGGCACAACTTTTGCTATGTTACACTTTTTCATAAAAATGTTGATAGTTAAGGAGCTAGAAGGACCAACATGGAGTAGGGGTCTAAAAATCTTCAAATTTCAGTGTTTTCAGTAAAGTTCCAAAATTCATTTCTCCATTACTATTTGAGTTATCAAAACACGAAATACATCTTTGTATGTGGATAAACAAGCCCTCTTAGACAAAAAGTCATGTGAAGGTCAAACACTGTGTGAAGGTCAAAGAGGAATCTTGAAGACCTAAGTATTGACGCGTCAATCCTAGTTTATTATTATTATTTGTACTTTTTTTGTGAATCAACTGCAGCCCAAACGGCTGCTCCGAATTCGACCAAACTTGGCATGCAGATACCCCTTACCCTGGAATCGACATGCTAAGCTTTTGGGCAAAATCGACTCGTACATTAAAGGTCCAGTTCGAATCCAAAATCGAAAATTTAACATTGATTTTTTTTTCAAAATGCACTTAGAGACTTAATTTTTTTTTTAAAACAAGCGCAATAAAAAATAATGAAAAAAAGGAAATCAGGACAAATTCGTAGGTCACGTGGTTTGGCCGCCATCTTGCTTTTAGTGCAATTTTCACCGTTTCCGACCCCACCCGCCTTTGACAATCTTCTCCTCTGAAGATACTTTCACTACAGAGCTGAAATTCATACTGAATGTAGCTGAAGTATTGTACACAAAAGTTTTTAACTGGAATTTTGCTAACATATATACTTTTTGTGCTGTGACCTTTCAAAGTTGACCAAAATCTCAAAATTGCAAACTTCAAGGGCAGATAACTCAAAAACCAAACCTTAGAACTTAATGATTTTTGCATGAGAGCTAGACATTAGCAAGGTCTTCAAGATAAAAGAATAAAATCGCTCGCGAACAGTCACTTCCAGTCACGAGGAAGGAGCAAACTTTGCATTTTGGAAAACGGGTGTTTTGGTGGGCATGTTTGAATACCCATTGCTAAGCAACGACACATGATAATTGATTGTTCTATATATCATTAGAAAGCCAAAAGAACATACAATTTTTTATAAATCTCATTAAAATTAGATTAAACATTAACATTGAAATTCGGAGCATTTAAATTTGGTCAATCCTACTTTTGTTTTCAATGATTACGATACATTTATGATTGAAAAACTGTACTTCATTGGCAATAAAACACAAGGCAATGTTTTATCAATAATCAGGCAGCAACAAGACTGTATAACCTCAGATGATTCATGTTTGCAGCCATGTTGAATTTTCTGTTAAGGCTTAAACGTTGAATATCAAGTGAAATATGGTAATTTTGATAATGTATTAGTTACTGTTTACCTCTTAGACAAAAAGCCATGTGAAGGTCAAACAGTATGTGAAGGTCAAACAGGAGGTCTTGAAGACCTAAGTACTGCCGCGGCAGTCCTAGTTATTATTATTATTATTTGGACGTTTTTTGTTACCGCATTTCTGAACTTATTAACGAGCTGATTTTCATGAAACTTTCAGGGATTGTAGACTATGACCTAACTTAGACATGCTCGAGCCCGATTTTTTAATTTCGATTTTGTTTTCGAGTTATCTCCCCTTAAAGGAAAAACTTCAAACCTCGATTTCTCGGTAACTATGGGAGATAATTGCATGAAACTTTCACCAAAATGTGGGCAACACAATTCCCCATCGATTAAGCCCATAGCGGTGTTCGGCCGTATAAATAGTTTTTTTGCTATTTTCGAAAAACGGAAAATTTTCTGAAATTTCGCGGTTCAGACGGTACGCGTCTTTGAAAATCTTCTTCTCACTAACGGCAATATATACAGACTAGTGTGATAGCTCGTTGGAAAGCCTAATCAGTGTGTAAGAACGTGAATTTGCCGAAACTTTAAATTTCGAACTGTGACTCGCGTTATCTGCCCTTGAAATTCAACATTTTTTTAAAGGGTCATTTTTCGTGTTACGTTCAAAGGGCCATTACTCAGTAAGGAAATGTCAAAAATGAAATCTGTTTGATGCATTCTGTTCTACAATGATAGATGAACAAGTTCACTACAGGTCATTATCATATAAAAGTTGATATTAAAGGAAATATGTGGACATAAAGAGATTTTTTACATTTTTCGGCGATTTTAACATTTTTCGAGGGTTATTTTACTTTGAGAATTTTAGTTTCAAAACTGTTACAGATAGAAATTTTATCATTGATGTTTTGTGAAGCAGATGTAATGAGTAGACGGCAAAAACGTTAAGTCACATGTATCTCGAAAACGGTGACAGATAAGGGATTTGTAAAAAAAAAGGTGAGAAAAGTCTAATTTTCATGACATATCGCATAGTTTGCAAGAAAACAACAATTTCACAAAGTTAAAAACATTGAGTTGGAGGGAAAGGTATATTTTAAAGTTCCACAGAGGTGATAGGGCTTTTTAAAACAGAGTTAATTCAATCAATACGTTCACACCCAGCTGAGTGGAATCTGCTACCATGTATAAGTCAAAATCAGGACTCTACCCTCTATGATTAAATTAGTCGGTCGGTCGGGTCGGGTCTGGTCTGGTCTTTATTGCTAGACCTCCTGCCTCTCTTCTGATCTGACTTGGACACCTTTCATGTACGTGTACGTGCATGTACATGAATTTGGTCTTGGAATATGTCTTGGCCATATCTTTCATTTGAGAGATTGACGCTACAAAGGGCCATTTCCAACTCCCCGTTGCTAGATTGCTAGACTACGCATTTTTGACCTACTCTGGTATATTGTAGCATGTATTATGTTTGCATCTTTTAGTTAAACTTTTTGAGTTATCAGTATAATATCAATAGTTAAAGTGTTAGGTTTCATTACATTATACAGGGGTCTGAAACAGTCAACTTTACTTTACAGCGTTAAATCACATGTATCTTGAAAACGGTGACAGATAATTCAACAACAAAAATTTCTGCTTCTAGGAATAATATTCTCTGAAGAATGATGTCATAGCTGACATTGGCCAGCATGATGAATTTTTCTGAAAAGTCTTTAACACTGAATATCAAGTGGAATTTGATCATTTTGATAATGTATTAGTTACTGTTTACCTCTTAGACAAAAAGTCATGTGAAGGTCAAACACTGTGTGAAGGTCAAAGAGGAATCTTGAAGACCTAAGTATTGACGCGTCAATCCTAGTTAGGTCTTCAAGACGAAAGTCTGAAGACCTATTGTTATCGTCCGGATTATTATTATTATTATTTGGACGTTTTTTGTTCAGTCATTTCTGAAGTTATCAACGAACAGATTTTCTTAAAACTTTCAGGGATTGTAGAGTATGACCTAACTTAGACATGCACGAGCCAGATTTTTGAATTTCGATTTTGGTTTTGAGTTATCTCCCCTTAAAGGAAAAATTTCAAACCTCAATTTCTCGATACCTATGGGAGATAATTTCATAAAACTTTCACCAAAATGTGGGCAACACAATTCCCCATTGATTAAGCCCATCGCGGTTTACGGCCGTATAAATAGATTTTTTTCTTTTTTCGAAAAACTTAAATTTTTGTGAAATTTCGCGGTTCTGAGGGTACGCGTCTTTGAAAATCTTCTTCTCACTGACGGTAATACATACAGACGCATGCTATAGCTCATTTGAAAGCTGAATAAATGCTGTTTAATCGATATTCACCTTTTAGCATCTATTTTCATCGGTTTTTGAGCTACAGCAGTTTCAAAAATCATATTTTAAAATATAGGATTTTTATGCGTCACGTTCAAAGGGGCACCACTCTGTAAGGAAATGTCAAAAATGAAATCTGTTTGATGCATTCTGTTCTACAATGATAGGTTAACAAGATCACTACAGGTCATTATTATATAAAAGTTGATATTAAAGGAAATATGTGGACATAAAGAGATTGTTTACACTTTCGGCGATTTTAACATTTTTCAAGGGTTATTTTGCTTTGAGAATTTTAGTTTCAAAACTGTTACAAATAGAAATTTTATCATTGATGTTTTGTGAAGCAGATGTAATGAGTAGACGGAAAAAAATATCAACAAGTGATGATAATTTATTTTTCTGTCCATGACCGGTCCTTGAATATTGCGATTTTGGGAAAATCCTCATTTTTAGCACATTTCAAGGTTCCACAGTTTCTTTATTAAGAAAGATATCTTTTAATTGATTGTATTTTCACATGCGCTTTTCCAAGCACAACTTTTGCTATGTTGTACTTTATCATAAAAATGTTGATATTTAAGGAACTAGAAGGACCAACATGGAGTAGGGGTCTAACAATCTTTAAATTTCAGTGTTTTCAATATAGTTCCAAAATTCATTACTCCATTACTATTTAAGTTATCAAAACAAAACATACATCTTTGTATGTGGATAAACAAGACCTCTTAGACAAAAAGTCATGTGAAGGTCAAACATTGTGTGAAGGTCAAAGAGGAATCTTGAAGACCTAAGTATTGACGCGTCAATCCTAGTTAGGTCTTCAAGACGAAAGTCTGAAGACCTATTGTTATTATCCGGATTATTAGGTCTTCAAGACAAAGTCTAGAAGACCTATTGTTATTATCCGGATTATTATTATTATTATTATTTGGACGTTTTTTGTTCAGTCATTTCTGAAGTTATCAACGAACAGAATTTCATGAAACTTTCAGGGATTGTAGAGTATGACCTAACTTAGACATGCACGAGCCAGATTTTTGAATTTCGATTTTGGTTTTGAGTTATCTCCCCTTAAAGGAAAAACTTCAAACCTCAATTTCTCGGTAACTATGGGAGATAATTTCATAAAACTTTCACCAAAATGTGGGCAACACAATTCCCCATTGATTAAGCCCATAGCGATTTACGGCCGTATAAATAGATTTTTTTCTATTTTCGAAAAACTGAAATTTTGGTAAAATTTCGCGGTTCTGAGGGTACGCGTCTTTGAAAATCTTCTCCTCACTAACGGTAATACATATAGACGCATGCTATAGCTCATTTGAAAGCTGAATGAATGCTGTTTAATCGATATTCACCTTTTAGCATCTATTTTCATCCGTTTATGAGCTACAGCAGTTTCAAAAATGATCTTTTGAAATTAAGGATTTTTATGCGTCACGTTCAAAGGGGCACCACTCTGTAAGGAAATGTCAAAAATGAAATCTGTTTGATGCATTCCGTTCTACGATGATAGTTGAAGAAATTCACTACAGATCATTATCATATAAAAGTTGATATTAAAGGAAATATGTGGATATAAACAGATTTTTTACATTTTTCGGCAATTTTAACAGTTTTCGAGGGTTATTTTACTTTGAGAATTTTAGTTTCAAAACTGTTACAGATAGAAATTTTATCATTGATGTTTTGTGAAGCAGATGTAATGAGTAGACGGAAAAAAATATTAACAAGTGATGATAAAAAAAATTCTGTCCATGACCGGTCCTTGATTATTGCGATTTTTGGAAAATCCTCATTTTTAGCACATTTCAAGGTTCCACAGTTTCTTTATTAATAAAGATATCTTTTAATTGATTATATTTTTACATACGCCATTCCAAGCACAACTATTGCTATGTTGTACTTTATCATACAAATTTTGATAGTTAAGGAGATAGAAGGGCCAACATGGAGTAGGGGTAAAAAAATCTTCAAATTTCAGTGTTTTCTTTACATTACAACGTTAAATCACATGTATCTCGAAAACGGTGAGAGATAATTTAACCAAATTTTTTTCTGCTACTAGGAATAATATTCTCTGAAGAATGGTGTCATAGCTGACATTGACCACCATGATGAATTTTTCTGAAAAGTCTTTTACACTGAATATCCAGTGGAATTTGGTCATTTTGATAATGTATTAGCTACTGTTTACCTCTTAGACAAAAAGTCATGTGAAGGTCAAACACTTTGTGAAGGTCAAAGAGGAATCTTGAAGACCTAAGTATTGACGCGTCAATCCTAGTTAGGTCTTCAAGACGAAAGTCTAGAAGACCTATTGTTATTATCGTGATTATTATTATTATTATTTTTATTATTTGTACCGATTTTGTGAACGCTGTACAGCCCAAACGACTAAACCGAATTTCTTGAAATTTTCAGGGATTGTAGCCTGTATCCCAACTTAGATTATCCTCGAGCCAGATTTTTGAATTTCGATTTTGGTTTTGAGTTACCTCCCTTTAAAGGAAAAACTTCAAACCTCAATTTCTCGGTAACTAAGGGAGATAATTTCATAAAACTTTCACCAAAATGTGGGCAACAACATTCCCCATCGATTAAGCCCATAGCGGTTTTCGGCCGTATAAATAGATTTTTTTCTATTTTCGAAAAACTGAAATTTTGGCGACATTTCGCGGTTCTGACGGTACGCGTCTTTGAAAATCTTCTCCTCACTAACGGCAATACATACAGACGCATGCTATAGCTCATTTGAAAGCTGAATGAATGCTTTTTAATCCATACTCCCCTTTTAGGCATCCTTTTTCATCGGTTTTTGAGCTACAGCAGTTTCAAAAAAGATCTTTTGAAATAAAGAATTTTTATGCGTCACGTTCAAAGGGGCACCACTCTGTAAGGAAATGTCAAAAATGAAATCTCTTTGATGCATTCTGTTCGACAATGATAGTTTAACATATTCAGTACAGGTCATTATTATATAAAAGTTGATATTAAAGGAAATATGTGGACATAAAGAGATTTTTTACATTTTCCGGCGATTTTAACATTTTCGAGGGTTATTTTACTTTGAGAATTTTAGTTTCAAAACTGTTACAGATAGAAATTTAATCCTTAATGTTTTGTGAAGCAGATGTAATGGGTAGACAGCAAATATTATCAACAAGTCATGATAAATTGTTTTCTGTCCACGATCAGTCCTTGAAAATAACGATTTTTGGAAAATCCTCATTTTTAGCACATTTCAAAGTTCCACAGTTTCTTTATTAAGAAAGATATCTTTAAATTGATTATATTTTCACATGCGCTATTCCAAGCACAACTTTTACTGCGTTGTACTTTATCATAAAAATGTTGATAGTTAAGGAGCTAGAAGGACCAACATGGAGTAGGGGTCTAAAAATCTTCAAATTTCAGTGTTTTCAATAAAGTTTCAAAATTCATTACTCCATTACTATTTAAGCTATCAAAACAAAACATACATGTTTGTGTGTGTATATACAAGACCAACATTGTTACTGATATACCTTATCAGTAAAATACCAATAGTTCAAGTGTTAGGTTTCATTGCATTATACAGGGGTCTGAAACAGTCAACTTTACATTACAGCATTGAATCACATGGATCTCGAAAACGGTGACAGATAATTCAACCAATGCAACTTTTTTTCTGCATTTAGGAATAAAATTCTCTGAAGAATTATGTCATAGCTGACATTGGCCACCATGATGAATTTTTCTAAAAAGTCTTAAACACTGAATATCAAGTGGAATTTGGTCATTTTGATAATGTATTAGTTACTCTTAACCTCTTAGACAAAAAGTCATGTGAAGGTCAAACAGTGTGTGAAGGTCAAACAGGAAGTCTTGAAGACCTAAGTACTGCCGCGGCAGTCCTAGTTAGGTCTTCAAGACTACGTCTGGAAGACCTATTGTTATTATCCGGATTTTTATTATTATTATTTGGACGTTTTTTTGTTCCACCATTTCTGACCTTATTAACAAACCGACTTGCATGAAAATTTCAGGGAATGTAGAGGGTCCCCTAACTTAGATTTGTGTCGAGTCAGATTTCTGAATTTCGAATTTGTTTTCGAGTTATCTCCCCTTGAAGTCGAAACTTCAATCCTTAATTTCTCGGTAACTAAGGGAGATAATTTCATAAAACTTTCACCAAAATGTGGCCAACAACATTCCCCATCGATTAAGTCCATAGTCGTTTTCGGCCGTATAAATAGATTTTTTTCTATTTTCGAAAAACTGATTTTTGTGTGAAATTTCGCGGTTCTGACGGTACGCGTCTTTGAAAATCTTCTCCTCACAAACGGCAATACCTACAGACTAGTGTGATAGCTCGTTGGAAAGCTTAATGAGTGTGTAAAAAAGTTTTCTGGGCGAAATTTTAAATTTCGACCTGTGACTTGAGTTATCTGCCCTTGAAATTCGAAATTTTTTGGAAGGGTCATTTTTCGTGTTACTTTCAAAGGGAGGTTACTCTGTAAGGAAATGTCAAATAAGAAATCTTTTTGATGCATTCTGTTCTACGATGATAGTTGAAGAAATTCACTACAGATCATTATCATATTAAAGTTGATATTAAAGGAAATATGTGGATATAAACAGATTTGTTACATTTTTCGGCAATTTTAACATTTTGTCGAGGGTTATTTTACTTTTAGAATTTTAGTTCCAAAACTGTGACAGATAGAAATGTTATCGTTGATGTTTTGTGAAGCAGATGAAATGAGTAGACAGAAAAAAATACTAATAAGTCATGATAAAAAAAATTCTGTCCATGACAGGTCCTTGAATATTGCGATTTTTTGAAAATCCTTATTTTTGGCACATTTCAAAGTTCCACAGTTTCTTTATTAAGAAAGATATATTTCGATTGCTTGTATATGCAAATGCGCTATTCCAAGCACAACTATTGTTATGTTACACTTTATCATAAAAATGTTGTTAGTTAAGGAGCTAGAGGGACCAACATGGAGTAGGGGTCTAAAAATATTCAAATTTCAGTGTTTTCAATAAAGTTCCAAAGTTCATTACTCCATTACTATTTAACTTATCAAAACAAAACATACATCTTTGTATGTGGATAATCAAGACCAACATTGTTTCTGATATACCTTAGTAGTAAAATATCAATAGATAAAGTGTTAGGTTTCATTACATTATACAGGGGTCTGAAACAGTCAACTTTACATTACAGCGTTAAATCACATGTATCTGGAAAACGGTGATAGATAATTAAACCAAAATTTTTTCTGCTTCTAGGAAAAGTCTTTAACACTGAATATCAAGTGAAATTTGGTCATTTTGATAATGTATTAGTTACTGTTTACCTCTTAGACAAAAGTCATGTGAAGGTCAAACACTGTGTGAAGGTCAAAGAGGAAGTCTTGAAGACCTAAGTATTGACGCGTCAATCCTAGTTATTATTATTATTATTTGGACGTTTTTTGTTACCGCATTTCTGAACTTATTAACGAGCTGATTTTCATGAAACTTTCAGGGATTGTAGACTATGACCTAACTTAGACATGCTCGAGCCAGATTTTTGAATTTCGATTTTGGTTTTGAGTTATCTCCCCTTAAAGTCAAAACTTCAAACCTCAATTTCTCGGTAACTATGGGAGATAATTGCATGAAACTTTCACCAAAATGTGGACAACAACATTCCCCATCGATTAAGCCCATAGCGGTTTTCGGCCGTATAATTAGATTTTTTTCTATTTTCAAAAAACTTAAAAATTTCTTAAATTTGGCGGTTCTGACGGTACGCGTCTTTTAAAATCTTCTCCTCACTAACTGCAATACATACAGACTAGTGTGATAGCTCGTTGAAAAGCTTAATGAGTGTGTAAAAACGCTAATACCGCGAATTTTTAATTTTTGACCTGTCACTCGAGTTATCTGCCCTTGGATTTCGACATTTTTTTGAAGTGTCATTTTTCGTGTTACGTTCAAAGGGGCACCACTCTGTAAGGAAATGTCAAAAATGAAATCTGTTTGATGCATTCTGTTCTTCAATGATAGATGAACAAGTTCACTACAGGTAATTATTATATAAAAGTTGATATTAAAGGAAATATGTGGACATAAAGAGATTCTTTACATTTTTCGGCGATTTTAACATTTTTCAAGGGTTATTTTACTTTGAGAATTTTAGTTTCAAAACTGTTACAGATAGAAATTTTATCATTAATGTTTTGTGAAGCAGATGTAATGAGTAGATGGCAAAAACGTTAAATCACATGTATCTCGAAAACGGTGACAGATAAGGGATTTGTAAAAAAAAAGGTGATAAAAGTCTAATTTTCATGACATATCGCATAGTTTGCAAGAAAACAACAATTTCACAAAGTTAAAAACATTGAGTTGGAGGGAAAGGTATATTTTAAAGTTCCACAGAGGTGATAGGGATTTTTAAAACAGAGTTAATTCAATCAATACGTTCACACCCAGCTGAGTGGAATCTGCTACCATGTATAAGTCAAAATCAGGACTCTACCCTCTATGATTAAATTAGTCGGTCGGTCGGGTCGGTCTGGTCTGGTCTGGTCTTTATTGCTAGACCTCCTGCCTCTCTTCTGATCTGACTTGGACACCTTTCATGTACGTGCATGTACATGAATTTGGTCTTGGAATATGTCTTGGCCATATTTTTCATTTGAGAGATTGACACTACAAAGGGCCATTTCCAACTCCCCGTTGCTAGATTGCTAGACTACGCATTTTTGACCTACTCTGGTATATTGTAGCATGTATTATGTTTGCATCTTTTATTTAAACTTTTTGAGTTATCAGTATAATATCAATAGTTAAAGTGTTAGGTTTCATTACATTATACAGGGGTCTGAAACAGTCAACTTTACTTTACAGCGTTAAATCACATGTATCTTGAAAACAGTGACAGATAATTCAACAACAAAAATTTCTGCTTCTAGGAATAATATTCTCTGAAGAATGGTGTCATAGCTGACATTGGCCAGCATGATGAATTTTTCTGAAAAGTCTTTAACACTGAATGTCAAGTGGAATTTGGTCATTTTGATAATGTATTAGCTACTGTTTACCTCTTAGACAAAAAGTCATGTGAAGGTCAAACACTTTGTGAAGGTCAAAGAGGAATCTTGAAGACCTAAGTATTGACGCGTCAATCCTAGTTAGGTCTTCAAGACTACGTCTGGAAGACCTATTGTTATTATCCGGATTATTAGGTCTTCAAGACTACGTCTGGAAGACCTATTGTTATTATCCGGATTATTATTAGGTCTTCAAGACAAAGTCTAGAAGACCTATTGTTATTATCCGGATTATTATTAGGTCTTCAAGACAAAGTCTAGAAGACCTATTGTTATTATCCGGATTATTATTATTATTATTATTATTTGGACGTCTTTTCTGTCGACGTTTCTGACCTTATTGACAAGCCGATTTTCATGAAACTTTCAGGGATTGTAGAGTATGACCCAAATTAGTGAATGACATAAGCGATTTTTGAATTTCGAATTTGTTTTTGAGTTATCTCCCCTTAAACGAAAAAACTGCAAACCTCGATTTCTCGGTAACTAAGGGAGATAATTTAAAAAAACTTTCACCAAAATGTGGGCAACAACATGCCTCATCGATTAAGCTCATAGCGGTCTTCGGCCGTATAAATAGATTTTTTGCAATTTTCGAAAAACTGAACATTTTCTGAAATTTCGCGGTTCTGACAGTACGCGTCTTTCAAAATCTTCTTCTCACTAACTGCAATACATACAGACCAGTGTCATAGCTTGTTGGAAAGCTTAATGAGTGTGTAAAAACGTGAATACCGCGAATTTTTAATTTTTGACCTGTTACTCGAGTTATCTGCCCTTGGAGTTCGACATTTTTTTGAAGTGTCATTTTTCGTGTTACGTTCAAAGGGGCGCCACTCTGTTAGGAAATGTCAAAAATGAAATCTGTTTGATGTATTCTGTTCTACAATGATAGGTGAACAAGTTCACTACAGGTCATTATTATATAAAAGTTGATATTAAAGGAAATATGTGGACATAAAGAGATTTTTTACATTTATCGGCGATTTTAACATTTTTCGAGGGTTATTTTACTTTGAGAATTTTAGTTTCAAAACCGTTACAGATAGAAATTTTATCATTGATGTTTTGTGAAGCAGATGTAATGAGTAGACGGCAAAAACGTTAAATCACATGTATCTCGAAAACGGTGACAGATAAGGGATTTGTAAAAAAAAAGGTGAGAAAAGTTTAATTTTCATGACATATCGCATAGTTTGCAAGAAAACAACAATTTCACAAAGTTAAAAACATTGAGTTGGAGGGAAAGGTATATTTTAAAGTTCCACAGAGGTGATAGGGCTTTTTAAAACAGAGTTAATTCAATCAATACGTTCACACCCAGCTGAGTGGAATCTGCTACCATGTATAAGTCAAAATCAGGACTCTACCCTCTATGATTAAATTAGTCGGTCTGGTCTGGTCTGGTCTGGTCTTTATTGCTAGACCTCCTGCCTCTCTTCTGATCTGACTTGGACACCTTTCATGTACGTGTACGTGCATGTACATGAATTTGGTCTTGGAATATGTCTTGGCCATATCTTTCATTTGAGAGATTGACGCTACAAAGAGCCATTTCCAACTCCCCGTTGCTAGATTGCTAGACTACTAGACTACGCATTTTTGACCTACTCTGGTATATTGTAGCATGTATTATGTTTGCATCTTTTAGTTAAACTTTTTGAGTTATCAGTATAATATCAATAGTTAAAGTGTTAGGTTTCATTACATTATACAGGGGTCTGAAACAGTCAACTTTACTTTACAGCGTTAAATCACATGTATCTTGAAAACGGTGACAGATAATTCAACAACAAAAATTTCTACTTCTAGGAATAATATTCTCTGAAGAATGATGTCATAGCTGACATTGGCCACCATGATGAATTTTTCTGAAAAGTCTTTAACACTGAATATCAAGTGGAATTTGATCATTTTGATAATGTATTAGTTACTGTTTACCTCTTAGACAAAAAGTCATGCGAAGGTCAAACACTGTGTGAAGGTCAAAGAGGAATCTTGAAGACCTAAGTATTGACGCGTCAATCCTAGTTAGGTCTTCAAGACAAAGTCGTGAAGACCTATTGTTTTTATCCGATTTCTTCAAGTTTATTATTATTATTATTTGTACTTTTTTTGTGACTGAGATTCTGCTCAAACCGCTTGATCAAATTCGTCCAAACTTTACATGCAGATACCCCTTACCCTGGAATCGACGTAATAAGCTTTTGGGCAAAATCGCGTTGTACATTAAAGGTCCAGTTCGAATCCGAAGTCGAAAATTTAACATTGATTTTTTTTTCAAAATGCACTTAGAGACTTGAATTTTTTTTTAAAAGAAGCGCAATGAAAAATAATGAAAAAAAGTAAATCAGGACAAATTCGTAGGTCACGTGCTTTGGCCGCCATCTTGCTTTTAGTGCATTTTCGACAGTTTCCGACCCCACCCGCCTTTGACAATCTTCTTCTCCGAAGATACTTGCACTACAGAGCTGTAATTCATACTGAATGTAGCTGAAGCATTGTAGTTTAAAATCTTTTCTTTTCAAGTACTTAACTACAATACTTTTTGTGATGTGACCTTTCAAAGTTGACCAAAATCTCAAAATCGCAAACTTCAAGGGCAGATAACTAAAACACCAGACCTTAGAACTTAATGATTTTTGCATGACAGTTAGACATGAGCAAGGTCTTCAAGATAAAAGAATAAAATCGCTCGCGAACAGTCATTTCCGGTCAGGAGGAAGGGTCAAACTTTGCATTTTGGAAAGTGCTCAAATTCAGACCTTTGGATTTTTTAAGCAAATCATTAACCTTCTCGCATGGGAAGGGTGGTTCATATCGCATTGCCTTTGGCAGCTAAACCGTACAGCCTTCACGCCGTTCATTCCAGCATTATCTTCTCATTACCTTCAGTTTTGAATGTTTGACTCCTGTCATGTATTACTAATGTAATGTTGACATTTAGAAAGGTATTCTATTTTGCATATTTTGTATTTCGCATTTTGCATTCTTTGTTGGGTTCGATCTTTTTGATAATGACAATTGTTACTGAACTGTGTGCTTGTATGTTAAACACCAACTCCCTTAGCTTGTAATGAACCTTTCCTCGGCAGTGATTGTGTACTTTGATGTTGTACTTTGATGTCAAAGAGGTCATAGTTTTGTTTCATTGTCTCTCCCGATTTCTTACACAAAGTAATCAACATATTTAGATGGATCACTATAAATAGAGCCTATATAATTTCAATTCATTATTTACACTTCAAAATTGTTTTTACCATTGTTTAGAGGAGAGAATTGTCTTTATTTGCATGTATTGTTTGTTAATGAGAATGAAAAGGTAAAGAAACGTAAGCATCAATTGCTCCCGAACCATTAGAGATATCCAAAGTTTGTTTTCACCATTGTGTAGAGGAGAGCATTGTCTTTATTTTGATATATTATTTGTTTGTGAGCATGAAAAAGTATAGAAACTGTGAACGATGCGTCTTCCACCATATTTGACGACGATCTTAGGTCTGTTTTTCGCCCACGTGTAGAGGAGAGAATTGTCTTCATTTCGATGAATTATTTGTTAATGAGCATACAAAAGTAAAAAAACGGTGTGCAATGCGAAATCTGTCGCAAATATCACTTTTTTTTCAACCAAATTTGCCGACGGTCCCAACGTAAGCATCAATTGCTCCCGAACCATTGGAGATATCCACAGTTTGACATTTTGATTCCTGGCAAAATCCTGACATAACAGGGCGTGGACGCACAGTTATTGAAAAATAGGAGGGGTGCTCTTTCAGACGCGTAATGATACAAAAAAACTGCCATATATGGAGACACCATATAAGGGTTGATACTACGATAGCGTAGTGAAAACCGATCTCCATGTACATTTCTTACTATCAAAGTTGTGAACCCCCATCCTTCTTTCGCACTCGTTTCTCTTGAACGGGGTGGCGAAATTTCAAATGATTTATACCATTGCAAAGGGCGAAGAACCAGCTTCAATCCAATGTGTCATTTGTACATTTGAACGAAAAAGTAAAGAAACGGTAATAATAATAATAATAATAATAAATAATAATAACACTTTATTATCCTCAGTATATGTACATATTGGAAATTATGACTGAGGGTACTTGTCTTTCAGCATTGATATATCCCGAACCAATAAAGATATGTTCATATTCTTTCCACCAGTGTGTAATGGAGAGAATTGTCTAAATTTGCATTTATATTTTGGTTATGAGCATGAAAACTTATAGAAACGGTGAGCGATGTGACATCTGCCGCAAATAACACATTTTCCATCCAAATTAGCAATCCCCTTGCGCCCTCTATGCATGTACCTCCCGAACCATTAAAGATATCTTCATATTTTTTTCACCATTGTGTAGAGGAGAGAATTGTCTTTATTTTGATGTATTATTTGTTTGTGAGCATGCATGAATAAGTATAGAAACGGTGAACGCTGCGACATCTGTTGCAAATATCATTTTTTCCACCATATTTGTCGACGATCTTAGGTCTGTTTTCGCCCACATGTAGAGGAAAGAATTGACTTTATTTACATGTATAATTTGTGTATGTGCAAAAAAGATTTGAGAAGCTGCAAGTGGTGCGTGGTTTGATCTGTAACCATTTTGGGGATATTGTTACATTTTGGGGATACAGACATTTGAAGCCAACACTGGTCTAAGGGAGATAATTTCACCCATAAAAACATTAAAAAAAGACCGATAAGAAAATGCCCAACTCAGGTTCGAATCTCGGAGTGGACGTTATGACACAAAGTAAAATACCAAACCTTGAATTTTGCAATCGTTTACTGTTTTTATATGTTAAGAGGAACATAAATTTTAAATTGGACCTAAATCCGTCAAGAAATAAATTTAGCGTAATTCTCGATCTGTTATATAGAGATGACTACCCATACAAGCAATTTATGAACTTAATACATTAACCTTTAAGATTTCGTTTATAAGTTACAACACACAATATTTTTGTCTTCAACAAGCGCATCCATCGTTTGTTTAGATAACTTTAATAGTAAAGAAGAAAAGTTGTTTAAAACTGTAATGAAAACATTATAATAATTTCAATTCTATATAATTTCAATTCATTATTTTTAACAACTCAGATATAATAAAGGACTGCAAATATTTATGTAATCAACATAAGACACAATAATAAGCTATTTTTGCACTTGTGTTCCAACTATCATTCTCTATTACAGCTAATGACAAACCTTCTAGCATGGAAAGGGTGGTTCATATCCCTATGTGACTCGTTAGCAGCAACAGCCTCTCGTTCAGCTAATGACTCACCTTCTCGCATGGAAAGGGTGGTTCATATCGCTATGTGACTCGTCAGCAGCATATAGCCTCTCGTTCATTCCAGCATTTACACTCGACCTGTTCACATGGTTATATAGAGTATACTGCTAGCTATTCACTGCCTTCAGTTTCTGTGTTTGATTTCGGGTCGTGTATTTCTATATTAGAGTTGACATTTCGAAAGGTATTCTGTGTGTCTACTTAAATTATTTTATTGACCATTGCTGCTATTATTCGTGTCTTGTGCTGTTGTAATTTATAATCGTTTTGACTTGAAGACTTTCAAGTCTGTCTTATTTTAACTTTTTCCTTGAAGTTATATCCTTGGTTTTGGTTTGATCTTTTTGACTTGCATTATTCCATTTGCTTGTAGGCAACCTTAAATTTCTTTGGCAGTGATTGTGAGGGTTTAACTTTTCAGTTGATTGATGTTAATGTTTGTTTCTCTGACTTGAAAGTCGTCAGTCAGAAAGTTTTACGTAAATAAATACAACTTTAATATTGTCAAACCAACTAACGTTTATTAAATACTAACAAATAAATAAAGTGGCAACACTTTATTTATTTTTTGGTGTTTAGTAAACTTCATCGCGGAAGGGACTCGGCAACTATCATCTGTTTTGGTGATCAGTTGACCTTGAGACCTTTCCATTTTTTTTCAGATTAGGGCTAGTTAGATGCAGATTAGCGGTTCAGGTACTTCCTGCAACTGCTCTCGTGCAGTTTCAGCAAAATTGGTAATGATACTAATCCTACAATTTTTGTACGGGTTAGTGAAATTATATCCATATTTTGCTTAAATTGCACTATACGCATACCCCCCACGCCCAATTTTTTTTTGATAAGTAGGTCAGTAGGTCAGTGAATGCTGATTGGTTGGTCACTCCAGTAAATAGCTCACACTTTGTTCTAGAATTAGCTCATACTGTGTTTCCTTAGAATTGTTTCATGCTTACTGTGTTTTCTTAGAATTGTTTCATGCTTTTATATTTTTAATGTTTCGTGTTTGATTTTTCTCGTATTTTCTAAAAGCCTTGTGAACCACTTTGGATTATTTGAAACACTGGTCAATTGAAGTATGATTTCGTGTCAGATTGTTGAATTTTAATTTTAGGCTTACTTTTTTCATTGACGTTAATAATGCCACGTAAAAGGAACTGGAAGATGGGTGCAGCACGTAGGAAGGCTAGAGCCCTTGAACAGATGAACGATGGAGAGACGTCTGTACAAAGCACCGATCTTTCAGAAACTTTATATGAAATGTCGGATGATAGTTTTGACGAATGTTTAATTAATGTAAATGAGGAAATGTTTACTCCTTGTAATCAAACAGTTATACAAGGAGATTTCACACAGGCTCACCCAATGTTCGATCAGAACGCGGGTAAGCAATGTGTAAGTAATTGTTTCATGGCTTTGATGTTCAGCAAGGTCAAATCTCCGAACGAGTGGACAAGAGAAGATCTGAACACAGTTCTGATAAATGGTGACCAATTATATGGTCACATCCAGAGATCATCCACTATGTCAAGTGGCTATCTCTTGGTGACAGAACTGCCAGAGTATCTGGAAGCGTTCAATCAGACATTCACACTCGTTCGTGATGAGCCTAAAGCAGGGTACATTTGGCCTGCTGAAGATCAGTTACAGTTTGGTGATTTAGTCACTCTAGAAATGGCTCTCGATGATGCATTTACAGATCGAGAAGCATGTTTCATTAACTTCAATCAGTCAGTGTTTGCAGTCTTTATGAATCAAGGCTCTTATTTCGTCTTTGATTCGCATTCACGGACTAGGGACGGTACATTAAGTCCTGATGGCAGTAGTATTGTCATTCAATACAACAGCATCCGTGCTGTGTACCAACACTGCATCAGACTCGCCCAGTCCATGAATGCCAATCATAATACGTTGTTCGAAGTCACAGCTGCAAGTGTCAGCTGTGATAACGAAGTCTTGAATCAAGCCAGGAGACTGCAACCTGGAAAGGTCCCATACGTGAAGACCCATAAAAGTGCACAGCCATCTGCTTCAAAGTCGCGACGCGTTAAAGCTGTTGCGAAAGAGTCTTTGGCTCCAATTATAGCTGTAGACAGTTCGTCTTCAAACGAGTCTGTAGTGGAGATTGAAACGTCATCTGATAATATAATTCAACCAAGTAATTACAAAGATTCCAGTCAGCGACTTATTGCAATTAAAAAGCGCAAGCATCAAATGTCAGATGCAACAAGCAGGCTTAAACATCGCCAAGTAATGCGAGAAAAGCGTTTGAAAGACAAGGTTACTGGTGTTGGAAGTCATGAAGAAATCAATATTGATAAAAGAAAGGAAAATGCTTCCCAGAAATATGCCTTAAACGAACAATACCGTTCAAGTTTAAAACGTCGCAGTCATCAGCTATATGCTGAAAATGATGCATATAGGGAAAGTGTCCAGGCATCTAGTGTCAAAAGGTATAAGGAAAATATTGATTTCAGAGAACAGGTTAAACTTGCAAGCTCCACTAAATATCAAGACAATCCAGCATTTAGACAATCAGTTAAGTCTGCTAGTACCACTAAATATCAAAACAATCTAGAATTCAGGGAGGCAGTTAAGTCTGCTAGTACCACTAAATATCGAGATAATCCAGAATTTAGACACTCGGTTAAAGCTGCTGTGAAGAAAGCAAAGTTCTCTAAATATCATGAAAACCAGGAATTCCAAGAACATTGTCTTGCCTCCTTCAATTCACGTTATAAGTCAAATGTAAACTTTCGTGAATCTGTTAAATCAAGAGGGAAAATATCTTACATAAAAAATTTGAACAAAATTAAAGAGCGAGCTAAACAACAGAATAAAATCCAAAAGAAGAATAGAGTTGTTCAAAACAGTGTTATGAACAATGTTATTGCCAAGTTTCAACAGCTAATTGCTGAGGGCCCAGAGTTTATTTGTTCAGTTTGTAACCGAAGACATTTTAAGAATCAAGTTGTTCAGTGCAAGAATAGTAATTACCTTTCATCAAACTTTGCATCCCAATGTATATCACAAGATTATGTTCATAAATGTTCTAATACATGCCCAAGTGCGTGTCCTGCTAGTAATTGTTGGATATGTCATACATGCCATAGAAAATTAAAAGTGGGTAAGAAACCTGCTGAAGCTGTCATGAATAATTTAAAATTGCATGATGTTCCAGTAGAACTTAAACAACTTAATGATTTAGAGAAACACTTGATTTCAATGAACATCCCTTTCACTAAAATGTTAGCCTTGCCTAAGGGAGGTCAAAACGGTGTTCAAGGACCAACAATTTGTGTCCCAGCAGATCTTCAGAAAGTTACATCAGTTTTACCAAGATGTGAATCCAATGACCAAATGATTCGTATTAAAATGAAGAGAAAATTGTCTTATAAAGGCCATTACAAATATCAGTATGTCAACCGCAACAATATTAAAAAAGCTTTAGCCTATCTGAAAGCGAACAATATATATTATAATGATATTGAGTTTAACTCAGATTGGGTCAATCCACATGACATTGAGAACGAACACCTGAATGACGACGACGTTGAATCTAAAGATGATGAAAACGAGGAAAACGATCAAAACGGGTTACTGCTAGACACGTGTCTCCAACCAGTTGATGTAGGGCAGGACATTATGGATAATAATTTTGACAATATTGTTAATATCTCCCAATGTGAAAATAACAAACCCATACCCATTTCGTCAGACAAAACAAATGAAGCAAAATGTTTCCCTACATTATTTCCAAATGGGACACCAACTTTCCATGATCCAAGAGATGAAAGACTAACGTTGGGAAGGTATTTTAACACTAGACTTTTAAATGCAGATAGCAGATTTGCTCAGAATACTGATTACATATTCTATTCTCAATATTTATCAGAACTTGAAATGGTAAAGTCAAATGTGTCCGTGACAATCCGCAAGGGAAAATCTTCTGGGTCGTCCGAGAAAATAACTGCAAAATGCTTGACAGACAAGGAATCTCTATCTGATATTTTAAAACATGACATTGGATACAAGTTTCTAAAACCAATTCGTGGTACTCCGCCATTCTGGCAAGCTGCACAGAAAGACCTGTTCGCCATGATCAGGCAGTTAGGAATCCCTACATGGTTCTGTTCATTTTCTTCAGCCGAACTACGGTGGCCTGAAATAATAAATTGTATTCTACGTGAAATTGGTGATGACACTAGAAAAGCTGAGGATCTTGATTGGGCAACAAAATGCTCCATACTTAGAAAAAATCCAGTTACATCTGCTCGAATGTTTGATAAAAGATTTCATAGTTTTTTGACTGATGTAATTATGTCTCCTGCAGCCCCAATTGGAAAGGTTGTCGATTACTTTTATCGAGTGGAATTTCAGCAGAGAGGGTCTCCTCATACTCACTGCTTATTTTGGATTGAAAATGCTCCAAAAATTGCTTCAGATACCGATGATGATGTTGTTAAATTTATTGATAAATATGTTACTTGTGAAATGCCTGATATTGATGAAGATCTTCATGATGTTGTAAAAAGTGTCCAAACGCATAGTAAAAACCATTCGAAATCATGTAGAAAAACTGGTAAGAATTGCCGATTTAATTTTCCAAGGCCACCATCATGTCGAACATTCATCAGTCAACCCGAAAAAGATGAGAATCATAAAACAATTGCTGATTTACCTAAAGATGAGAACGGAAATCCTGATTTTAGATACCTAGACGACATTTTGAGATCTGGAAAAATGAATTCTAAAACTGCAGAAGTGATATTGCAAAGACTTTGGGAAGAAATTAATAATGATGAAGAAGAACACGAGTCAACTGATGATCTGTTTGAGGCAATAGGAATTACTCAATCTATTTTTGAAAATGCAAGTACTTCTCTTGGAAAAAGAACTAGTGTTATATTGCAAAGACGTCCATCTGACGTTTGGGTCAATCAGTTTAATTTTGATTTGCTCAAATGCTGGGATGCGAATATGGACATCCAGTTTGTTGTGGATGCCTATTCATGTGTTGTTTATATAATATCATATATTAGTAAAGCAGAAAGAGAAATGGGAATCCTACTAAATCAAACTGAAAAGGAAGCTCGTAGTGACGAAAATCTTGATGCGAAACAAGCTCTGAAGAAAATTGGTTTTAAATATCTTACTCACAGAGAGGTTAGTGCTCAAGAAGCCGTCTTCAGGGTTTGCAATTTGCATCTCAAACAAGCTTCCCGACTTGTTCAATTTATTCCAGTTGGTATGGAAACTGTCAGATTGAGCTTGCCAATCCAGACTATAAAACAAAAATGTTCCTCTGGCGAGATCAATGAAGATGATATGTGGGCAACCAGTATGGTTGATCGTTATATCAATAGACCCACTCAAAATGAAGTCGAGAACATTTGTTTAGCAGAATTCTGTTCTGAATATCGTGTAGTTTCAACATCTGAGGTATCTCGTGTGGACAATTCTAAACGGAGGACCCCGCTTTTGCAGCTTCAAAAAAATCTTGGCTATATGCAAAAGAGAACGAACAGCAAACCTGCAATCATCCGGTATCCTCGCTTCTCAAAAACCAAAAATTCAGAGAAATTTTACCAAAGTATTTTGCAATTATTTTTGCCATATAGGGTTAATGCTCATTTGAAACCTAATAGGTTTGAAACATTTGAAAGTTTCTATTTAAAAGGATCAGTGAAGATTAATAGCACTGTAACTGCTGTTAGATCTATTGTTGATGCAAATAAAAGTAAATTTGAAAAAGATTCGGATGAAATTGATAATGCAGAAGAAATTTTAGAAAGTGCTGGATGTTTGGAGGATGCATGGTCACAGATTTGCCCTGAAACAGAACTAGAAAGGCAGGAGTGCGAGGCATTGGCAACACATTCAGATGTTGATGAAAATGAAGAGAATATTCCTGACTTGACATGTAATGAAACTAGATCTTATTCAACCGAATTGGTTCGAACCTCAATATCTATAAATGATGCAAAGAAGCTTTTGCAATCATTAAACTTTGAACAAAGACAGATATTTTATAACGTTCGGCAATGGGCTCTCAAGAAACGATGTGGTCTTCAGACTCCTTCTTTTTACATCTGCATTCATGGCCCTGGTGGTACTGGCAAATCGGTTCTGATAAAAGCAATACATTATGAATGCAACCGTCTACTAACCAAAATCAAAGAAAATCCTGATGATGTTTCTGTATTACTTGCTGCGCCGACTGGTGTTGCTGCTTTCAACATCAATGCTCAAACAATTCACACTGCTTTCGCAATTGGTATCGATGCACGTTTGCCATATGTTCCTTTGAGTGAAGAAAAAGTCAATACACTCAGATGCAAATATCAAAGTTTACAATTATTGATAATTGATGAAATTTCGATGGTTGATCATAAGCTGTTATCCTATATTCATGGAAGGTTAAGGCAGATTAAGCAAACTTCTGAAGAAAAACCATTTGGCAATGTTTCAGTTTTAGCAGTTGGTGATTTTTATCAACTTCCTCCTGTGAAAGGTAAACCATTATTAAGTGAAAAATTAGGAATAGATCATTGGAATGATAATTTTGTTAAAGTCGAGTTAACTGAAATTATGAGACAAAACAATAAAATGTTTGCTGAAATGCTTAATCGATTACGGATTCGAAAACGTAAGGAACCTTTAGACCAAAGGGATGTTGCAATCCTTGAAAGTTGTGATTCTTCCAATGACTTGGACTGCATTCACATTTTCCCCAAAAATTGTCAAGTTGATGAATTCAATGAGCAGATGCTTAATTCAAAGTGTGAAAACGTCATTGCGATTGATGCTGAAGATATATTCAAACAAAAGCAGACTGGAGTTTTAATTAGAAAATCTAAATGTGGAACATTTGGCCTTCCGAAGAGCATTAAAGTTGCGGTAGCGGCAAGAGTCATGCTGACCAGAAACATTGACACCTCAGATGGTCTTGTGAATGGAGTTTTTGGATCAATTGTACATATTTCGTTTAAAGACAATGAACCAAAGCCACAGAAAATTTTCATCCTATTTGATGATTCTAAAGTTGGTGCTGATTTGCGGAGAAAAACAACGTTTCCAAATAATATATCTGTTTTAAGCACACCAATAGTCATGCAGGAAGAGAACTCTCGTAATGGTGCTGGAATAAGACGCCAGTTTCCTTTGAAACTGGCTTGGGCTTGTACTGTTCACAAAACCCAAGGATTGACTTTCAACGAGATTTCAGTATCATTTGATGGAATCAGAACACCAGGACAAGCATACGTTGCTTTGAGTCGGGTAACGTCCTTAGAAGGTCTTGTAATACATAATTTTGATCCTGAAAAGATCTACTGCAATGAAGAAGTTACATGTGCCTTGTCAAAAATGGGACAATTCATTACGGAACCCGTTGAAAATTCAAATCCAGATTTAACCGTTGTACTACATAATATAGAGGGATTAGATTGTCACTTTAATTGTTTGAAATATGATACCCGATTTACTCAAGCAGACCTTATCTGTCTCACGGAAACGTGGATCTCTAATGACAATATTGATAGAACTGCTTTACCGCCCTATACATTTCACCACGCAACCAGGCGATCATCATATGATCAGTCAAGCAGGATGTTTTCATTATTGAAAAATCAGTCACATGGTGGAGTTGGAATATTTGTTAAGAACGTAATGGTAGAGCCCGTGAACACTAACTTCAACTTAGAACATCTTTGTGTTTGGTTGCCAACATTTGACATATTTCTTGTAGTTTTATATAGACCACAAACTTACAAGATGTCAATTTTCAAAGAAAATTTATCATTATTGATTGAATCACTAAGTGCAAATGACAAGAGCAGGATTATGGTAATTGGTGACTTTAATGATAACATACGCACATCATCATCTGTCAAAGATTTATTCACATCAAGAGGTTTTACCCAGCACGTCAGAGATGGTACAACTGAAGACAATACCATCATTGATCATGTCTACACACGAGACATTCAAAATGTTTCTGTCATAACATTGCCTACATATTTCAGTTTTCATGAAGGGATCAAAATTGGCATATCCAAAAGTGTGACAGAGTAAATGTTTTGTACACAATACCCGATTTTGTATTTCGTCCAAGGATTCTGTTGATTTTTCTGCAGAAATTCGAATTTGAACAACTCTATGATGACCAAAGTTTGAAATTTAATGTAGTTGAGCACAGTTTTGTATGGTGTATGTGTTGGACTCCTGCAATCGAGATGACTGGGCTACACGCCTGTCTTGAGCGCAGTTTTGTATTGTGTATGTGTTGGACTCCTGCAATCAAGATGACTTGGCTACACGCCTGTCTTGAGCGCAGTTTTGTATTTTATATATGTTGGACTCCTGCAATCAAGATGACTTGGCTACACGCCTGTCTTGAGCGCAGATTTGTATTTTATATATGTTGGACTCCTGCAATCAAGATGACTTGGCTACACGCCTGTCTTGAGCGCAGTTTTGTATTTTATATATGTTGGACTCCTGCAATCAAGATGACTTGGCTACACGCCTGTCTTGAGCGCAGTTTTGTATTTTATATATGTTGGACTCCTGCAATCAAGATGACTTGGCTACACGCCTGTCTTGAGCGCAGTTTTGTATTTTATATATGTTGGACTCCTGCAATCAAGATGACTTGGCTACACGCCTGTCTTGAGCGCAGTTTTGTATTTTATATATGTTGGACTCCTGCAATCAAGATGACTTGGCTACACGCCTGTCTTGAGCGCAGTTTTGTATTGTGTATGTGTTGGACTCCTGCAATCAAGATGACTTGGCTACACGCCTGTCTTGAGCGCAGTTTTGTATTGTGTATGTGTTGGACTCCTGCAATCAAGATGACTTGGCTACACGCCTGTCTTGAGCGCAGTTTTGTATTGTGTATGTGTTGGACTCCTGCAATCAAGATGACTTGGCTGCACGCCTGTCTTGAGCGCAGTTTTGTATTTGCAGTTTTGTATTGTGTATGTGTTGGACTCCTGCAATCAAGATGACTTGGCTACACGCCTGTCTTGAGCGCAGTTTTGTATTTGCAGTTTTGTATTGTGTATATGTTGGACTCCTGCAATCAAGATGACTTGGCTACACGCCTGTCTTGAGCGCAGTTTTGTATTTTATATATGTTGGACTCCTGCAATCAAGATGACTGGGCTGCATGCCTGTCTTGAGTGCAGTTTTGTATTTGCAGTTTTTTATTGTGTATGTGTTGGACTCCTGCAATCAAGATGACTGGGCTGCACGCCTGTCTTGAGCGCAGTTTTGTATTTTTTATATGTTGGACTCCTGCAATCGAGATGACTGGGCTGCATGCCTGTCTTGAGCGCAGTTTTTTATTTGCAGTTTTGTATTGTGTATGTGTTGGACTCCTGCAATCAAGATGACTGGGCTACACGCCTGTCTTAACCGCAGTTTTGTATTATATATATGTTGGACACCTGCAATCAAGAATGAATGTATATTGTAAGTGTACTGAATTTACTTATGAAACACATATTTTTGCAATCAAGAATGAATGTATATTGTAAGTGTACTGAATTTACTTATGAAACACATATTTTTGTAGAATGATATCTTGGTTAATGTTGGTCGCCAAGAAGAATTTTCTAGAAAACCTTTAAAATTAAAAAGCAAGAGAAATCTATTTATTTTAATAATGCATGTGTTATTGTTCACCTCAGAAAAAAGTGCATGTGAAGGTCAAACAGTATGTGAAGGTCAAACAGGAATCTTGAAGACCTAAGTACTGCCGCGGCAGTCCTAGTTATTATTATTATTATTATTATTATTTGTACAATTTTTGTGAGATATCTACAGCTCAAACCGCTTGTTCAAATTCGCCCAAACTTGACATTCAGGTACCCCTTACCCTGGAATCGATAAACTAAGCTTTTGGGCAAAATCGGCTCGTACATTAAAGGTCCAGTTCGAATCCAAAGTCGAAAATTTAACATTGATTTTTTTTTCAAAATGCACTTAGAGACTTGAAATTTTTTTTAAAAGAAGCGCAATGAAAAATAATGAAAAAAAGTAAATCAGGACAAATTCGTAGGTCACGTGCTTTGGCCGCCATCTTGCTTTTAGTGCATTTTCGACCGTTTCCGACCCCACCCGCCTTTGACAATCTTCTTCTCTGAAGATACTTGCACTACAGAGCTGTAATTCATACTGAATGTAGCTGAAGCATTGTAGTTTAAAATCTTTTCTTTTAAAGTACTTAACTACAATACTTTTTGTGCTGTGACCTTTCAAAGTTGACCAAAATCTCAAAATCGCAAACTTCAAGGGCAGATAACTAATAAACCAGACCATACAACTTAATGATTTTTGCATGACAGTTAAACATGAGCAAGGTCTTCAAGATAAAAGAATAAAATCGCTCGCGAACAGTCATTTCCGGTCAGGAGGAAGGGTCAAATTTTGCATATGGAAAAGTGGTGTTTTGCTGAGTATGTTTGAACCCTCTTTAACAAACATTCATGTGAAGGTCAAACATGCATGTGAAGGTCAAACAGTATGTGAAGGTCAAACAGGAATCTTGAAGACCTAAGTACTGCCGCGGCAGTCCTAGTTATTAGGTCTTCAAGACAAAGTCGTGAAGACCTATTGTTTTTATCCGATTTCTTATTATTATTATTATTAGGTCTTCAAGACAAAGTCGTGAAGACCTATTGTTTTTATCCGATTTCTTCAAGTTCTTTTTAGGTCTTCAAGACAAAGTCTCGAAGACCTATTGTTTTTACACTTATTCTTCAAGGTTTTTTTTATTATTATTATTTGTACTTTTTTTGTGAACGAGCTGCAGCCCAAACGGCTGCTCCAAATTTTTCCAAACTTGGCATGCTGATAGCTCTTACCCTGGAATCGACATGCGAAGCTTTTGGGCAAAATCGGTTCATTCATTAAGGGTCCAGGTCGAATCCAAAATCGAAAATTTAACATTGATTTTTTTTTCAAAATACACTTAGAGACTTAAATTTTGTTTTAAAAGAAGCGCGATCAAAAATAATGAAAAAAAGGAAATCAGGACAAATTCGTAGGTCACGTGGTTTGGCCGCCATCTTGCTTTTAGTGCATTTTCGACCGTTTCCGACCCCACCCACCTTTGACAATCTTCTCCTCTGAAGATACTTGCACTTGAGATCTGAAATTCATACTGAATGTAGCTGAGGTATTGTAGATTCCAATTTATAGATTTCAAAGACCTAACCTTAATACTTTTTGTGCTGTGACCTTTCAAAGTTGACCAAAATCGAAAAATCGCCAACGTCAAGGGCAGATAACTCAAAAGCCAGACCATAGAATTGAATGATTTTTGCATGAGAGTTAGACATTAGCAAGGTCTTTCAGATAAAAGAATAAAATCGCTCGCGAACAGTCATTTCCGGTCCTGAGGAAGGGTCAAACTTTGCATTTTGGAAAACGGGTGTTTTGGTGGGTATGTTTGAAAAACTCTTGTAAACCAACGACACATGATAAATACTTGTTCTATATATCAAATGAAAGATAAAAGATCATGCAATCTTGGATAAATCTCATTAAAATTAGATTAAACATTAACATTGAAATTCAGAGCATTTAAATGTGGTCAATCCTACTTTCGTTTTGAATGATTATGATACATTTATGATTGAAAAACTGTAGATCATTGGCAATAAAACACTAGGCAATGTTTTATCTATCATCAGGCAGCAACAAGACTGTATAACCTGAGATGATTCATGTTTGCAGCCATGTTGAATTTTCTGTAAAGGCTTAAACTTTGAATATCAAGTGAAATATGGTAATTTTGATAATGTATTAGTTACTGTTTACCTCTTAGACAAAAACCCATGTGAAGGTCAAACAGTATGTGAAGGTCAAACAGGAATCTTGAAGACCTAAGTACTGCCGCGGCAGTCCTAGTTAGGTCTTCAAGACAAAGTCGTGAAGACCTATTGTTTTTATCCGATTTCTTCAAGTTCTTTTTTTTTTTTTTTTTATTATTATTATTTGTACTTTTTTTGTGAACGAGCTACAGCTCAAACGGCTGCTCCAAATGTGACGAAACTTGGCATGCTGACAGCCCTTACCCTGGAATCGACATGCTAAGCTTTTGGATCAAATCGACCAGTACGTTAAAGGTCAAGGTCGAATCCAAAATCGAAAATTTAACATTGATTTTTTTTTCAAAATGCATTTAGAGACTTAAATTTTTTTTTAAAAGAAGCGCAATAAAAAATAATGAAAAAAAGTAAATCATAGCAAATTTGTAGGTCACGTGCTTCGGCCGCCATCTTGCTTTTAGTGCATTTTTGACGATTTCCGACCCCACCCGCCTTTGACAATCTTCTCCTCTGAAGATACTTGCACTACAGAGCTGAAATTCATACTGAATGTAGCTGAAGTATTGTACATAAAAGCTATGTCGTTTAATGGTGCTAACATTAATACTTTTTGTGCTGTGACCTTTCAAAGTTGACCAAAATCGAAAAATCGCTAACTTCAAGGGCAGATAACTCAAAAACCAGACCTTAGAATTGAATGATTTTTGCATGAGAGTTAGACATTGGCAAGGTCTTCAAGAGAAAAGAATAAAATCGATCGCGAACAGTCATTTCCGGTCCTGAGGAAGGGTCAAACTTTGCATTTTGGAAAACGGATGTTTTGGTGGTTATATTTGAAAAACTCTTGTAAACCAACGACATATGATAAATACTTGTTCTATATATCAAATGAAAGATAAAAGATCATAAAATCTTGGATAAATCTCATTAAAATTAGATTAACCATTAACATTGAAATTCGGAGCATTTAAATGTGGTCAATCCTACTTTCGTTTTGAATGATTATGATACATTTATGATTGAAAAACTGTACTTCATTGGCAATAAAACACTAGGCAGTGTTTTATCTATCATCAGGCAGCAACAAGACTGTATAACCTGAGATGATTCATGTTTGCAGCCATGTTGAATTTTCTGTAAAGGCTTAAACGTTGAATATCAAGTGAAATATGGTAATTTTGATAATGTATTAGTTACTGTTTACCTCTTAGACAAAAAGCCATGTGAAGGTCAAACAGTATGTGAAGGTCAAACAGGAATCTTGAAGACCTAAGTACTGCCGCGGCAGTCCTAGTTAGGTCTTCAAGACAAAGTCGTGAAGACCTATTGTTTTTATCCGATTTCTTCAAGTTTATTATTATTATTAGGTCTTCAAGACAAAGTCGTGAAGACCTATTGTTTTTATCCGATTTCTTCAAGTTTATTATTATTATTATTATTATTATTTGTACTTTTTTTGTGAGAACGATTCTGACCAAACGGCTGCTCCAATTTCGCCCAAACTTGACATGAAGATACCTCTTACCCTGGAATCGACGTGCGAAGCTTTTGGGCAAAATCGGTTCATTCATTAAGGGTCCAGTTCGAATCCAAAATCGAAAATTTAACATTGATTTTTTTTTCAAAATGCACTTAGAGACTTAATTTTTTTTTTAAAAGAAGCGCAATGAAAAATAATGAAAAAAAGGAAATCAGGACAAATTCGTAGGTCACGTGCTTTGGCCGCCATTTTGCTTTTAGTGCAATTTCGCGATGTTGACAGTGCTCGTCTTTGAAAACTATCTCCTCATTAACGACAAGACATAGAGCAGAGTTTGATAGCTTAAATAAAAGCTAAAAGAACTGCCAAGAAAGTAGCGAGCCGTTTTTTTGAATTTTGATCTAGAACGCGAGTTATCTGCCCTTGAAAATGGACATTTTTTAAAAGCATCATTTTTCATGTTACGTTCAAAGGGACATTACTCTGTAAGGGAATGTCAAATAAGAAATCTGTTTGATGCATTCTGTTCCACAATGATTGTTGAACAGATTCACTACAGATTATTATTATATAAAATTTGATATTAAAGGAAATATGTGGACATAAAGAAAATTTTTACATTTTTCGGCGACTTTAACATTTATCGAGGGTTATTTTACTTTGAGAATTTTCGTTTCAAAATTGTTACAGATAGAAATTTTATCATTAATGTTTTGTGAAGCAGATGTAATGAGTAGACAGAAAAAAATATCAACAAGTCATGAACAATTTTTTTCTGTCCATGACCGGTCCTTGAATATTGCGATTTTTGGAAAATCCTCATTTTTAGCACATTTCACAGTTCCACAGTTTCTTTATTAAGAAAGTTATCATTAAATTGATTGTATTTTCACATGCGCCATTCCAAGCACAACTTTAGCTATGTTGTACTCTATCATAAAAATTTTGATAGTTAAGGAGATAGAAGGACCAACATGGAGTAGGGGTAAAAAAATCTTCAAATTTCAGTGTTTTCTTTACATTACAACGTTAAATCACATGTATCTCGAAAACGGTGGGAGATAATTTAACCAAATTTTTTTCTGCTACTAGCAATAATATTCTCTGAAGAATGATGTCATAGCTGACATTGGCCACCATGATGAATTTTTCTGAAAAGTCTTTAACACTGAATATCAAGTGGAATTTGGTCATTTTGATAATGTATGAGCTACTGTTTACCTCTTAGACAAAAAGTCATGTGAAGGTCAAACAGTATGTGAAGGTCAAACAGGAATCTTGAAGACCTAAGTACTGCCGCGGCAGTCCTAGTTATTATTATTATTATTATTATTATTTGTACTTTTTTTGTTGAAACGATTCTGACCAAACGGCTGCTCCAATTTCGCCCAAACTTGACATGGAGATACCTCTTAACCTGGAATCGACGTGCGAAGCTTTTGGGCAAAATCGGTTCATTCATTAAGGGTCCAGGTCGAATCCAAAATCGAAAATTTAACATTGATTTTTTTTTCAAAATGCACTTAGAGACTTAATTTTTTTTTTAAAAGAAGCGCAATGAAAAATAATGAAAAAAAGGAAATCAGGACAAATTCGTAGGTCACGTGCTTTGGCCGCCATTTTGCTTTTAGTGGAACTTTCATCGTTTCCGACCCCACCCACCTTTGACAATCTTCTCCTCTGAAGATACTTGCACTAGAGAGCTGAAATTCATACTGAATGTAGCTGAAGTATTGTTTTCTTGAATTCATAAAGTTGTAAGACCTAACCTTAATACTTTTTGTGCTGTGACCTTTCAAAGTTGACCAAAATCTCAAAATCACCAACTTCAAGGGCAGATAACTCAAAAACCAGACCTTAGAACTTAATGATTTTTGCATGAGAGTTAGACATCAGCAAGGTCTTTAAGTTAAAAGAATAAAATCGCTCGCGAACAGTCACTTCCGGTCAGGAGGAAGGGTCAAACTTTGCATTTTAAAAAGTCATGTTTTGGTCAGTATGGTTTAAGCCTCTTTAACAAACATGCATGTGAAGGTCAAACATGCATGTGAAGGTCAAACAGTATGTCAAGGTCAAACAGGAATCTTGAAGACCTAAGTACTGCCGCGGCAGTCCTAGTTATTAGGTCTTCAGACGAAAGTCAAAGACCTATTGTTATTATCCGGATTATTATTAGGTCTTCAGACGAAAGTCAAAGACCTATTGTTATTATCCGGATTATTATTAGGTCTTCAGACGAAAGTCAAAGACCTATTGTTATTATCCGGATTATTGGGTCTTCAAGACAAAGTCGTGAAGACCTATTGTTTTTATCCGATTTCTTCAAGTTTCTTATTATTATTATTATTTGTACTTTTTTTGTGAGAACGATTCTGACCAAACGGCTGCTCCAATTTCGCCCAAACTTTACATGGAGATACCTCTTAACCTGGAATCGACGTGCGAAGCTTTTGGGCAAAATCGACTCGTACATTAAAGGTCCAGTTCGAATCCAATGTCGAAAATTTAACATTGATTTTTTTTTCAAAATGCACTTAGAGACTTGAATTTTTTTTTAAAAGAAGCGCAATGAAAATTAATGAAAAAAAGTAAATCATGGCGAATTCGTAGGTCACGTGGTTCGGCCGCCATCTTGCTTTTAGTGCAATTTTCATCGTTTCCGACCCCACCCACCTTTGACAATCTTCTCCTCTGAAGATACTTGCACTACAGAGCTGAAATTCATACTGAATGTAGCTGAGGTATCGTTTTCTTCAAATCGTAAAGTTGTAAGACCTAACCTTAATACTTTTTGTGCTATGACCTTTCAAAGTTGACCAAAATCTGAAAATCACCAACTTCAAGGGCAGATAACTCAAAAACCAGACCTTAGAACTTAATGATTTTTGCATGAGACTTTCACATTAGCAAGGTCTTTCAGATAAAAGAATAAAATCGCTCGCGAACAGTCATTTCCGGTCAGGAGGAAGAGTCAAACTTTGCATTTTGAAAAGTGCTGAAATTCAAACCTTTGCATTGTTTAAGCAAATCATTAACCTTCTCGCATGGAAAGGGTGGTTCATATCGCAATGTCTTTGGCAGCTTAACCCTACACCCTTCACGCCGTTCATTCCAGCATTATCTTCTCATTGCCTTCAGCTTTCAGTGTTTGACTCCTGTCATGTATTACTATTGTAGTGTTGCATTTAGAAAGGTATTCTATTTTGCATATGGCATTTTGCTATGAACTTTTGACTTTGTTGCTATCTTTTTTATAATTACAATTGTTAATTAACTTTGCTTGTACGTTAAACACCAACTCACTCACGCTTGTAAGGAACCTTTTCTCGGCAGTGATTGTGAGGGTCCTCCGTACTTTGATGTGAAAGAGGTCACAGTTTTGTTTCATTGTCTGTCCGGATTTTATTTATGCACTTCTCCCAAAAGTAGTCGTCGAGAGTCTCGCAAAACACGGCCTTTGACACGTTTTTTTTTAAAATTGAAAACAATTATAAGATTCAATTTGCTTTGTTTGGATAAATTTGGTTCTGTATTTCCACATTTGCCATGTTTGTAATACTGACGTTGTGTTACTATATATTTGTTGGTTCTGTGAATAAGGATGTAGCAGTTACATACATTTTACGTTATACACTTACCGTGCCGTCATATGTTTCCGTGGTACTCATCATTCCGTAGTATTTTCGTTTGACCTCATTTCCCAAAATTTAAAAAAAGCGTCACCCAGCGATTGTTTACATTCAGCAGACGGTCTTCACGGCTCCAAGTCGTAAATTTTCAGAATTTTCCTCATTTCCCAAAATTTAAAAAAAGCGTCACCCAGCGATTGTTTACATTCAGCAGACGGTCTTCACGGCTCCAAGTCGTAAATTTTCAGAATTTTTTCAATCTGCGTAATTATAGTCTTCTGTAATTTGATAACTTTATAAGAGAAAACATGTTTTGTTGGCATTAAATGCTAGTGAGGTTGGTGTTTTGATAGTTTATTATGCATTTGTTGGTGGTCAGTACATACGCTATCGCCAAGAGCAGTCATTTTCTTAATACCACGGAAACATATGACACGATGGTACTATATCTCTACAAAAGGATGTAGCAGTTATATACATTTTTACGTTGTTATAGACTTACTATATGTCTAAAAACGCCTACAGATATCTAAACCAAATTTTGTTATGCTTTCTGTTGATGATGTCATAGCTGACGTTCGCCACAATGTTGAATTTTCTGAAAAGCCTTTAAAACATGAAATTTGGTTATTTGGATAATGTATTAGTGACTGTTTACCTCTTAGACAAAAAGTAATCAACATATTTAGATGCATCACTATAAATAAAGCCTATATAACTTCAATTCATTACTTTTAACAACTCACATATAATAAAGGACTAAATATTTATGTAATGAACATAAGACACAATAATAAGCTATTTTTGCACTTTTCTTCCAATTTTCCAACTATCATTCTCTTTATTTCAGCTAATGACACACCTTCTCGCATGGAAAGGTTGGTTCATATCGCTTTGTGACTCGTTAGCAACATACAGCCTTCCGTTATGCTAATGACAAACCTTCTCGCATGGAAAGGGTGGTTCATATCGCTGTGTGACTCGTTAGCAGCATACAGCCTTCCGTTCATTCCAGCATTGACACTCGACCTGTTCACGTTGTTAGAGTGCACTGCTAGCTATTTACTGCCTTCCAGCTTTTCTGTGTTTGATTCGTGTCGTGTAGTTCTATATTAGAGTTGACATTTTGAAAGGTATTCTGTGTGTCTATTTGAATATTTTTATTGACCATTGCTGCTATTATTCGTGTCTTGTAGTGTTGTAATTGATAATCCTTTGGACTTGCAAGTCTGTCTGATTTGAACTTTTTCCTTTACGTTATATCCTTAGATTTTTGGTTTGATCTTTCTGACTTTCATAATTCCGTTTGCTTGTAGGCAACCTTAAATTTCTTTGGCAGTGATTGTGAGGGTTTTGTGTTAATTGATGTGAATGTTTGTTTCTCCGACTTAAAAAGTCGTCAGTCAGAAAGTTTTACGTAAATAATTACAACTTTAATATTGTCAAACCAACTAACGTTTATCAAATACTAACAAATAAATACAGTGGTAACACTTATTTATTTTTTGGTGTTTAGTAAACTTCAAACCAACTAACGTTTATTAAATACTAACAAATAAATACAGTGGTAACACTTATTTATTTTTTGGTGTTTAGTAAACTTCAAACCAACTAACGTTTATTAAATACTAACAAATAAATACAGTGGTAACACTTATTTATTTTTTGGTGTTTAGTAAACTTCATCGCGGAAGGGACTCGGCAACTATCATCTGTCTTGGTGATCAGTTGACCTTGAGACCTTTCCATTTTTTTTCAGATTAGGGCTAGTTAGATGCAGATTAGCGGTTCAGGTACTTCCTGCAACTGCTCTCGTGCAGTTTCAGCAAAATTGGTAATGATACTAATCCTACAATTTTTGTACGGGTTAGTGAAATTATATCCATATTTTGCTTAAATTGCACTATACGCATACCCCCCATGCCCAATTTTTTTTTGTTAAGTAGGTCAGTAGGTCAATAGGTCAGTGATCGCTGATTGGTTGGTCACTCAAGTAAAAAGCTCACCCTTTGTTCTAAAATCAGCTCATACTGTGTTTTCTTAGAATTGTTTCATGCTTCTATATCTTCATTGTTTCGTGTTTTATTACTCTCGTATTTTCTAAAAGCCTCGTGTGAACCACTTTTGATTATTTGAAACACTTGCGCTTAGGTCAATTGAAGTATGACTTCGTGTCAGATTGTTTGAATTTTAACTTTAAATTGTTCACTACCAATAATTATGCCACGTAAAAGGAGCTGGAAGATTGTTGCAGCACGTAAGAAGGCTAGAGCCCTTGAACAGATGGACGATGGAGAGACGTCTGTACAAAGCAACGATCTTCCAGAAACTTTGTATGAAATGTCAGATGATAGTTTTGACGAATGTATAATTAATGTAAATGAGGAAATGTTTACTCCTTGTAATCAAACAGTTATACAAGGAGATTTCACACAGGCTCACCCAATGTTCGATCAGAACGCGGGTAAGCAATGTGTAAGTAATTGTTTCATGGCTTTGATGTTCAGCAAGGTCAAATCTCCGAACGAGTGGACAAGAGAAGATCTGAACACAGTTCTGATAAATGGTGACCAATTGTATGGTCACATCCAGAGATCATCCACTATGTCAAGTGGCTATCTCTTGGTGACAGAACTGCCAGAGTATCTGGAAGCGTTCAATCAGACATTTACACTCGTTCGTGATCAGCCTAAAGCAGGGTACATTTGGCCTGCTGAAGATCAGTTACAGTTTGGTGATTTAGTCACTCTAGAAATGGCTCTTGATGATGCATTGACAGATCGAGAAGCATGTTTCATTAACTTCAATCAGTCAGTGTTTGCAGTCTTTATGAATCAAGGCTCTTACTTCGTCTTTGATTCGCATTCACGGACTAGGGAAGGTACATTAAGTTTTGATGGCAGTAGTATTGTCATTCAGTACAACAGCATTCGTGCTGTTTATCAACACTGCATCAGACTCGCCCAGTCCATGAATGCCAATCATAATACGTTGTTCGAAGTCACAGCTGCAAGTGTCAGCTGTGATAACGAAGTCTTGAATCAAGCCAGGAGACTGCAACCTGGAAAGGTGCCATACGTGAAGACCCATAAAACTGCACAGCCATCTGCTTCAAAGTCGCGCCAAGTGAAAAGCGTTAAAGCTGTTGTGAAAGAGGCTTTGGCTCCAATTATATCTGTTGACAGTTCGTCTTCAAACGAGTCTGAAGTGGAGATTGAATTGTCATCTGATAATATTATTCCACCAAGTAATTACAAAGATTCCAGTCAGCGACTTGTTGCAGTTAAAAAGCGCAAGCGCCAAATGTCAGATGCAAAAAGCAGGCTTAAACATCGCCAAGAAATGCGAGAAAAGCGTTTGAAAGACAAGGTGACTGGTGTTGAAAGTAATGATGAAATCAATATTGATAAAAGAAAGGAAAATGCTGCCCAGAAATATGCCTTTAACGAAAAATACCGTTCAAGTTTAAAACGTCGAAGTCATCAGCTATATGCTGAAAATGATGCATATAGGGAAAGTGTCCAGGCATCTAGTGTCAAAAGGTATAAGGAAAATATTGATTTCAGAGAACAGGTTAAACTTGCAAGTACCTCCAAATATGAACACAATCTAGAATTTAGAGAGGCTGTAAAATCCGCAAGCACCACTAAATATCAAGACAATCCAGAATTTAGACAATCTGTTCAGTCTGCTAGCACGACTAAATATCAAAACAATCCAGAGTTCAGAGAGGCAGTGAAATCTGCAAACACCACTAAATATCGAGATAATCCAGAATTTAGACACTCTGTTAAAGCTGCTGTGAAGAAAGCAAAGTTCTCCAAATATCATGAAAACCAGGAATTCCAAGAACATTGTCTTGCCTCCTTCAATTCACGTTATAAGTCAAATGTAAACTTTCGTGAATCTGTTAAATCCAGAGGGAAAATATCTTACATAAACAATTTGAACAAAATTAAAGAGCGAGCTAAACAACAGAATAAAATCCAAAAGAAGAATAGAGTTGTTCAAAACAGTGTTATGAACAATGTTATTGCCAAGTTTCAACAGCTAATTGCTGAGGGCCCAGAATTTATTTGTTCAGTTTGTAACCGAAGACATTTTAAGAATCAAGTTGTTCAGTGCAAGAATAGTAATTACCGTTCATCAAACCTTGCATCTCAATGTATAACACAAGACCATGTCCATAAATGTACTGAAACATGTTCAAATTCGTGTCCTGCTGGTAATTGTTGGATATGTCATACATGTCATAGAAAATTGAAAGCTGGTAAGAAACCTGCTGAAGCTGTCATGAATAATTTAAATCTGCATGATGTTCCAGTAGAACTCAAACAACTAAATGATTTAGAGAAACACTTGATTTCAATGAACATCCCTTTCACTAAAATGTTGGCCTTGCCTAAGGGAGGTCAAAACGGTGTTCAAGGACCAACAATTTGTGTCCCAGCAGATCTTCAGAAAGTTACATCAGTTTTACCAAGATGTGAATCCAATGACCAAATGATTCGTATTAAAATGAAAAGAAAATTGTCTTATAAAGGCCATTACAAATATCAGTATGTCAACCGCAACAATATTAAAAAAGCTTTAGCCTATCTGAAAGCCAACAATATATACTATAATGATATTGAGTTTAACTCGGATTGGGTCAATCCACATGACATTGAGAATGAGCACCTGAATGACGACGACGTTGAATCTAAAGATGATGAAAACGAGGAACACGATCAAAACGGGTTACTGCTTGACACGTGTCTCCAACCAGTTGATGTAGGGCAGGACATTATGGATAATAATTTTGACAATATTGTTAATATCTCCCAATGTGAAAATAACAAACCCATACCCATTTCGTCAGACAAAACAAATGAAGCAAAATGTTTCCCTACATTATTTCCAAATGGGACACCAACTTTCCATGATCCAAGAGATGAAAGATTAACGTTGGGAAGGTATTTTAACACGAGACTTTTAAATGCAGATAGCAGATTTGCTCAGAATACTGATTACATATTCTATTCTCAATATTTATCAGAACTTGAAATGGTAAAGTCAAATGTGTCCGTGACAATCCGCAAGGGAAAATCTTCTGGGTCGTCCGAGAAAATAACTGCAAAATGCTTGACAGACAAGGAATCTCTATCTGATATTTTAAAACATGACATTGGATATAAGTTTCTAAAACCAATTCGTGGTACTCCGCCATTCTGGCAAGCTGCACAGAAAGACCTGTTCGCCATGATCAGGCAGTTAGGAATCCCTACATGGTTCTGTTCATTTTCTTCAGCCGAACTACGGTGGCCTGAAATAATAAACTGTATTCTTCGTGAAATTGGCGATGACACTAGAAAAGCTGAGGATCTTGATTGGGCAACAAAATGCTCCATACTTAGAACAAATCCAGTAACATCTGCTCGAATGTTTGATAGAAGATTTCATAGTTTTTTGACTGATGTAATTATGTCTCCGGCAGCCCCAATTGGAAAGGTTGTCGATTACTTTTATCGAGTGGAATTTCAGCAGAGAGGATCTCCTCACACTCACTGCTTATTTTGGATTGAAAATGCTCCAAAAATTGCTTCAGATACTGATGATGATGTTGTTAAATTTATTGATAAATATGTTACTTGTGAAATGCCTGATATTGATGAAGATCTTCATGATGTTGTAGAAAGTGTCCAAACACATAGTAAAAACCATTCGAAATCATGTAGAAAAACTGGTAAGAATTGCAGATTCAATTTTCCAAGACCACCATCATGTCGAACATTCATCAGTCAACCAGAAAAAGATGAGAATCATAAAACAATTGCTGATTTACCTAAAGATGAGAACGGAAATCCTGATTTTAGATACCTAGACGACATTTTGAGATCTGGAAAAATGAATTCTAAAACTGCAGAAGTTATATTGCAAAGAATTTGGGAAGAAATTAATAATGATGAAGAAGAACACAAGTCTACTGATGATCTGTTTGAGGCAATAGGAATTACTCAATCTATTTTTGAAAATGCAAGTACTTCTCTTGGAAAAAGAACTAGTGTTATATTGCAAAGACGTCCCTCTGACGTTTGGGTCAATCAGTTTAATCCCGACTTGCTCAAATGCTGGGATGCCAATATGGACATCCAGTTTGTTGTGGATGCCTATTCATGTGTTGTTTATATAATATCATATATTAGTAAAGCAGAAAGAGAAATGGGAATCCTACTAAATCAAACTGAAAAGGAAGCTCGTAGTGACGAAAATCTTGATGCGAAACAAGCTCTGAAGAAAATTGGTTTTAAATATCTTACTCACAGAGAGGTTAGTGCTCAAGAAGCCGTCTTCAGGGTTTGCAATTTGCATCTCAAACAAGCTTCCCGACTTGTTCAATTTATTCCAGTCGGTATGGAAACTGTCAGATTGAGCTTGCCAATCCAGACTATAAAACAAAAATGTTCCTCTGGCGAGATCAATGAAGATGATATGTGGGCAACCAGTATGGTTGATCGTTATATCAATAGACCCACTCAAAATGAAGTCGAGAACATTTGTTTAGCAGAATTCTGTTCTGAATATCGTGTAGTTTCAACATCTGAGGTATCTCGTGTGGACAATTCCAAACGGAGGACCCCGCTTTTGCAGCTTCAAAAAAATCTTGGCTATATGCAAAAGAGAACGAACAGCAAACCTGCAATCATCCGGTATCCTCGCTTCTCAAAAACCAAAAATTCAGAGAAATTTTACCAAAGTATTTTGCAATTATTTTTGCCATATAGGGTTAATGCTCATTTGAAACCTAATAGGTTTGAAACATTTGAAAGTTTTTATTTAAAAGGATCAGTGAAGATTAATAGCACTGTAACTGCTGTTAGATCTATTGTTGATGCAAATAAAAGTAAATTTGAAAAAGATTCGGATGAAATTGATAATGCAGAAGAAATTTTAGAAAGTGCTGGATGTTTGGAGGATGCATGGTCACAGATTTGCCCTGAAACAGAACTAGAAAGGCAGGAGTGCGAGGCATTGGCAACACATTCAGATGTTGATGAAAATGAAGAGAATATTCCTGACTTGACATGTAATGAAACTAGATCTTATTCAACCGAATTGGTTCGAACCTCAATATCTATAAATGATGCGAAGAAGCTTTTGCAATCATTAAACTTTGAACAAAGACAGATATTTTATAACGTTCGACAATGGGCCCTCAAGAAAAGATGTGGTCTTCAGACTCCTCCTTTTTACATCTGCATTCATGGCCCTGGTGGTACTGGCAAATCGGTTCTGATAAAAGCAATACATTATGAATGCAACCGTCTACTAACCAAAATCAAAGAAAATCCTGATGATGTTTCTGTATTACTTGCTGCGCCGACTGGTGTTGCTGCTTTCAACATCAATGCTCAAACAATCCACACTGCTTTCGCAATTGGTATCGATGCACGTTTGCCATATGTTCCTTTGAGTGAAGAAAAAGTCAATACACTCAGATGCAAATATCAAAGTTTACAATTATTGATAATTGATGAAATTTCGATGGTTGATCATAAGCTGTTATCCTATATTCATGGAAGGTTAAGACAGATTAAGCAAACTTCTGAAGAAAAACCATTTGGCAATGTTTCAGTTTTAGCAGTTGGTGATTTTTATCAACTTCCTCCTGTGAAAGGTAAACCATTATTAAGTGAAAAATTAGGAATAGATCATTGGAATGATAATTTTGTTAAAGTCGATTTAACTGAAATTATGAGACAAAACAATAAAATGTTTGCTGAAATGCTTAATCGATTACGGATTCGAAAACGTAAGGAACCTTTAGACCAAAGGGATGTTGCAATCCTTGAAAGTTGTGATTCTTCCAATGACTTGGACTGCATTCACATTTTCCCCAAAAATTGTCAAGTTGATGAATTCAATGAGCAGATGCTTAATTCAAAGTGTGAAAACGTCATTGCCATTGATGCTGAAGATATATTCAAACAAAAGCAGACTGGAGTTTTAATAAGAAAATCTAAATGTGGAACATTTGGCCTTCCGAAGAGCATTAAAGTTGCGGTAGCGGCAAGAGTCATGCTGACCAGAAACATTGACACCTCAGATGGTCTTGTGAATGGAGTTTTTGGATCAATTGTACATATTTCGTTTAAAGATAATGAACCAAAGCCACAGAAAATTTTCATCCTATTTGATGATTCTAAAGTTGGTGCTGATTTGCGGAGAAAAACAACGTTTCCGAATAATATATCTGTTTTAAGCACACCAATAGTCATGCAGGAAGAGAACTCTCGTAATGGTGCTGGAATAAGACGCCAGTTTCCTTTGAAACTGGCTTGGGCTTGTACTGTACACAAAACCCAAGGATTGACTTTCAACGAGATTTCAGTATCATTTGATGGAATCAGAACACCAGGACAAGCATACGTTGCTTTGAGTCGGGTAACGTCCTTAGAAGGTCTTGTAATACAAAATTTTGATCCTGAAAAGATCTACTGCAATGAAGAAGTTACATGTGCCTTGTCAAAAATGGGACAATTCATTACAGAACCCGTTGAAAATTCAAATCCAGATTTAACCGTTGTACTACATAATATAGAGGGATTAGATTGTCACTTTAATTGTTTGAAATATGATACCAGATTTACTCAAGCAGACCTTATCTGTCTCACGGAAACGTGGATCTCTAATGACAATATTGATAGAACTGCTTTACCGCCCTATACATTTCACCACGCAACCAGGCGATCATCATATGATCAGTCAAGCAGGATGTTTTCATTATTGAAAAATCAGTCACATGGTGGAGTTGGAATATTTGTTAAGAACGTAATGGTAGAGCCCGTGAACACTAACTTCAACTTAGAACATCTTTGTGTTTGGTTGCCAACATTTGACATATTTCTTGTAGTTTTATACAGACCACAAACTTACAAGATGTCAATTTTCAAAGAAAATTTATCATTATTGATTGAATCACTAAGTGCAAATGACAAGAGCAGGATTATGGTAATTGGTGACTTTAATGATAACATACGCACATCATCATCTGTCAAAGATTTATTCACATCAAGAGGTTTTACCCAGCACGTCAGAGATGGTACAACTGAAGACAATACTATCATTGATCATGTCTACACACGAGACATTCAAAATGTTTCTGTCATAACATTGCCTACATATTTCAGTTTTCATGAAGGGATCAAAATTGGCATATCCAAAAGTGTGACAGAGTAAATGTTTTGTATACAATACCCGATTTTGTATTTCGTCCAAGGATTCTGTAGATTTTTCTGCAGAAATTCGAATTTGAACAACTCTATGATGACCCAAGTTTGAAATTTAATGTAATTGAGCACAGTTTTGTATGGTGTATGTGTTGGACTCCTGCAATCGAGATGACTGGGCTACACGCCTGTCTTGAGCGCAGTTTTGTATTGTGTATGTGTTGGACTCCTGCAATCAAGATGACTGGGCTGCACGCCTGTCTTGAGCGCAGTTTTGTATTTTATATATGTTGGACTCCTGCAATCAAGATGACTGGGCTGCACGCCTGTCTTGAGCGCAGTTTTGTATTTGCAGTTTTGTATTGTGTATATGTTGGACTCCTGCAATCAAGATGACTTGGCTACACGCCTGTCTTGAGCGCAGTTTTGTATTTCATATATGTTGGACTCCTGCAATCAAGATGACTGGGCTGCACGCCTGTCTTGAGCGCAGTTTTGTATTTGCAGTTTTGTATTGTTTATATGTTGGACTCCTGCAATCAAGATGACTTGGCTACACGCCTGTCTTGAGCGCAGTTTTGTATTTTATATATGTTGGACTCCTGCAATCAAGATGACTGGGCTGCATGCCTGTCTTGAGCGCAGTTTTGTATTGTGTATATGTTGGACTCCTGCAATCAAGATGACTTGGCTACACGCCTGTCTTGAGCGCAGTTTTGTATTTTATATATGTTGGACTCCTGCAATCAAGATGACTGGGCTGCACGCCTGTCTTGAGCGCAGTTTTGTATTGTGTATATGTTGGACTCCTGCAATCAAGATGACTGGGCTACACGCCTGTCTTGAGCGCAGTTTTGTATTTTATATATGTTGGACTCCTGCAATCAAGATGACTGGGCTGCATGCCTGTCTTGAGCGCAGTTTTGTATTTGCAGTTTTGTATTGTGTATATGTTGGACTCCTGCAATCAAGATGACTTGGCTACACGCCTGTCTTGAGCGCAGTTTTGTATTTTATATATGTTGGACTCCTGCAATCAAGATGACTGGGCTGCACGCCTGTCTTGAGCGCAGTTTTGTATTGTGTATATGTTGGACTCCTGCAATCAAGATGACTGGGCTGCATGCCTGTCTTGAGCGCAGTTTTGTATTGTGTATGTGTTGGACTCCTGCAATCAAGATGACTGGGCTACACGCCTGTCTTGACCGCAGTTTTGTATTATATATATGTTGGACACCTGCAATCAAGATGACTGGTCACACGCCTGTCTTGAGCGCAGTTTTCTATCGCATTTATGTTGGATTTCTGGAATCTATCAATATGACACAGCAGTTTTCTGAATGAATGTATATTGTAAGTGTACTGAATTTACTTATGAAACACATATTTTTGTAGAATGATATCTTGCTTAATGTTGGTCGCCAAGAAGAATTTTCTAGAAAACCTTTAAAATTAAAAAGCAACAGAAATCTATTTATTTTAATAATGCATGTGTTATTGTTCACCTCAGAAAAAAGTGCATGTGAAGGTCAAACAGTATGTGAAGGTCAAACAGGAATCTTGAAGACCTAAGTACTGCCGCGGCAGTCCTAGTTATTATTATTATTATTATTATTTGGACGTTTTTTGTTCAGAACTTTCTGAACTTATTAACGAGCCGATTTTCATGAAACTTTCAGGGATTGTAGAGTATACCCTGGAATAGACATGCGAAGCTTTTGAGCGAAATCGGTTCATTCATTAAAGGTCCAGTTCGAATCCAAACTCGAAAATTTAACATTGATTTTTTTTTCAAAATGCACTTAGAGACTTAAATTTTTTTTTGAAAGATGTGCAATGAAAAATGATGAAAAAAAGGGAATCAGGACAAATTCGTAGGTCACTTGGTTTGTCCGCCATCTTGCTTTTAGTGCATTTTCGACCGTTTCCGACCCCACCCGCCTTTGAGAGTCTTCTTCTCTGAAGATACTTGCACTAGAGAGCTGAAATTTATACTCAATGTAGCTGAAGTATTGTACATGAAAGTAAAGAAGTTTAATGGTTCTAACGTTAATACTTTTTTTGCTGTGACCTTTCAAAGTTGATCAAAATCGAAAAATCGCCAACTTCAAGGGCAGATAACTCAAAAACCAGACCATAGAACTTCATGATTTTTGCATGAGAGTTAGACATGAGCAAGGTCTTCAAGATAAAAGAATAAAATAGATCGCGAACAGTGATTTCCGGTCACGAGGAAGGGTCAAAGTTTGCATTTTTGAAAACGGGTGTTTTGGTGGGTATGTTTGAAAAAGCCTTGTTAACCTACGACACGTGATACATATTTGTTCTATATATCATATGAAAGCCAAAAGAACATACAATCTTTGATAAATCTCATTAAAATTAGATTAAACATTAACATTGATTTTGGAGTATTTAAATGTGGTCAATCCTACTTTTGTTTTGAATGATTCTGATATAAGAATGATTGAAAATTTTTAGTTCATTAGCAATAAACACTAGGAAATGTTGTATCTATCATCAGGCAGCGACAAGACTATAGAACCTGAGATGATTCATGTTTGCAGCCATGATGAATTTTCGGTAAAGCCTTTAATGTTGAATATCAAGTGGAATTTGGTCATTTTGATAATGTATTAGCTACTGTTTACCTCTTAGACAAAAAGTCATGTGAAGGTCACACAGTATGTGAAGGTCAAAGAGGAATCTGAAGACCTAAGTATTGACGCGTCAATCCTAGTTAGGTCTTCAAGACTACGTCTGGAAGACCTATTGTTCTTATCCGGATTTTTATTAGGTCTTCAAGACAAAGTCGTGAAGACCTATTGTTTTTATCCGATTTCTTCAAGTTTATTATTAGGTCTTCAAGACAAAGTCGTGAAGACCTATTGTTTTTATCCGATTTCTTCAAGTTTATTATTATTATTATTTGTACTTTTTTTGTTGAAACGATTCTGACCAAACGGCTGCTCCAAATTCGCCCAAACTTGACATGCAGATACCTCTTAACCTGGAATCGACGTGCGAAGCTTTTGGGCAAAATCGGTTCATTCATTAAGGGTCCAGTTCGAATCCAAAATCGAAAATTTAACATTGATTTTTTTTTCAAAATGCACTTAGAGACTAAATTCTTTTTTTAAAAGAAGCGCAATGAAAAATAATGAAAAAAAGGAAATCATGGCAAATTCGTAGGTCACGTGGTTCGGCCGCCATCTTGCTTTTAGTGCAATTTTCATCGTTTCCGACCCCACCCACCTTTGACAATCTTCTCCTCTGAAGATACTTGCACTAGAGAGCTGAAATTCATACTGAATGTAGCTGAGGTATTGTTTTCTTCAAATCGTAAAGTTGTAAGACCTAACCTTAATACTTTTTGTGCTGTGACCTTTCAAAGTTGACCAAAATCTTAAAATCACCAACTTCAAGGGCAGATAACTCAAAAACCAGACCTTAGAACTTAATGATTTTTGCATGAGAGTTAGACATCAGCAAGGTCTTAAAGTTAAAAGAATAAAATCGCTCGCGAACAGTCACTTCCGGTCAGGAGGAAGGGTCAAACTTTGCATTTTAAAAAGTCATGTTTTGGTCTGTATGGTTTAAACTTCTTTAACAAACATGCATGTGAAGGTCAAACATGCATGTGAAGGTCAAACAGTATGTGAAGGTCAAACAGGAATCTTGAAGACCTAAGTACTGCCGCGGCAGTCCTAGTTATTATTATTATTATTATTTGTACTTTTTTTGTCCAAACGATTCTGACCAAACGGCTGCTCCAAATTCGCCCAAACTTGACATGCAGATACCTCTTAACCTGGAATCGACGTGCGAAGCTTTTGGGCAAAATAGGTTCATTCATTAAGGGTACAGGTCGAATCCAAACTCGAAAATTTAACATTGATTTTTTTTTCAAAATGCACTTAGAGACTAAATTTTTTTTTTAAAAGAAGCGCAATGAAAAATAATGAAAAAAAGTAAATCATGGCAAATTCGTAGGTCACGTGGTTCGGCCGCCATCTTGCTTTGAGTGCAATTTTCATCGTTTCCGACCCCACCCACCTTTGACAATCTTCTCCTCTGAAGATACTTGCACTAGAGAGCTGAAATTCATACTGAATGTAGCTGAGGTATTGTTTTCTTCAAATCGTAAAGTTGTAAGACCTAACCTTAATACTTTTTGTGCTGTGACCTTTCAAAGTTGACCAAAATCTGAAAATCACCAACTTCAAGGGCAGATAACTCAAAAACCAGACCTTAGAACTTCATGATTTTTGCATGAGAGTTAGACATCAGCAAGGTCTTTAAGTTAAAAGAATAAAATCGCTCGCGAACAGTCACTTCCGGTCAGGAGGAAGGGTCAAACTTTGCATTTTAAAAAGTCATGTTTTGGTCTGTATGGTTTAAACCTCTTTAACAAACATGCATGTGAAGGTCAAACATGCATGTGAAGGTCAAACAGTATGTGAAGGTCAAACAGGAATCTTGAAGACCTCAGTACTGCCGCGGCAGTCCTAGTTATTATTATTATTATTTGTACGATTTTGTGAGAGTGATTCTGAGCCTTCCAATGAATGTATTTTCATGAAACTTTCAGGACTGATAGAGTATCACCTGAACTGGCTCTGCCAAGCTTTTGAATTTCGAATATCGATTTGTGCTTGAGTTATCTCCCTTTGAAGGTAAAACTTCATACCTCAATTTCTCGAAAACTAAGAAAGATAATCGCATAAAACTTTCACCAAAATGTGGGCATCAACATTCCCCATCACATAAACCCATAGCCGTTTTCGGCCGTAATAATAGATTTTTGGCTATTTTCAAAAAACTGAAATTTTTGCGCAGTTTCGTGATTTTGACAGTACGCGTCTTTGAAAATCTTCTTCTCAATAACGGCAGGACATACAGCAGTGTGTGATAGCTCAAATGAAAGCTAAAAGAACTGCCAAGAAAGTATCGAGCCGTTTTTTGGAATTTTTATCTAGAACGTGAGTTATCTGCACTTGAAAATCGACATTTTTTTAAAGCATCATTTTTCATGCTACATTCAAAGGGACATTACTCTGTAAGGGAATGTCAAATAAGAAATCTGTTTGATGCATTCTGTTCTACAATGATTGTTGGACAAATTCACTACAGATTATTATTATATAAAAGTTGATATTAAAGGAAATATGAGGACATAAACAGATTTTTTACATTTTTCAGCGATTTTAACATTTTTCGAGGGTTATTTTACTGTGAGAATTTTAGTTTCAAAACTGCTCAAGATAACAATTTGGTCATTGATGTTTTGTGAAGCAGATGTAAGGAGTAGACAGAAAAAAATATCAACGAGTCATGATAATTTTTTTTATGTCCATGACCAGTCCTTGAATATTGCGATTTTTTGAAAATCCTCATTTTTAGCACATTTCAAAGTTCCACAGTTTCTTTATTAAGAAAGATATCTTTAAATTGGTTGTATTTTCACATGCGTTATTCCAAGCATAACTTTTGCTATGTTGTACTTTATCATAAAAATGTTGATAGTTAAGGAGCGAGAAGGACCAACATGGAGTAGGGGTCTAAAAATCTTCAAATTTCAGTGTTTTCAATATAGTTCCAATATTCATTACTCCATTACTGTTCAAGTTATCAAAACAAAACATACATCTTTGTATGTGGATAAACAAGACCTCTTAGACAAAAAGTCATGTGAAGGTCAAACACTGTATGAAGGTCAAAGATGAATCTTGAAGACCTAAGTATTGACGCGTCAATCCTAGTTATTATTATTATTATTATTATTATTTGGACGTTTTTTGTTCAGAACTTTCTGAACTTATTGACCAGCCGATTTTCATGAAACTTTCAGGGATTGTAGAGTATACCCTGGAATCGACATGCGAAGCTTTTGAGCGAAATCGGTTCATTCATTAAAGGTCCAGTTCGAATCCAAACTCGAAAATTTAACACGGATTTTTTTTTCAAAATGCACTTGGAGACTTAAAATTTTTCTTAAAAGATGCGCAATGAAAAATGATGAAAAAAAGGGAATCAGGACAAATTCGTAGGTCACGTGGTTTGTCCGCCATCTTGCTTTTAGTGCATTTTCGACCGTTTCCGACCCCACCCGCCTTTGAGAGTCTTCTCCTCTGAAGATATTTGCACTAGAGAGCTGAAATTTATACTCAATGTAGCTGAAGTATTGTACATGAAAGTTAAGTCGTTTAATGGTTCTAACGTTAATACTTTTTTTGCTGTGACCTTTCAAAGTTGACCAAAATCGAAAAATCGCCAACTTCAAGGGCAGATAACTCAAAAACCAGACCATAGAACTTTATGATTTTTGCATGAGAGTTAGACATAAGCAAGGTCTTCAAGATAAAAGAATAAAATCGATCGCGAACAGTGATTTCCGGTCACGAGGAAGGGTCAAAGTTTGCATTTTTGAAAACGGGTGTTTTAGTGGGCATGTTTGAAAAATCCTTGTTAACCTACGACACGTGATACATATTTGTTCTATATATCATATGAAAGCCAAAAGAACATACAATCTTTGATAAATCTCATTAAAATTAGATTAAACATTAACATTGATTTTGAAGTATTTAAATGTGGCAATCCTACTTTTGTTTTGAATGATTCTGATATAAGAATGATTGAAAATTTTTCGTTCATTAGCAATTCAACACTAGGAAATGTTGTATCTATCATCAGACAGCAACAAGACGGTAGAACCTGAGATGATTCATGTTTGCAGCCATGATGAATTTTTGGTAAAGCCTTTAATGTTGAATATCAAGTGGAATTTGGTCATTTTGATAATGTATTAGCTACTGTTTACCTCTTAGACAAAAAGTCATGTGAAGGTCAAACAGTATGTGAAGGTCAAAGAGGAATCTGAAGACCTAAGTATTGACGCGTCAATCCTAGTTAGGTCTTCAAGACAAAGTCTGGAAGACCTATTGTTATTATCCGATTTCTTCAAGTTTCTTATTATTATTATTATTTGTACTTTTTTTGTGAGAAAGATTCTGACCAAACGGCTGCTCCAATTTCGCCCAAACTTGACATGGAGATACCTCTTAACCTGGAATCGACGTGCGAAGCTTTTGGGCAAAATCGGTTCATTCATTAAGGGTCCAGGTCGAATCCAAACTCCAAAATTTAACATTGATTTTTTTTTCAAAATGCACTTAGAGACTTGAATTTTTTTTTAAAAGAAGCGCAATGAAAAATAATGAAAAAAAGGAAATCAGGACGAATTCGTAGGTCACGTGGTTCGGCCGCCATCTTTCTTTTAGTGCAATTTTCATCGTTTCCGACCCCACCCACCTTTGACAATCTTCTCCTCTGAAGATACTTGCACTAGAGAGCTGAAATTCATACTGAATGTAGCTGAGGTATTGTTTTCTTCAAATCGTAAAGTTGTAAGACCTAACCTTAATACTTTTTGTGCTGTGACCTTTCAAAGTTGACCAAAATCGAAAAATCGCCAACTTCAAGGGCAGATTTCTCAAAAACCGGACCTTAGAATTCAATGATTTTTGCATGAGAGTTAGACATTGGCAAGATCTTTAAGATAAAAGAATAAAATCGATCGCGAACAGTCATTTCCGGTCCTGAGGAAGGGTCAAACTTTGCATTTTGGAAAACGGGTGTTTTGGTGGGTATGTTTGAAAAACTCTTGTAAACCAACGACACATGGTAAGTACTTGTTCTATATATCAAATGAAAGATAAAAGATCATACAATCTTGGATAAATCTCATTAAAATTAGATTAAACATTACATTGAAATTCGGAGCAATTGAATGTGGTCAATCCTATTTGCGTTTTGAAGGATTCTGATATAAGAGTGATTGAAACATTGTACTTCATCGACAATAAAACACTAGGAAAACATACTATACATCGATGGCTACGCTTGTTGAAGACAAAAACCTTTTGTGTAGTACTTCATTATAAAATTGTTCACAGTAAATGACTCATAAGCTAAATTATCTATTTTTTTTAGATAAAGCTTGATATTTGCGGCAGATGTCGCATCGCTCACCGTTTCTTTACTTTTTCATGCTCATAAACAAATAATGTATGCATAGAAAGACAAATCTCTCCTATATTCACTGGTGAGAAAAATATGAAGATATCTTTAATGGTTCGGGAGGTACATGCATAGAGGGCGCAAGGGGATTGCTAATTTGGATGGAAAATGTGTTATTTGCGGCAGATGTCGCATCGATCACCGTTTCTTTACTTTTTCATGCTCATAAACAAATAATGTATGCAAATAAAGACAAATCTCTCCTCTAAACAATGGTAAAATCAATTTTGAAATGTCTCTAATGGTTCGGCAGATAGGAATGCTGCACGGTTAATTTTGGGGAAAAACTAGAAAAACTTTACACTGATAGATTTGATACATTTAAATAACAATGAAATTGTGTACATTCAACAATACTTATTTTAGAAGAAAAAGCTTTGTGAAGAAAAGCTCTTCTAATTGTCACGGGTCAGTGCGTAGGTACAAGCAAATGTACCTTCCCTTAATTGAAAAGGGCATAACGACGGCCACTATCAGCTCTTGGGCTCTTGGTCATTAGATAAAGGGAGGCCGTCCTGATTCCTGCCTAAATGCTCGGCAGATTCCACTCGCAAGGGTGTGACGTCCTCGATTAACTCTCTTTTCCAAAATGCCTGTCGTCCTCCTGAACTTTGAAATATGCATTTCCTCCCGGCCGCATGTTCTACACTTTGTGCTTGCAGACATTTGATGCAAATACGCAGTCAAGACGTGTACATTCGATTTTGGTTACTAATTCCTTGCATTTCGCCAGGGGACACCGGAAGACGTAGATACAACGTTCTGTGTACTAAGAATAGCGCTAGCCTCGCTAGACATCGTATTTCCACGTAAAACAACACATCAAAGAGCTCGAAATGGTCAAAAGCACGTTCTGACCTCAAACAAGACATCAAACAGCTCAAAACTCTCAAAAGCACCTCCCTTACACGACTCCGTCATTGAACTCATTCTTGGATGCGAGATTGTTTGTTTTGCCTTCGTGAACCTAAAGTCTAAGTGCTAAAATTCCAATCCAAAGACAGCTAGCTTCGTTGTCGAGTGGTTAAGGCCTTCGCCTCTGAATTCAGAGTGCTAACTTTTAGGGTTCAAATCCGGCTTCAGCCGACAAACTTTTGCAGATCGAACTTGTTATTTTTTTGCTTAGGTTGAACATATTTTGGTTGCATTGGAGTTAAATGGCATAAAATATATTTTTTTATGCATTAGGATTTTGGATTCGAATTTGAAATTAATGTCTATCAAACAAATGTAGGCCTAAACGTTGAGTATCAAGTGAAATGTGGTCATTTTCATAATGTATGAGTTACTTTTTAAATCTCAGAAAAAACGTCATGTCAAGGTCAAACAGTATGTGAAGGTCAAACAGGAATCTTGAAGACCTAAGTACTGCCGCGGCAGTCCTAGTTAGGTCTTCAAGACAAAGTCGTGAAGACCTATTGTTTTTATCCGATTTCTTCAAGTTCTTTTTTTTTTTTTTTTTATTATTATTATTTGTACTTTTTTTGTGAACGAGCTACAGCTCAAACGGCTGCTCCAAATGTGACGAAACTTGGCATGCTGACAGCCCTTACCCTGGAATCGACATGCTAAGCTTTTGGATCAAATCGACCAGTACGTTTAAGGTCAAGGTCGAATCCAAAATCGAAAATTTAACATTGATTTTTTTTTCAAAATGCATTTAGAGACTTAAATTTTTTTTTAAAAGAAGCGCAATAAAAAATAATGAAAAAAAGTAAATCATAGCAAATTTGTAGGTCACGTGCTTCGGCCGCCATCTTGCTTTTAGTGCATTTTTGACGATTTCCGACCCAACCCGCCTTTGACAATCTTCTCCTCTGAAGATACTTGCACTACAGAGCTGAAATTCATACTGAATGTAGCTGAAGTATTGTACATAAAAGCTATGTCGTTTAATGGTGCTAACATTAATACTTTTTGTGCTGTGACCTTTCAAAGTTGACCAAAATCGAAAAATCGCTAACTTCAAGGGCAGATAACTCAAAAACCAGACCTTAGAATTGAATGATTTTTGCATGAGAGTTAGACATTGGCAAGGTCTTCAAGAGAAAAGAATAAAATCGATCGCGAACAGTCATTTCCGGTCCTGAGGAAGGGTCAAACTTTGCATTTTGGAAAACGGATGTTTTGGTGGTTATATTTGAAAAACTCTTGTAAACCAACGACATATGATAAATACTTGTTCTATATATCAAATGAAAGATAAAAGATCATAAAATCTTGGATAAATCTCATTAAAATTAGATTAACCATTAACATTGAAATTCGGAGCATTTAAATGTGGTCAATCCTACTTTCGTTTTGAATGATTATGATACATTTATGATTGAAAAACTGTACTTCATTGGCAATAAAACACTAGGCAGTGTTTTATCTATCATCAGGCAGCAACAAGACTGTATAACCTGAGATGATTCATGTTTGCAGCCATGTTGAATTTTCTGTAAAGGCTTAAACGTTGAATATCAAGTGAAATATGGTAATTTTGATAATGTATTAGTTACTGTTTACCTCTTAGACAAAAAGCCATGTGAAGGTCAAACAGTATGTGAAGGTCAAACAGGAATCTTGAAGACCTAAGTACTGCCGCGGCAGTCCTAGTTAAGGATTCAGCCTTTCAGGCTGAATCCTTATTGTTATTGGCGTGTTTTATTATTTTTTTTGTCTTCCCCCGATTTTTGTGCCCGCGATTCAGCCAAAACGGCTTATGCTATAACAGTAAAATTTAGTACACTGATAGCCCTTCATGAGGAAAGGGTCCAATAAGCTTTTGGGCATAATCGGTCGACAAATAAAAGGTCAAGGTCGAATCCAAGTTCGAAAAATTAACATGGAATTTTTTTTCAAAATGCAGCTAGAGACTTGAAATTTTACATAGAGATGGACAATGACATTCTAAGCAAAAAAGGCAACCAGGACGAAGTCGTAGGTCACGTGGTTTGGCCGCCATATTGGATTTTTCAACTTTTCAGAATTTCCGGACCCCATGCACCTTTGAAGCTCAACTCCTCTGAAGATACTTGCAACAGAGAGCTGAAATTTACACTCAATGTAGCTGAAGCATTGTTGTTTTGGATTTGGTCATTAGAAAGTCCTAACTTTAATACTTTTTGTACTGTGATCTTTCAAAGATGACCAAAATCGAAAAATCGCAAACTTCAAGGGCAGATAACTCAAAACCCAGACCATAGAAGTTTATGATTTTTGCATGAGAGTTAGACACTACCAAGGTCTTTCAAATAAAATAATAAAATCGCTCGCGAAGAGTCATTTCCGGTCGGTAGGAAGCATTTCCCTAACATGGGGTCAAACTGCAAACTTTTCTAAAAACGCTCTAGGAACTTTATGCATTAACAAAAAGTCATGATACTTTCAGGGCGGACTCCTGACATGTTTATTTTTGTGCTGAACACACTGCTGATGCGCTGAATCCTGTTGTCGCCGCTTGCGGCTATATTTTTCTATTATTATTATTTGTACTTTTTTTGTGAATCAAATGCAGCCCAAACGGCTGCTCCGAATTCGACCAAACTTGGCATGCAGATACCCTTTACCCTGGAATCGACGTGCTAAGCTTTTGGGCAAAATCGACTCGTACATTAAAGGTCCAGTTCGAATCCAAAATCGAAAATTTAACATTGATTTTTTTTTCAAAATGCACTTAGAGACTTGAAATTTTTTTAAAAAGAAGCGCAATGAAAAATAATGAAAAAAAGTAAATCATGGCAAATTCGTAGGTCACGTGGTTCGGCCGCCATCTTGCTTTAAGTGCATTTTCGACCGTTTCCGACCCCACCCGCCTTTGAGAATCTTCTCCTCTGAAGATACTTGCACTACAGAGCTGAAATTCATACTGAATGTAGCTGAGGTATTGTACTTTAAAGTTTTTAGGTGAAATTTTGCTAACGTTAATACTTTTTGTGCTATGACCTTTCAAAGTTTACCAAAATCTCAAAATCGCAAACTTCAAGGGCAGATAACTCAAAAACCAGACCTTAGAACTTAATGATTTTTGCATGACAGTTAGACATGAGCAAGGTCTTTAAGATCAAAGAATAAAATCGCTCGCGAACAGTCATTTCCGGTCAGGAGGAAGGGTCAAATTTTGCATATGGAAAAGTGGTGTTTTGCTGAGTATGTTTGAACCCTCTTTAACAAACATTCATGTGAAGGTCAAACATGCATGTGAAGGTCAAACAGTATGTCAAGGTCAAACAGGAATCTTGAAGACCTAAGTACTGCCGCGGCAGTCCTAGTTAGGTCTTCAAGACAAAGTCGTGAAGACCTATTGTTTTTATCCGATTTCTTCTTATTAGGTCTTCAGACGAAAGTCAAAGACCTATTGTTATTATCCGGATTTTTATTATTAGGTCTTCAGACGAAAGTCAAAGACCTATTGTTCTTATCCGGATTTTTATTAGGTCTTCAAGACTACGTCTGGAAGACCTATTGTTATTATCCGGATTATTATTATTATTTGTACCGATTTTTGTGTCTTCATTTCAGACCTTATTGACAAGCCGATTTTCATGAAACTTTCAGGGATTGTAGAGTATCACCTAACATAGAAATGCACCGACCAGATTTTTGAATTTCCATTTTGGTTTTGAGTTATCTCCCCTTAAAGGAAAAACTTCATACCTCAATTTCTCGGTAACTATGGGAGATAATCTCATAAAACGTTCACCAAAATGTGGGCATCAACATTCCCCATCACATACACACATAGCCGTTTTCGGCCGTAATAATAGTTTTTTGGCTATTTTCAAAAAACTGAAATTTTGGCGCAATTTCGCGATTTTGACAGTACTCGTCTCTGAAAATCATCTTCTCATTAACGGCAAGACATACAGCAGTGTTTGATAGCTCAAATGGAAGCTAAAAGAATTGCCAAGAAAGTCACGAGCCCGTTTTTTTTAATTTTGATCTAGAACGTGAGTTATCTGCCCCTGAAAATGGACATATTTTTAAAGCATCATTTTTCATGTTACGTTCAAAGGGACAGTACTCTGTAAGGGAATGTCAAATAAGAAATCTGTTTGATGCATTCTGTTCCACAATGATTGTTGAACAAATTCACTACAGGTCATTATTATATAAAAGTTGATATTAAAGGAAATATTAGGACATACAGAGATTTTTTACATTTTTCTGCGATTTTAACTTTTGTCGAGGATTATTTTACTTTGAGAATTTTAGTTTCAAAGCTGTTACAGATAGAAATTTTATCTTTGATGTTTTGTGAAGCAGATGTAATGAGCAGACAGAAGAAAATATCAGCAAGTCATGAAATTTTTTTTTCGGTCCATGACGAGTCCTTGAATATTGCGATTTTTGGAAAATCTTCATTTTTAGCACATTTCAAAGTTCCACAGTTTCTTTATTAAGAAAGATATCTTTAAATTGGTTGTATTTTCACATGCGTTATTCCAAGCACAATTTTTGCTATGTTATACTTTATCATAAAAATGTTGATAGTTAAGGAGCTAGAAGGACCAACATGGAGTAGGGGTCTAAAAATCTTCACATTTCAGTGCTTTCAATAAAGTTCCAAAATTCATTACTCCATTACCATTTGAGTTATCAAAACAAAACATACATCTTTGTATGATGATAAACAAGACCTCTTAGACAAAAAGTCATGTTAAGGTCAAACACTGTGTGAAGGTCAAAGAGGAATCTTGAAGACCTAAGTATTGACGCGTCAATCCTAGTTATTCTTATTATTTGTACCGATTTTTGTGACAGTGATTCTGACTGAACTAATCGATCGATTTTCATGAAACTTTCAGGACTGATAGAGTATTACCTGAACTGGCTCTGCCAAGCTTTTGAATTTCAAATATTGATTTGTAATTGAGTTATCTCCCTTTGAAGTTGAAACTTCATACCTCAATTTCTCGAAAACTAAGAGAGATAATCGCACAAAACTTTCACCAAAATGTGGGCATCAACATTCCCCATCAGATTAGCGCATAGCCGTTTTTGGCCGTATAAATAGATTTTTCGCTATTTTAAAAAAACTGAAATTTAGGCGCAGTTTCGCGATTTTGACAGTACACGTCTTTGAAAATCTTCTTCTCAATAATGGCAAGACATACAACAGTGTTTGATAGCTCAAATGAAAGCTAAAAGAACTGCCAAGAAAGTCTCGAGCCGTTTTTTGAGAATTTTCATCGAGAACGTGAGTTATCTGCCCTTGAAAATGGACATTTTTTTAAAGCATCATTTTTCATGTTACGTTCAAAGGGACATTACTCTGTAACGGAATGTCAAATAAGAAATCTGTTTGATGCATTCTGTTCCACAATGATTGTTGAACAAATTCACTACAGATTATTATCATATAAAAGTTGATATTAAAGAAAATATGTGGACATAAAGAGATTTTTTACATTTTTCGGCGATTTTAACATCTTTCGAGGGTTATTTTACTTTGAGAATTTTAGTTTCAAAACTGTTACAGATAGAAATTTTATCATTGATGTTTTGTGAAGCAGATGTAATGAGTAGACGGAAAAAAATATCAACAAGTGATGATAAAAAAAATTCTGTCCATGACCAGTCCTTGAATATTGCGATTTTGGGAAAATCCTCATTTTTAGCACATTTCAAGGTTCCACAGTTTCTTTATTAATAAAGATATCTTTTTATTGATTGTGTTTTCTCATACGCCATTCCAAGCACAACTTTTGCTATGTTGTACTTTATCATAAAAATTTTGATAGTTAAGGAGATAGAAGGACCAACATGGAGTAGGGGTAAAAAAATCTTCAAATTTCAGTGTTTTCTTTACATTACAACGTTAAATCACATGTATCTCGAAAACGGTGGGAGATAATTTAACCAAATTTTGTTCTGCTACTAGGAATAATATTCTCTGAAGAATGATGTCATAGCTGACATTGGCCACCATGATGAATTTTTCTGAAAAGTCTTTAACACTGAATATCAAGTGGAATTTGGTCATTTTCATAATGTATTAGCTACTGTTTACCTCTTAGACAAAAAGTCATGTGAAGGTCAAACAGTATGTGAAGGTCAAAGAGGAATCTGAAGACCTAAGTATTGACGCGTCAATCCTAGTTAGGTCTTCAAGACAAAGTCGTGAAGACCTATTGTTTTTATCCGATTTCTTCTTATTAGGTCTTCAAGACGAAAGTCTGAAGACCTATTGTTATTATCCGGATTATTAGGTCTTCAAGACGAAAGTCTGAAGACCTATTGTTATTATCCGGATTATTATTATTATTATTATTATTATTTGGACGTCTTTTCTGTCAACATTTCTGACCTTATTGACAAGCCGATTTTCATGAAACTTTCAGGGATTGTAGAGTTTGACCCAAATTAGTGAATGACATGGGCGATTTTTGAATTTCGAATTTGTTTTTGAGTTATCTCCCCTTAAACGAAAAAACTGCAAACCTCGATTTCTCGGTAACTAAGGGAGATAATTTCAAAAAACTTTCACCAAAATGTGGGCAACAACATTCCTCATCGATGTAGCCCATAGCGGTTTTCGGCCGTATAAATAGATTTTTTTCTATTTTCGAAAAACTTAAAATTTTCTGAAATTTCGCGGTTCTGATGGTACGCGTCTTTGAAAATCTTCTCCTCCCTAACTGCAATACATACAGACTAGTGTGATAGCTCGTTAGAAAGCTTAATGAGTGTGTAAAAGCGTGCATACCGCGAATTTTTAATTTTTGACCTGTTACTCGAGTTATCTGCCCTTGGAGTTCGACATTTTTTTGAAGTGTCATTTTTCGTGTTACGTTCAAAGGGGCACCACTCTGTAAGGAAATGTCAAAAAGGAAATCTGTTTGATGCATTCTGTTCTACAATGATAGATGAACAAGTTCACTACAGGTCATTATTATATAAAAGTTGATATTAAAGGAAATATGTGGACATAAAGAGATTTTTTACATTTTTCGGCGATTTTAACATTTTTCGAGGGTTATTTTACTTTGAGAATTTTAGTTTCAAAACTGTTACAGATGGAAATTTTATCATTGATGTTTTGTGAAGCAGATGTTATGAGTAGACGGCAAAAACGTTAAGTCACATGTATCTCGAAAACGGTGACAGATAAGGGATTTGTAAAAAAAAAGGTGAGAAAAGTCTAATTTTCATGACATATCGCATAGTTTGCAAGAAAACAACAATTTCACAAAGTTAAAAACATTGAGTTGGAGGGAAAGGTATATTTTAAAGTTCCACAGAGGTGATAGGGCTTTTTAAAACAGAGTTAATTCAATCAATACGTTCACACCCAGCTGAGTGGAATCTGCTACCATGTATAAGTCAAAATCAGGACTCTACCCTCTATGATTAAATTAGTCGGTCGGTCGGGTCGGTCTGGTCTGGTCTTTATTGCTAGACCTCCTGCCTCTCTTCTGATCTGACTTGGACACCTTTCATGTACGTGTACGTGCATGTACATGAATTTGGTCTTGGAATATGTCTTGGCCATATCTTTCATTTGAGAGATTGACGCTACAAAGGACCATTTCCAACTCCCCGTTGCTAGATTGCTAGACTACGCATTTTTGACCTACTCTGGTATATTGTAGCATGTATTATGTTTGCATCTTTTGGTTAAACTTTTTGAGTTATCACCATAATATCAATAGTTAAAGTGTTAGGTTTCATTACATTATACAGGGGTCTGAAACAGTCAACTTTACTTTACAGCGTTAAATCACATGTATCTTGAAAACGGTGACAGATAATTCAACAACAAAAATTTCTGCTTCTAGGAATAATATTCTCTGAAGAATGATGTCATAGCTGACATTGGCCACCATGATGAATTTTTCTGAAAAGTCTTTAACACTGAATATCAAGTGGAATTTGATCATTTTGATAATGTAATAGTTACTGTTTACTTCTTAGACAAAAAGTCATGTGAAGGTCAAACACTGTGTGAAGGTCAAAGAGGAATCTTGAAGACCTAAGTATTGACGCGTCAATCCTAGTTATTATTATTATTATTATTATTATTTGGACGTTTTTTCTGTCAAGATTTCTGACCTTATTGACAAGCCGATTTTCATGAAACTTTCAGGGATTGTAGAGTTTGACCCAAATTAGTGAATGACATGGGCGATTTTTGAATTTCGAATTTGTTTTTGAGTTATCTCCCCTTAAACGAAAAAACTGCAAACCTCGATTTCTCGGTAACTAAGGGAGATAATTTCAAAAAACTTTCACCAAAATGTGGGCAACAACATTCCTCATCGATGTAGCCCATAGCGGTTTTCGGCCGTATAAATAGATTTTTTTCTATTTTCGAAAAACTTAAAATTTTCTGAAATTTCGCGGTTCTGATGGTACGCGTCTTTGAAAATCTTCTCCTCCCTAACTGCAATACATACAGACTAGTGTGATAGCTCGTTAGAAAGCTTAATGAGTGTGTAAAAACGTGCATACCGCGAATTTTTAATTTTTGACCTGTTACTCGAGTTATCTGCCCTTGGAGTTCGACATTTTTTTGAAGTGTCATTTTTCGTGTTACGTTCAAAGGGGCACCACTCTGTAAGGAAACGTCAAAAATGAAATCTGTTTGATGTATTCTGTTCTACAATGATAGGTGAACAAGTTCACTACAGGTCATTATTACATAAAAGTTGATATTAAAGGAAATATGTGGACATAAAGAGTTTTTCATTTTTCGGCGATTTTAACATTTTTTTAGGGTTATTTTACTTTGAGAATTTTAGATTCAAAACTGTTACAGATAGAAATTTTATCGTTGACGTTTTGTGAAGCAGATGTAATGATTAGACAGAAAAAAATGTCAACAAGTCATGATTAATTTTTTTTCTGTCCATGACCGGCCCTTGAATATTGAAATTTTTTGAAAATCCTCATTTTTGGCATATTTTAAAGTTCCACAGTTTCTTTATTATGAAAGATATCTTTAAATTGATTGTAGTTTCACATGCGCTATTCCAAGCACAACTTTGGCTATGTTGCACTTTATCATAAAAATGTTGGTAGTTAAGGAGATAGAAGGACCAACATGGTGTAGGGGTAAAAAAATCTTCAAGTCTGAAGACCTATTGTTATTATCCGGATTATTATTATTATTATTATTATTATTATTTGGACGTTTTTTCTGTCAAGATTTCTGACCTTATTGACAAGCCGATTTTCATGAAACTTTCAGGGATTGTAGAGTTTGACCCAAATTAGTGAATGACATGGGCGATTTTTGAATTTCGAATTTGTTTTTGAGTTATCTCCCCTTAAACGAAAAAACTGCAAACCTCGATTTCTCGGTAACTAAGGGAGATAATTTCAAAAAACTTTCACCAAAATGTGGGCAACAACATTCCTCATCGATGTAGCCCATAGCGGTTTTCGGCCGTATAAATAGATTTTTTTCTATTTTCGAAAAACTTAAAATTTTCTGAAATTTCGCGGTTCTGATGGTACGCGTCTTTGAAAATCTTCTCCTCCCTAACTGCAATACATACAGACTAGTGTGATAGCTCGTTAGAAAGCTTAATGAGTGTGTAAAAACGTGCATACCGCGAATTTTTAATTTTTGACCTGTTACTCGAGTTATCTGCCCTTGGAGTTCGACATTTTTTTGAAGTGTCATTTTTCGTGTTACGTTCAAAGGGGCACCACTCTGTAAGGAAATGTCAAAAATGAAATCTGTTTGATGTATTCTGTTCTACAATGATAGGTGAACAAGTTCACTACAGGTCATTATTACATAAAAGTTGATATTAAAGGAAATATGTGGACATAAAGAGTTGTTTTTCATTTTTCGGCGATTTTAACATTTTTTTAGGGTTATTTTACTTTGAGAATTTTAGATTCAAAACTGTTACAGATAGAAATTTTATCGTTGACGTTTTGTGAAGCAGATGTAATGATTAGACAGAAAAAAATGTCAACAAGTCATGATTAATTTTTTTTCTGTCCATGACCGGCCCTTGAATATTGAAATTTTTAGAAAATCCTCATTTTTGGCATATTTTAAAGTTCCACAGTTTCTTTATTATGAAAGATATCTTTAAATTGATTGTAGTTTCACATGCGCTATTCCAAGCACAACTTTGGCTATGTTGCACTTTATCATAAAAATGTTGGTAGTTAAGGAGATAGAAGGACCAACATGGTGTAGGGGTAAAAAAATCTTCAAATTTCAGTGTTTTCTTAACATTACAACGTTAAATCACATGTATCTCGAAAACGGTGAGAGATTATTTAACCAAATTTTTTTCTGCTACTAGGAATAATATTCTCTGAAGAATGGTGTCATAGCTGACATTGGCCACCAAGATGAATTTTTCTGAAAAGTCTTTAACACTGAATATCAAGTGGAATTTGGTGGAATTTTTATAATGCATTAGCTACTGTTTACCTCTTAGACAAAAAGTCATGTGAAGGTCAAACACTGTGTGAAGGTCAAAGAGGAATCTTGAAGACCTAAGTATTGACGCGTCAATCCTAGTTATTATTATTATTTGTACAATTTTTGTGAACGATCTACAGCTCAAACCGCTTGTTCAAATTTGCCCAAACTTGACATGCAGGTACCCCTTACCCTGGAATCGATAAACTAAGCTTTTGGGCATAATCGGCTTGTACATTAAAGGTCCAGTTCGAATCCAAAGTCGAAAATTTAACATTGATTTTTTTTTCAAAATGCACTTAGAGACTTGAAATTTTTTTTAAAACAAGCGCAATGAAAAATAATGAAAAAAAGGAAATCAGGACAAATTCGTAGGTCACGTGCTTTGGCCGCCATCTTGCTTTTAGTGCATTTTCGACCGTTTCCGACCCCACCCGCCTTTAAAAGCCTACTCCTCTGAAGATACTTGCACTAGAGAGCTGAAATTTATACTGAATGTAGCTGAAGTATTGTTAAAAAAAGCGATGTCGATTTATGGTGCTAACATTAATACTTTTTGTGCTGTGACCTTTCAAAGTTGACCAAAATCTAAAAATCGCCAACTTCAAGGGCAGATAACTCAAAAACCAGACCTTAGAACTTAATGATTTTTGCATGAAAGTTAGACATGAGCAAGCTCTTCAAGATAAAAGAATAAAATCGATCGCGAACAGTGATTTCCGGTCACGAGGAAGGGTCAAAGTTTGCATTTTTGAAAACGGGTGTTTTGGTGGGTATGTTTGAAAAATCCTTGTTAACCTACGACACGTGATACATATTTGTTCTATATATCATATGAAAGCCAAAAGAACATACAATCTGTGATAAATCTCATTAAAATTAGATTAAACATTAACATTGATTTTGGAATATTTACATGTGGTCAATCCTACTTTTGTTTTGAATGATTCTGATATAAGAATGATTGAAAAATTGTAGTTCATTAGCAATAAAACACGAGGAACACATACTATACATCGATGGCTACGCTTGTTGAAGACAAAAACCTTTTGTGTAGTACTTCATTATAAAATTGTTCACAGTAAATGACTCATAAGCTAAATTATCTAATTTTTTTAGATAAAGCTTGATATTTGCGGCAGATGTCGCATAGATCACCGTTTCTTTACTTTTTCATGCTCATAAAGAAATAATGTATGCAAATAAAGACAAATCTCTCCTCTAAACAATGGTAAAATCAATTTTGAAATGTCTCTAATGGTTCGGCAGATAGGAATGCTGCACGGTTAATTTTGGGGAAAAACTAGAAAAACTTTACACTGATAGATTTGATACATTTAAATAACAATGAAATTGTGTACATTCAACAATACTTATTTTAGAAGAAAAAGCTATGTGAAGAAAAGCTCTTCTAATTGTCAATTAAACTCTTTGTTTGGGACTGACGACAAATCGTGCAAGTGGACTAAACACACTTTGAAAGCCTTTATGGTCAAGATTTATTTTCAAGACCAAAGGCACGGGTCAGTGCGTAGGTACAAGCAAATGTACCTTCCCTTAATTGAAAAGGGCATAACGACGGCCACTATCAGCTCTTGGGCTCTTGGGCTCTTGGTCATTAGATAAAGGGAGGCCGTCCTGATTCCTGCCTAAATGCTCGGCAGATTCCACTGGCAAGGGTGTGACGTCCTCGATAAACTCTCTTTTCCAAAATGCCTGTCGTCCTCCTGAACTTTGAAATATGCATTTCCTCCCGGCCGCATGTTCTACACTTTGTGCTTGCAGACATTTGATGCAAATACGCAGTCAAGACGTGTACATTCGATTTTGGTTACTAATTCCTTGCATTTCGCCAGGGGACACCGGAAGACGTAGATACAACGTTCTGTGTACTAAGAATAGCGCTAGCCTCGCTAGACATCGTATTTCCACGTAAAACAACACATCAAAGAGCTCGAAATGGTCAAAAGCACGTTCTGGCCTCAAACAAGACATCAAACAGCTCAAAACTCTCAAAAGCACCTCCCTTACACGACTCCGTCATTGAACTCATTCTTGGATGCGAGATTGTTTGTTTTGCCTTCGTGAACCTAAAGTCTAAGTGCTAAAATTCCAATCCAAAGACAGCTAGCTTCGTTGTCGAGTGGTTAAGGCCTTCGCCTCTGAATTCAGAGTGCTAACTTTTAGGGTTCAAATCCGGCTTCAGCCGACAAACTTTTGCAGATCGAACTTGTTATTTTTTTGCTTAGGTTGAACATATTTTGGTTGCATTGGAGTTAAATGGCATAAAATATATTTTTTTATGCATTAGGATTTTGGATTCGAATTTGAAATTAATGTCTATCAAACAAATGTAGGCCTAAACGTTGAGTATCAAGTGAAATGTGGTCATTTTCATAATGTATGAGTTACTTTTTAAATCTCAGAAAAAACGTCATGTCAAGGTCAAACAGTATGTGAAGGTCAAACAGGAATCTTGAAGACCTAAGTACTGCCGCGGCAGTCCTAGTTAGGTCTTCAAGACAAAGTCTGGAAGACCTATTGTTTTTATCCGATTTCTTCAAGTTCTTCTTATTATTATTATTATTTGTACTTTTTTTGTGAACGAACTACAGCTCAAACGGCTGCTCCAAATTCGACCAAACTTGGCATGAAGATACCCCTTACCCTGGAATCGACATGCTAAGCTTTTGGGCACAATCGACCCGTACGTAAAAGGTCCAGTTCGAATCCAAAATCGAAATTTTAACATTGATTTTTTTTTCAAAATGCACTTAGAGACTTGAATTTTTTTTTAAAAGAAGCGCAATGAAAAATGATGAAAAAAAAGAAATCAGGATGAATTCGTAGGTCACGTGGTTTGGCCGCCATCTTGCTTTTAGTGCATTTTTGACGATTTTGGACCCCACCCGCCTTTAAAAGCCTACTCCTCTGAAGATACTTGCACTAGAGAGCTGAAATTTATACTGAATGTAGCTGAAGTATTGTACATAAAAGCGATGTCGATTTATGGTGCTAACATTAATACTTTTTGTGCTGTGACCTTTCAAAGTTGACAAAAATCTCAAAATCGCCAAATTCAAGGGCAGATAACTCAAAAACCTGACCGTAGAACTTAATGATTTTTGCATGAGAGCTAGACATGAGCAAAGTCTTCAAGATAAAAGAATAAAATCGCTCGCGAACAGTCACTTCCGGTCAGGAGGAAGGGTCAAACTTTGCATATGGAAAAGTGGTGTTTTGCTTGGTATGTTTGAAACCTCTTTAACAAACATGCATGTGAAGGTCAAACATGCATGTGAAGGTCAAACAGTATGTGAAGGTCAAAGAGGAATCTTGAAGACCTAAGTACTGCCGCGGCAGTCCTAGTTAGGTCTTCAAGACAAAGTCGTGAAGACCTATTGTTATTACACTTATTCTTCAAGTTCTTATTAGGTCTTCAAGACAAAGTCTTAAGACCTATTGTTATTGTCCGGATTATTATTAGGTCTTCAAGACAAAGTCTTAAGACCTATTGTTATTGTCCGGATTATTATTATTATTATTATTATTATTATTTGGACGTTTTTTTGTTCCACCATTTCTGACCTTATTAGTGATACGATTTGCATGAAAATTTCAGGGGTTGTAGAGGGTCCCCTAACTTAGATTTGTGGCGAGCCAAATTTTCGAATTTCGATTTTGTGTTTGAGTTATCTCCCCTTAAAGGAAAAATTTCAAACCTCGATTTCTCGGTAACTATAGGAGATAATTTCTTAAAACTTTCACCAAAATGTGGGCAACATTATTCCTCATTGAAAGCACCCTATGCCAATTTCGGCCGTATAAATAGATTTTTTGCTATTTTCGAAAAACTGAAAATTTTGTGAAATTTCACGGTTCTGACGGTACGCGTCTTTAAAAATCTTCTCCTCACAAACGGCAATGCTTACAGACTAGTGTTATAGCTCGTTAGAAAGCTTAATTAGTGTGTAAAAAAGTTTTTTGGGCGGAATTTTAAATTTCGACCTGTGACTTGAGTTATCTGCCCTTGAAATTCGACATTTTTTTGAAGGGTCATTTTTCTTGTTACTTTCAAAGGGAGGTTACTCTGTAAGGAAATGTCAAATAAGAAATCTGTTTGATGCATTCTGTTCTACAATGATAGTTGACCAAAATTCACTACAGATCATTATCATATAAAAGTTGATATTAAAGGAAATATGTGGACATGAAGAGACTTTTTAAATTTTTCGGCGATTTTAACATTTGTCGAGGGTTATTTTACTTTGAGAATTTTAGTTTCAAAACTGCTACAGAGAGAAATTTTATACTTGATGTTTTGTGAAGCAGATGAATTGAGTAAACAGTAAAAAATATGAACAAGTCGTGATAATTTTTTTTTCTGTCCATGACCTGTCCTTGAATATTGCTGATTTTTGAAAATCCTCATTTTTGGCACATTTCAAAGTTCCACAGTTACTTTACACAGAAACATATCTTTAAATTGATTGTATTTTTACATGCGCTATATCAGGCACAACTTTTGCTATGTTACACTTTATCATAAAAATGTTGATAGTTAAGGAGCTAGAAGGACCAACATGGAGTAGGGGTCTAAAAATCTTCAAATTTCAGTGTTTTCAGTAAAGTTCCAAAATTCATTTCTCCATTACTATTTGAGTTATCAAAACACGACATACATCTTTGTATGTGGATAAACAAGCCCTTTTAGACAAAAAGTCATGTGAAGGTCAAACAGTATGTGAAGGTCAAAGAGGAATCTTGAAGACCTAAGTATTGACGCGTCAATCCTAGTTATTATTAGGTCTTCAAGACAAAGTCTTAAGACCTATTGTTATTGTCCGGATTATTATTATTATTATTATTATTATTTGGACGTTTTTTTGTTCCACCATTTCTGACCTTATTAGTGATACGATTTGCATGAAAATTTCAGGGGTTGTAGAGGGTTCCCTAACTTAGATTTGTGGCGAGCCAGATTTTCGATTTTCGATTTTGTGTTTGAGTTATCTCCCCTTAAAGGAAAAATTTCAAACCTCGATTTCTCGGTAACTATGGGAGATAATTTCTTAAAACTTTCACCAAAATCAGGGCAACATTATTCCCCATCGAATGCACCCTATGCCGTTTTTGGCCGTATAAATAGATTTTTTGCTATTTTCGAAAAACTGAAAATTTTGTGAAATTTCACGGTTCTGACGGTACGCGTCTTTAAAAATCTTCTCCTCACAAACGGCAATACTTACAGACTAGTGTGATAGCTCGTTAGAAAGCTTAATGAGTGTGTAAAAAAGTTTTTTTGACGAAATATAAAATTTCGACCTGTGACTCTCGTTATCTGCCCTTGAAATTCGACTTTTTTTTTAAGGGTCATTTTTCGTGTTACGTTCAAAGGGACATTACTCTGTAAGGAAATGTCAAAAATAAGATCTGTTTAATGCATTCTGTTCTACAAAGATAGTTGAACAAGTTCACTTCAGTTCATTATTATATAAAAGTTGATATTAAAGGATATATGTGGACATAAAGAGATTTTTTACATTTTTCGGCGATTTTGACATTTTTCAAGGGTTATTTTGCTTGGAGAATTGTAGTTTCAAAACTGTTACAGATACAAATTTTATCATTGATGTTTTGTGAAGCAGATGTAATGATTAGACAGAAAAAAATGTCAACAAGTCATGATTAATTTTTTTTCTGTCCATGACCGGCCCTTGAATATTGAAATTTTTTGAAAATCCTCATTTTTGGCATATTTTAAAGTTCCACAGTTTCTTTATTATGAAAGATATCTTTAAATTGATTGTAGTTTCACATGCGCTATTCCAAGCACAACTTTGGCTATGTTGCACTTTATCATAAAAATGTTGGTAGTTAAGGAGATAGAAGGACCAACATGGTGTAGGGGTAAAAAAATCTTCAAGTCTGAAGACCTATTGTTATTATCCGGATTATTAGGTCTTCAAGACGAAAGTCTGAAGACCTATTGTTATTATCCGGATTATTATTATTATTATTATTTGGACGTTTTTTCTGTCAGCATTTCTGACCTTATTGACAAGCCGATTTTTATGAAACTTTCAGGGATTGTAGAGTATGACCTCGTTTATGGAATGTCGTGGGCGAATTTTGAATTTCGATTTTTTTTTTGAGTTATCTCCCCTTAAAGTCAAAACTTCAAACCTCAATTTCTCGGTAACTATGGGAGATAATTGCATGAAACTTTCACCAAAATGTGGGCAACAACATTCCCCATCGGTTAAGCCCATAGCGGTTTTCGGCCGTATAATTAGATTTTTTTCTATTTTCAAAAAACTAAAAAAATTCTGAAATTTCGCGGTTCTGACGGTACGCGTCTTTGGAAATCTTCTCCTCACTAACTGCAATACATACAGACTAGTGTGATAGCTCGTTGGAAAGCTTAATGAGTGTGTAAAAACGCTAATAGCGCGAATTTTTAATTTTTGACCTGTTACTCGAGTTATCTGCCCTTTGATTTACACATTTTTTTGAAGTGTCATTTTTCGTGTTACGTTCAAAGGGGCACCACTCTGTAAGGAAATGTCAAAAATGAAATCTGTTTGATGCTTACTGTTTTACAATGATAGATGAACAAGTTCACTACAGGTCATTATTATATAAAAGTTGATATTCAAGGAAATATGTGGACATAAACAGATTTTTTAAATTTTTCGGCGATTTTAACATTTTTCGAGGGTTATTTTACTTTGAGAATTTTAGTTTCAAAACTGTTACAGATAGAATTTTTTTTATTAATGTTTTGTGAAGCAGATGTAATGAGCAGACAGAAAAAAATATCAGCATGTCATGATAATTTTATTTCGCTCCATGACCAGTCCTTCAATATCGCGATTTTTGCAAAATCCTTATTTTTAGCACATTTCAAAGTTCCACAGTTTCTTTATTAAGAATGATATCTTTACATTGATTGAATTTTCAAATGCGCTATTCCAAGCTCAACTTTTACGTTGTTGTACTTTATCATAAAAATGTGGATAGTTAAGGAGATAGAAGGACCATAATGGAGTAGGGGTAAAAAATTTTCAAATTTCAGTGTTTTCTTTACATTACAACGTTAAATCACATGTATCTCGAAAACTGTGAGAGATAATTTAACCAAATTTTTTTCTGCTATTAGGAATAATATTCTCTGAAGAATGGTGTCATAGCTGACATTGGCCACCATGATGAATTTTTATAAAAAGTCTTTAACACTGAATATCAAGTGAAATTTGGTCATTTTGATAATTTATGAGCTACTGTTAACCTCTTAGACAAAAAGTCATGTGAAGGTCAAACACTTTGTGAAGGTCAAAGAGGAATCTTGAAGACCTAAGTATTGACGCGTCAATCCTAGTTATTATTATTATTATTATTATTATTTGGACGTTTTTTCTGTCAAGATTTCTGACCTTATTGACAAGCCGATTTTCATGAAACTTTCAGGGATTGTAGAGTTTGACCCAAATTAGTGAATGACATGGGCGATTTTTGAATTTCGAATTTGTTTTTGAGTTATCTCCCCTTAAACGAAAAAACTGCAAACCTCGATTTCTCGGTAACTAAGGGAGATAATTTCAAAAAACTTTCACCAAAATGTGGGCAACAACATTCCTCATCGATGTAGCCCATAGCGGTTTTCGGCCGTATAAATAGATTTTTTTCTATTTTCGAAAAACTTAAAATTTTCTGAAATTTCGCGGTTCTGATGGTACGCGTCTTTGAAAATCTTCTCCTCCCTAACTGCAATACATACAGACTAGTGTGATAGCTCGTTAGAAAGCTTAATGAGTGTGTAAAAACGTGCATACCGCGAATTTTTAATTTTTGACCTGTTACTCGAGTTATCTGCCCTTGGAGTTCGACATTTTTTTGAAGTGTCATTTTTCGTGTTACGTTCAAAGGGGCACCACTCTGTAAGGAAATGTCAAAAATGAAATCTGTTTGATGTATTCTGTTCTACAATGATAGGTGAACAAGTTCACTACAGGTCATTATTACATAAAAGTTGATATTAAAGGAAATATGTGGACATAAAGAGTTGTTTTTCATTTTTCGGCGATTTTAACATTTTTTTAGGGTTATTTTACTTTGAGAATTTTAGATTCAAAACTGTTACAGATAGAAATTTTATCGTTGACGTTTTGTGAAGCAGATGTAATGATTAGACAGAAAAAAATGTCAACAAGTCATGATTAATTTTTTTTCTGTCCATGACCGGCCCTTGAATATTGAAATTTTTAGAAAATCCTCATTTTTGGCATATTTTAAAGTTCCACAGTTTCTTTATTATGAAAGATATCTTTAAATTGATTGTAGTTTCACATGCGCTATTCCAAGCACAACTTTGGCTATGTTGCACTTTATCATAAAAATGTTGGTAGTTAAGGAGATAGAAGGACCAACATGGTGTAGGGGTAAAAAAATCTTCAAATTTCAGTGTTTTCTTAACATTACAACGTTAAATCACATGTATCTCGAAAACGGTGAGAGATTATTTAACCAAATTTTTTTCTGCTACTAGGAATAATATTCTCTGAAGAATGGTGTCATAGCTGACATTGGCCACCAAGATGAATTTTTCTGAAAAGTCTTTAACACTGAATATCAAGTGGAATTTGGTGGAATTTTTATAATGCATTAGCTACTGTTTACCTCTTAGACAAAAAGTCATGTGAAGGTCAAACACTGTGTGAAGGTCAAAGAGGAATCTTGAAGACCTAAGTATTGACGCGTCAATCCTAGTTATTATTATTATTTGTACAATTTTTGTGAACGATCTACAGCTCAAACCGCTTGTTCAAATTTGCCCAAACTTGACATGCAGGTACCCCTTACCCTGGAATCGATAAACTAAGCTTTTGGGCATAATCGGCTTGTACATTAAAGGTCCAGTTCGAATCCAAAGTCGAAAATTTAACATTGATTTTTTTTTCAAAATGCACTTAGAGACTTGAAATTTTTTTTAAAACAAGCGCAATGAAAAATAATGAAAAAAAGGAAATCAGGACAAATTCGTAGGTCACGTGCTTTGGCCGCCATCTTGCTTTTAGTGCATTTTCGACCGTTTCCGACCCCACCCGCCTTTAAAAGCCTACTCCTCTGAAGATACTTGCACTAGAGAGCTGAAATTTATACTGAATGTAGCTGAAGTATTGTTAAAAAAAGCGATGTCGATTTATGGTGCTAACATTAATACTTTTTGTGCTGTGACCTTTCAAAGTTGACCAAAATCTAAAAATCGCCAACTTCAAGGGCAGATAACTCAAAAACCAGACCTTAGAACTTAATGATTTTTGCATGAAAGTTAGACATGAGCAAGCTCTTCAAGATAAAAGAATAAAATCGATCGCGAACAGTGATTTCCGGTCACGAGGAAGGGTCAAAGTTTGCATTTTTGAAAACGGGTGTTTTGGTGGGTATGTTTGAAAAATCCTTGTTAACCTACGACACGTGATACATATTTGTTCTATATATCATATGAAAGCCAAAAGAACATACAATCTGTGATAAATCTCATTAAAATTAGATTAAACATTAACATTGATTTTGGAATATTTACATGTGGTCAATCCTACTTTTGTTTTGAATGATTCTGATATAAGAATGATTGAAAAATTGTAGTTCATTAGCAATAAAACACGAGGAACACATACTATACATCGATGGCTACGCTTGTTGAAGACAAAAACCTTTTGTGTAGTACTTCATTATAAAATTGTTCACAGTAAATGACTCATAAGCTAAATTATCTAATTTTTTTAGATAAAGCTTGATATTTGCGGCAGATGTCGCATAGATCACCGTTTCTTTACTTTTTCATGCTCATAAAGAAATAATGTATGCAAATAAAGACAAATCTCTCCTCTAAACAATGGTAAAATCAATTTTGAAATGTCTCTAATGGTTCGGCAGATAGGAATGCTGCACGGTTAATTTTGGGGAAAAACTAGAAAAACTTTACACTGATAGATTTGATACATTTAAATAACAATGAAATTGTGTACATTCAACAATACTTATTTTAGAAGAAAAAGCTATGTGAAGAAAAGCTCTTCTAATTGTCAATTAAACTCTTTGTTTGGGACTGACGACAAATCGTGCAAGTGGACTAAACACACTTTGAAAGCCTTTATGGTCAAGATTTATTTTCAAGACCAAAGGCACGGGTCAGTGCGTAGGTACAAGCAAATGTACCTTCCCTTAATTGAAAAGGGCATAACGACGGCCACTATCAGCTCTTGGGCTCTTGGGCTCTTGGTCATTAGATAAAGGGAGGCCGTCCTGATTCCTGCCTAAATGCTCGGCAGATTCCACTGGCAAGGGTGTGACGTCCTCGATAAACTCTCTTTTCCAAAATGCCTGTCGTCCTCCTGAACTTTGAAATATGCATTTCCTCCCGGCCGCATGTTCTACACTTTGTGCTTGCAGACATTTGATGCAAATACGCAGTCAAGACGTGTACATTCGATTTTGGTTACTAATTCCTTGCATTTCGCCAGGGGACACCGGAAGACGTAGATACAACGTTCTGTGTACTAAGAATAGCGCTAGCCTCGCTAGACATCGTATTTCCACGTAAAACAACACATCAAAGAGCTCGAAATGGTCAAAAGCACGTTCTGGCCTCAAACAAGACATCAAACAGCTCAAAACTCTCAAAAGCACCTCCCTTACACGACTCCGTCATTGAACTCATTCTTGGATGCGAGATTGTTTGTTTTGCCTTCGTGAACCTAAAGTCTAAGTGCTAAAATTCCAATCCAAAGACAGCTAGCTTCGTTGTCGAGTGGTTAAGGCCTTCGCCTCTGAATTCAGAGTGCTAACTTTTAGGGTTCAAATCCGGCTTCAGCCGACAAACTTTTGCAGATCGAACTTGTTATTTTTTTGCTTAGGTTGAACATATTTTGGTTGCATTGGAGTTAAATGGCATAAAATATATTTTTTTATGCATTAGGATTTTGGATTCGAATTTGAAATTAATGTCTATCAAACAAATGTAGGCCTAAACGTTGAGTATCAAGTGAAATGTGGTCATTTTCATAATGTATGAGTTACTTTTTAAATCTCAGAAAAAACGTCATGTCAAGGTCAAACAGTATGTGAAGGTCAAACAGGAATCTTGAAGACCTAAGTACTGCCGCGGCAGTCCTAGTTAGGTCTTCAAGACAAAGTCTGGAAGACCTATTGTTTTTATCCGATTTCTTCAAGTTCTTCTTATTATTATTATTATTTGTACTTTTTTTGTGAACGAACTACAGCTCAAACGGCTGCTCCAAATTCGACCAAACTTGGCATGAAGATACCCCTTACCCTGGAATCGACATGCTAAGCTTTTGGGCACAATCGACCCGTACGTAAAAGGTCCAGTTCGAATCCAAAATCGAAATTTTAACATTGATTTTTTTTTCAAAATGCACTTAGAGACTTGAATTTTTTTTTAAAAGAAGCGCAATGAAAAATGATGAAAAAAAAGAAATCAGGATGAATTCGTAGGTCACGTGGTTTGGCCGCCATCTTGCTTTTAGTGCATTTTTGACGATTTTGGACCCCACCCGCCTTTAAAAGCCTACTCCTCTGAAGATACTTGCACTAGAGAGCTGAAATTTATACTGAATGTAGCTGAAGTATTGTACATAAAAGCGATGTCGATTTATGGTGCTAACATTAATACTTTTTGTGCTGTGACCTTTCAAAGTTGACAAAAATCTCAAAATCGCCAAATTCAAGGGCAGATAACTCAAAAACCTGACCGTAGAACTTAATGATTTTTGCATGAGAGCTAGACATGAGCAAAGTCTTCAAGATAAAAGAATAAAATCGCTCGCGAACAGTCACTTCCGGTCAGGAGGAAGGGTCAAACTTTGCATATGGAAAAGTGGTGTTTTGCTTGGTATGTTTGAAACCTCTTTAACAAACATGCATGTGAAGGTCAAACATGCATGTGAAGGTCAAACAGTATGTGAAGGTCAAAGAGGAATCTTGAAGACCTAAGTACTGCCGCGGCAGTCCTAGTTAGGTCTTCAAGACAAAGTCGTGAAGACCTATTGTTATTACACTTATTCTTCAAGTTCTTATTAGGTCTTCAAGACAAAGTCTTAAGACCTATTGTTATTGTCCGGATTATTATTAGGTCTTCAAGACAAAGTCTTAAGACCTATTGTTATTGTCCGGATTATTAGGTCTTCAAGACAAAGTCTTAAGACCTATTGTTATTGTCCGGATTATTATTATTATTATTATTATTATTTGGACGTTTTTTTGTTCCACCATTTCTGACCTTATTAGTGATACGATTTGCATGAAAATTTCAGGGGTTGTAGAGGGTTCCCTAACTTAGATTTGTGGCGAGCCAGATTTTCGATTTTCGATTTTGTGTTTGAGTTATCTCCCCTTAAAGGAAAAATTTCAAACCTCGATTTCTCGGTAACTATGGGAGATAATTTCTTAAAACTTTCACCAAAATCAGGGCAACATTATTCCCCATCGAATGCACCCTATGCCGTTTTTGGCCGTATAAATAGATTTTTTGCTATTTTCGAAAAACTGAAAATTTTGTGAAATTTCACGGTTCTGACGGTACGCGTCTTTAAAAATCTTCTCCTCACAAACGGCAATACTTACAGACTAGTGTGATAGCTCGTTAGAAAGCTTAATGAGTGTGTAAAAAAGTTTTTTTGACGAAATATAAAATTTCGACCTGTGACTCTCGTTATCTGCCCTTGAAATTCGACTTTTTTTTTAAGGGTCATTTTTCGTGTTACGTTCAAAGGGACATTACTCTGTAAGGAAATGTCAAAAATAAGATCTGTTTAATGCATTCTGTTCTACAAAGATAGTTGAACAAGTTCACTTCAGTTCATTATTATATAAAAGTTGATATTAAAGGATATATGTGGACATAAAGAGATTTTTTACATTTTTCGGCGATTTTGACATTTTTCAAGGGTTATTTTGCTTGGAGAATTGTAGTTTCAAAACTGTTACAGATACAAATTTTATCATTGATGTTTTGTAAAGCAGATGTAATGAGTAGACAGAAAAAAATATCAACAAGTGATGATAAAAAATGTTCTGTGCATGACCGGTCCTTGAATATTGCGATTTTGGGAAAATCCTCATTTTTACCACATTTCAAGGTTCCACAGTTTCTTTATTAAGAAAGATATCTTTTAATTGATTGTATTTTCACATACGCCATTCCAAGCACAACTTTTGCTATGTTGTAATTTATCATAAAAATGTTGATAGTTAAGGAGACAGAAGGACCAACATGGAGTAGGGGTAAAAAAATCTTCAAATTTCAGTGTTTTCTTTACATTACAACGTTAAATCACATGTATCTCGAAAACGGTGAGAGATAATTTAACAAAAAAAAATTCTGCTACTAAGAATAATATTCCCTGAAGAATGGTGTCATAGCTGACATCTGACATTGGCCACCATGATGATTTTTTCTGAAAAGTCTTTAACACTGAATATCAAGTGGAATTTGGTCATTTTGATAACTTATTAGCTACTGTTTACCTCTTAGACAAAAAGTCATGTGAAGGTCAAACACTTTGTGAAGGTCAAAGAGGAATCTTGAAGACCTAAGTATTGACGCGTCAATCCTAGTTATTATTATTATTATTATTATTATTTGGACGTTTTTTTGTTCCACCATTTCTGACCTTATTAGTGATACGATTTGCATGAAAATTTCAGGGGTTGTAGAGGGTCCCCTAACTTAGATTTGTGGCGAGCCAAATTTTCGAATTTCGATTTTGTGTTTGAGTTATCTCCCCTTAAAGGAAAAATTTCAAACCTCGATTTCTCGGTAACTATAGGAGATAATTTCTTAAAACTTTCACCAAAATGTGGGCAACATTATTCCTCATTGAAAGCACCCTATGCCAATTTCGGCCGTATAAATAGATTTTTTGCTATTTTCGAAAAACTGAAAATTTTGTGAAATTTCACGGTTCTGACGGTACGCGTCTTTAAAAATCTTCTCCTCACAAACGGCAATGCTTACAGACTAGTGTTATAGCTCGTTAGAAAGCTTAATTAGTGTGTAAAAAAGTTTTTTGGGCGGAATTTTAAATTTCGACCTGTGACTTGAGTTATCTGCCCTTGAAATTCGACATTTTTTTGAAGGGTCATTTTTCTTGTTACTTTCAAAGGGAGGTTACTCTGTAAGGAAATGTCAAATAAGAAATCTGTTTGATGCATTCTGTTCTACAATGATAGTTGACCAAAATTCACTACAGATCATTATCATATAAAAGTTGATATTAAAGGAAATATGTGGACATGAAGAGACTTTTTAAATTTTTCGGCGATTTTAACATTTGTCGAGGGTTATTTTACTTTGAGAATTTTAGTTTCAAAACTGCTACAGAGAGAAATTTTATACTTGATGTTTTGTGAAGCAGATGAATTGAGTAAACAGTAAAAAATATGAACAAGTCGTGATAATTTTTTTTTCTGTCCATGACCTGTCCTTGAATATTGCTGATTTTTGAAAATCCTCATTTTTGGCACATTTCAAAGTTCCACAGTTACTTTACACAGAAACATATCTTTAAATTGATTGTATTTTTACATGCGCTATATCAGGCACAACTTTTGCTATGTTACACTTTATCATAAAAATGTTGATAGTTAAGGAGCTAGAAGGACCAACATGGAGTAGGGGTCTAAAAATCTTCAAATTTCAGTGTTTTCAGTAAAGTTCCAAAATTCATTTCTCCATTACTATTTGAGTTATCAAAACACGACATACATCTTTGTATGTGGATAAACAAGCCCTTTTAGACAAAAAGTCATGTGAAGGTCAAACAGTATGTGAAGGTCAAAGAGGAATCTTGAAGACCTAAGTATTGACGCGTCAATCCTAGTTATTATTAGGTCTTCAAGACAAAGTCTTAAGACCTATTGTTATTGTCCGGATTATTATTATTATTATTATTATTATTTGGACGTTTTTTTGTTCCACCATTTCTGACCTTATTAGTGATACGATTTGCATGAAAATTTCAGGGGTTGTAGAGGGTTCCCTAACTTAGATTTGTGGCGAGCCAGATTTTCGATTTTCGATTTTGTGTTTGAGTTATCTCCCCTTAAAGGAAAAATTTCAAACCTCGATTTCTCGGTAACTATGGGAGATAATTTCTTAAAACTTTCACCAAAATCAGGGCAACATTATTCCCCATCGAATGCACCCTATGCCGTTTTTGGCCGTATAAATAGATTTTTTGCTATTTTCGAAAAACTGAAAATTTTGTGAAATTTCACGGTTCTGACGGTACGCGTCTTTAAAAATCTTCTCCTCACAAACGGCAATACTTACAGACTAGTGTGATAGCTCGTTAGAAAGCTTAATGAGTGTGTAAAAAAGTTTTTTTGACGAAATATAAAATTTCGACCTGTGACTCTCGTTATCTGCCCTTGAAATTCGACTTTTTTTTTAAGGGTCATTTTTCGTGTTACGTTCAAAGGGACATTACTCTGTAAGGAAATGTCAAAAATAAGATCTGTTTAATGCATTCTGTTCTACAAAGATAGTTGAACAAGTTCACTTCAGTTCATTATTATATAAAAGTTGATATTAAAGGATATATGTGGACATAAAGAGATTTTTTACATTTTTCGGCGATTTTGACATTTTTCAAGGGTTATTTTGCTTGGAGAATTGTAGTTTCAAAACTGTTACAGATACAAATTTTATCATTGATGTTTTGTAAAGCAGATGTAATGAGTAGACAGAAAAAAATATCAACAAGTGATGATAAAAAATGTTCTGTGCATGACCGGTCCTTGAATATTGCGATTTTGGGAAAATCCTCATTTTTACCACATTTCAAGGTTCCACAGTTTCTTTATTAAGAAAGATATCTTTTAATTGATTGTATTTTCACATACGCCATTCCAAGCACAACTTTTGCTATGTTGTAATTTATCATAAAAATGTTGATAGTTAAGGAGACAGAAGGACCAACATGGAGTAGGGGTAAAAAAATCTTCAAATTTCAGTGTTTTCTTTACATTACAACGTTAAATCACATGTATCTCGAAAACGGTGAGAGATAATTTAACAAAAAAAAATTCTGCTACTAAGAATAATATTCCCTGAAGAATGGTGTCATAGCTGACATCTGACATTGGCCACCATGATGATTTTTTCTGAAAAGTCTTTAACACTGAATATCAAGTGGAATTTGGTCATTTTGATAACTTATTAGCTACTGTTTACCTCTTAGACAAAAAGTCATGTGAAGGTCAAACACTTTGTGAAGGTCAAAGAGGAATCTTGAAGACCTAAGTATTGACGCGTCAATCCTAGTTATTATTATTATTATTTGGACGTTTTTTTGTTCCACCATTTCTGACCTTATTAGTGATACGATTTGCATGAAAATTTCAGGGGTTGTAGAGGGTCCCCTAACTTAGATTTGTGGCGAGCCAAATTTTCGAATTTCGATTTTGTGTTTGAGTTATCTCCCCTTAAAGGAAAAATTTCAAACCTCGATTTCTCGGTAACTATAGGAGATAATTTCTTAAAACTTTCACCAAAATGTGGGCAACATTATTCCTCATTGAAAGCACCCTATGCCAATTTCGGCCGTATAAATAGATTTTTTGCTATTTTCGAAAAACTGAAAATTTTGTGAAATTTCACGGTTCTGACGGTACGCGTCTTTAAAAATCTTCTCCTCACAAACGGCAATGCTTACAGACTAGTGTTATAGCTCGTTAGAAAGCTTAATTAGTGTGTAAAAAAGTTTTTTGGGCGGAATTTTAAATTTCGACCTGTGACTTGAGTTATCTGCCCTTGAAATTCGACATTTTTTTGAAGGGTCATTTTTCTTGTTACTTTCAAAGGGAGGTTACTCTGTAAGGAAATGTCAAATAAGAAATCTGTTTGATGCATTCTGTTCTACAATGATAGTTGAACAAATTCACTACAGATCATTATCATATAAAAGTTGATATTAAAGGAAATATGTGGACATGAAGAGACTTTTTAAATTTTTCGGCGATTTTAACATTTGTCGAGGGTTATTTTACTTTGAGAATTTTAGTTTCAAAACTGCTACAGAGAGAAATTTTATACTTGATGTTTTGTGAAGCAGATGTAATGAGTAGACGGAAAAAAATATCAACAAGTGATGATAAACAAATTTCTGTCCATGACCGGTCCTTGAATATTGCGATTTTTGGAAAATCCTCATTTTTAGCACATTTCAAGGTTCCACAGTTTCTTTATTAATAAAGATATCTTTTAATTGATTGTATTTTCACATACGCCATTCCAAGCACAACTTTTGCAATGTTGTACTTTATCATTAAAATGTTGATAGTTAAGGAGCTAGAAGGACCAACATGGAGTAGGGGTCTAAGAATCTTCAAAATTCAGTGTTTTCAATATAGTTCCAAAATTCATTACTCCATTACAATTTAAGTTATCAAAACAAAACATACATCTTTGTATGTGGATAAACAAGACCTCTTAGACAAAAAGTCATGTGAAGGTCAAACACTGTGTGAAGGTCAAGGAGGAATCTTGAAGACCTAAGTATTGACGCGTCAATCCTAGTTAGGTCTTCAAGACAAAGTCTGGAAGACCTATTGTTTTTATCCGTTTTCTTCAAGTTTTTTATTATTATTATTTGTACTTTTTGTGTGAGAAAGATTCTGACCAAACGGCTGCTCCAATTTCGCCCAAACTTGACATGGAGATACCTCTTAACCTGGAATCGACGTGCGAAGCTTTTGGGCAAAATCGGTTCATTCATTAAGGGTCCAGTTCGAATCCAAAGTCGAAAATTTAACATTGATTTTTTTTTCAAAATGCACTTAGAGGCTTGAATTTTTTTTTAAAAGAAGCGCAATGAAAAATAATGAAAAAAAGGAAATCAGGACAAATTCGTAGGTCACGTGCTTTGGCCGCCATCTTGCTTTTAGTGCATTTTCGACCGTTTCCGACCCCACCCGCCTTTGACAATCTTCTCCTCTGAAGATACTTGCACTACAGAGCTGAAATTCATACTGAATGTAGTTGAGGTATTGCTTTCTTGAATTCCTAATTTTGAAAGACCTAACCTTCATACTTTTTTTACTGTGACCTTTCAACGTTGACAAAAATCGCAAAATCGCCAACTTCAAGGGCAGATAACTCAAAAACCAGACCATAGAACTTGATGATTTTTGCATGAGACTTAGACATAAGCAAGGCCTTCAAGATACAAGAATAAAATCGCTCGCGAACAGTCACTTCCGGTCAGGAAGAAGGGTCAAACTTTGCATTTTAAAAAATGATGTTTTTGTCGGTATGGTTTTAACCTCTTTAACAAACATTCATGTGAAGGTCAAACATGCATGTGAAGGTCAAACAGTATGTGAAGGTCAAACAGGAATCTTGAAGACCTAAGTACTGCCGCGGCAGTCCTAGTTATTATTAGGTCTTCAAGACTACGTCTGGAAGACCTATTGTTCTTATCCGGGTTTTTCTTATTATTATTATTTGTACGATTTTGTGACAGCGATTCTGACCTAACCAATCGATCGATTTTCATGAAACTTTCAGGACTGATAGAGTATCACGTGAACTGGCTCTGCGAAGATTTTGAATTTCGAATTTCAATTTGTTCTTGAGTTATCTCCCTTTGAAGTTGAAACTTCATACCTCAATTTCTCGAAAACTAAGAAAGATAATCGCACAAAACTTTCACCAAAATGTGGGCATCAACATTCCCCATCAAATAAGCACAAAGCCGTTTTCGGCCGTAATAATAGATTTTTGGCTATTTTCAAAAAACTGAAATTTTGGCGCAGTTTCGCGATTTTGACAGTACTCGTCTTTAAAAATCTTCTTCTCATTAACGGCAAGACATACAGCAGTGTTTGATAGCTCAAATGAAAGCTAAAAGAACTGCCAAGAAAGTATCGAGCCATTTTTTTGAATTTTGATCTAGAACGTGAGTTATCTGCCCTTGAAAATGGACATTGTTTTAAAGCATCATTTTTCATGTTACATTCAAAGGGACATTACTCTGTAAGGGAATGTCCAAAAAAAAATCTGTTTAATGCATTCTGTTCTACAAGGATTGTTGAACAACTTCACTACATATTATTATTATATAAAAGTTGATATTAAAGGAAATATGAGCACATAAAGATATTTTTTACATTTTTCGACGATTTTAACATCTTTCGAGGGTTATTTTACTTTGAGAATTTTAACTTTAAAACTGTTACAGATAGAAATTTTATCATTGATGTTTTGTGAAGCAGATGTAATGAGTAGACAGAAAAAAATATCAACAAGTCATGATACATTTTTTATTCTCCATGACCTGTCCTTGAATATTGCGATTTTTCGAAATTCCTCATTTTTAGCACATTTCAAAGTTCTACAGTTTGTTTATCAAGAACGATATCATTAAATTGATTGTATTTTCACATGCGCCAGTCCAAGCACACCTTTTGCTATGTTGTACTTAATCATAAAAATGTTGATAGTTAAGGAGCTAGAAGGTCCAACATGGAGTAGGGGTCTAAAAATCTTCAAATTTCAGTGTTTTCAATATAGTTCCAAAATTCATTTCTCTATACCATTTGACTTATCAAAACACGACATACATCTTTGTAGATGATAAACAAGACCTCTTAGACAAAAAGTCATGTGAAGGTCAAACAGTATGTGAAGGTCAAAGAGGAATCTTGAAGACCTAAGTATTGACGCGTCAATCCTAGTTAGGTCTTCAGACGAAAGTCAAAGACCTATTGTTATTACCGGGATTATTTTTTTTTTTTTTTTTTTTATTATTATTATTATTTACAGAATTTTGTGGAAGCTCTAGCGCATTACCGACTGAAGCTACTTGCATGAAACTCACAGCACTGATAGCTCCTGACCTGAAATTGATACAGATGAAAAAAAATCCGACCTATCTACTTCCGTTTCCGGTCTACAGACATTACAAATTCGAAAATTTAACATGGGAAATTATTTCAAAATACACTTAGAGACTTGAAATTTCACATAGAGATGCGCATCGACCTGCAGAAAAAAAAAGTCAATCATGAAGAATCTCTAAGTCACGTGACTTGGTCGCCATCTTGTTTTTAGTGCATTTTTGACCATTTCGGACCCCTACCACCTTTGAAAATCTTCTCCTCTGAAGATACTTGCACTAGAGAGCTGAAATTTACACATAATGTAGATGAAGCATTGCAGTGTTCAATTTGCTCATTTCAGAGTCCTAGCATTATTAGTAAGGTCACTGTGACCTTTCAAAGTTGACCGAAAACGAAAAATCGCAAACTTCAAGGGCTCATAGCTCAAAAACCTAGCCGTGGAATTTCATGATTTTTGCATGAGAGTTAGACATTGGCAAGGTCTACTAGAATCAAGAATAAAATCGATCGCGAACAGTCATTTTCGATTTTGACAGGGCTTCAAAAATTGAAGTTTCGGATTCCGAAAATTTTTAACATGGGGAAATTTTTCAAAATGCACTTAGCGACTTGAAATTTCACAGGAAGATGCGCATTGACCAGAGGAAGAAAAAAGGCAATCGTGACGACTTCGTAGGTCACGTGGTTTAGGCGCCATTTTGAATTTACTGTACGACCTTGCACATTTTAACCGGAAATGGACTGCCAAAATGCTTCTAGAGCCTTGCACATTGCTTCAGACGATGTTTAATGACGGACTAGCATTATGATACATTTAAATGAACCTTACGAATAAAACAGCGGTCTGAAGACCGTCAGAGTTGCCTGGGCAACCCTAGTTATTAGGTCTTCAGACGAAAGTCAAAGACCTATTGTTCTTATCCGGATTTTTATTATTATTATTATTATTATTCTTATTATTTGTACCGATTTTGTGACAGTGATTCTGACTTAACCAATCAATCGATTTTCATGAAACTTTCAGGACTGAAAGCATATCACCTGAACTGGCTCTGCGAAGCTTTTGAATTTCTAATTTCAATTTGTTCTTGAGTTATCTCCCTTTGAAGTTGATACTTCATACCTCAATTTCTCGAAAACTAAGAAAGATAATCGCACAAAACTTTCACCAAAATGTGGGCATCAACATACCCCATCAATTAAACCCATAGCCGTTTTCGGCCGTAATAATAGATTTTTGGCTATTTTCAAAAAACTGAAATTTTGGCGCGTTTTCGCGATTTTGACAGTACGCGTCTTTGAAATCTATCTCCTCATTAACGGCAAGACATACATCAGTGTTTGATAGCTCAATTGAAAGCTGAAAGAATTACCAAGAGAAGTGTCGAGCTGATTTTTTTAAATTTTTTTTAGAACGTGAGTTATCTTCCCTTGAAAATAGACATTTTTTAATAGGATCATTTTTCATGTTACGTTCAAAGGGACATTACTCTGTAAGGGAATGTCACATAAGAAATCTGTTTGATGCATTCTGTTCTACAAGGATTGTTGAACAACTTCACTACAGATTATTATTATATAAAAGTTGATATTAAAGGAAATATGTGGACATAAAGATATTTTTTACATTTTTCGGCGATTTTAACATCTTTCGAGGGTTATTTTACTTTGAGAATTTTAGTTTCAAAACTGTTACAGATAGAAATTTTATCATTGATGTTTTGTGAAGCAGATGTAATGAGTAGACGGAAAAAAATATCAACAAGTGATGATAAAAAAAATTCTGTCCATGACCAGTCCTTGAATATTGCGATTTTGGGAAAATCCTCATTTTTAGCACATTTCAAGGTTCCACAGTTTCTTTATTAATAAAGATATCTTTTAATTGATTGTGTTTTCTCATACGCCATTCCAAGCACAACTTTTGCTTTGTTGTACTTTATCATAAAAATTTTGATAGTTAAGGAGATAGAAGGACCAACATGGAGTAGGGGTAAAAAAATCTTCAAATTTCAGTGTTTTCTTTACATTACAACATTAAATCACATGTATCTCGAAAACGGTGGGAGATAATTTAACCAAATTTTTTTCTGCTACTAGGAATAATATTCTCTGAAGAATGATGTCATAGCTGACATTGGCCACCATGATGAATTTTTCTGAAAAGTCTTTAACACTGAATATCAAGTGGAATTTGGTCATTTTGATAATGTATTAGCTACTGTTTACCTCTTAGACAAAAAGTCATGTGAAGGTCAAACAGTATGTGAAGGTCAAAGAGGAATCTGAAGACCTAAGTATTGACGCGTCAATCCTAGTTATTATTATTATTATTTGTACGATTTTGTGACAGTGATTCTGAGCTTACCAATGAATGTATTTTCATGAAACTTTCAGGACTGATAGAGTATCACCTGAACTGGCTATGCGAAGCTTTTGAATTTCGAATTTCAATTTGTTCTTGAGTTATCTCCCTTTGAAGTTAAAACTTCATACCTCAATTTCTCGAAAACTAAGGAAGATAATCGCACAAAACTTTCACCAAAATGTGGGCATCAACATTACCCATCAAATAAGCGCATAGCCGTTTTCGGCCGTAATAATAGATTTTTGGCTATTTTCAAAAAACTGAAATTTTGGTGCAATTTCGCGATTTTAACAGTGTTCGTCTTTGAAAATCTTCTTCTCAATAACGGCAAGACATACAGCAGTGTTTGATAGCTCAAATGAAAGCTAAAAGAACTGCCAAGAAAGTGTCGAGCCGTTTTTTGGAATTTTCATCGAGAACGTGAGTTATCTGCCCTTGAAAATGGACATTTTTTTAAAGCATCATTTTTCATGTTACGTTCAAAGGGACATTACTCTGTAAGGGAATGTCAAATAAGAAATCTGTTTGATGCATTCTGTTCCACAATGATTGTTAAACAAATTCATAACAGATTATTATCATATAAAAGTTGATATTAAAGAAAATATGTGGACATAAAGAGATTTTTTACATTTTTCGGCGATTTTAACATCTTTCGAGGGTTATTTTACTTTGAGAATTTTAGTTTCAAAACTGTTACAGATAGAAATTTTATCATTGATGTTTTGTGAAGCAGATGTAATGAGTAGACGGAAAAAAATATCAACAAGTGATGATAAAAAAAATTCTGTCCATGACCAGTCCTTGAATATTGCGATTTTGGGAAAATCCTCATTTTTAGCACATTTCAAGGTTCCACAGTTTCTTTATTAATAAAGATATCTTTTAATTGATTGTGTTTTCTCATACGCCATTCCAAGCACAACTTTTGCTATGTTGTACTTTATCATAAAAATTTTGATAGTTAAGGAGATAGAAGGACCAACATGGAGTAGGGGTAAAAAAATCTTCAAATTTCAGTGTTTTCTTTACATTACAACGTTAAATCACATGTATCTCGAAAACGGTGGGAGATAATTTAACCAAATTTTTTTCTGCTACTAGGAATAATATTCTCTGAAGAATGATGTCATAGCTGACATTGGCCACCATGATGAATTTTTCTGAAAATTCTTTAACACTGAATATCAAGTGGAATTTGGTCATTTTCATAATGTATTAGCTACTGTTTACCTCTTAGACAAAAAGTCATGTGAAGGTCAAACAGTATGTGAAGGTCAAAGAGGAATCTGAAGACCTAAGTATTGACGCGTCAATCCTAGTTATTATTATTATTATTATTATTCTTATTATTTGTACCGATTTTGTTAGAGCGATTCTGACCTAACCAATCGATCGATTTTCATGAAACTTTCAGGACTGATAGAGTATCACGAGAACTGGCTCTGCGAAGCTTTTGAATTTCGAATTTCAATTTGTGCTAGAGTTATCTCCCTTTGAAGTTGAAACTTCATACCTCAATTTCTCGAAAACTAAGAAAGATAATCGCACAAAACTTTCACCAAAATGTGGGCAGCAACATTCCCCATCAAATAAACACATAGCCGTTATCGGCCGTAATAATAGATTTTTGGCTATTTTCAAAAAACTGAAATTTTGGCGCAGTTTCGCGATTTTGACAGTACGCGTCTTTGAAAATCTTCTTCTCATTAACGGAAAGACATACAGCAGTGTTTGATAGCTCAAATGAAAGCTAAAAGAACTGCCAAGAAAGTCTCGAGCCGTTTTTTTGAATTCTGATCTAGAACGTGAGTTATCTGCCCTTGAAAATGGACATGTTTTAAAAGCATCATTTTTCATGTTACATTCAAAGGGACATTTCTCTGTAAGGAAATGTGAAAAATGAAATCTGTTTGATGCATTCTGTTCTACAATGATTGTTGAACAAATTCACTACAGATTATTATTATATAAAAGTTGATATTAAAGGAAATATGTGGACATAAAGAGATTTTTTACATTTTCGGCGATTTTAACATTTTTCGAGGGTTATTTTACTTTGAGAATTTTAGTAGCAAAACTGCTACAGATAGAAATTTTATCATTGATGTTTTGTGAAGCAGATGTAATGAGTAGACAGAAAAAAATATCAACAAGTCATGATACAGTTTTTTCTGTCCATGACCTGTCCTTGAATATTGCTGATTTTTGAAAATCCTCATTTTTAGCACATTTCAAGGTTCCACAGTTTCTTTATTAAGAAAGATATCTTTAAATTGATTGTATTTTCACATGCGCCAGTCCAAGCACAACTTTTGCTATGTTGTACTTTATCATAAAAATGTTGATAGTTAAGGAGCTAGAAGGACCAACATGGAGTAGGGGTCTAAAAATCTTCAAATTTCAGTGTTTTCAATAAAGTTCTAAAATTCATTTCTCCATTACTATTTGAGTTATCAAAACAGGACATACATCTTTGTATGTGGATAAACAAGCCCTCTTAGACAAAAAGTCATGTGAAGGTCAAACAGTATGTGAAGGTCAAAGAGGAATCTTGAAGACCTAAGTATTGACGCGTCAATCCTAGTTAGGTCTTCAAGACGAAAGTCTGAAGACCTATTGTTATTATCCGGATTTTTATTATTATTATTATTATTATTATTTGGACGTTTATTGTTCAGTCATTTCTGACCTTATTAACATACAGATTTGCATGAAACTTTCAGGGATTGTAGAATATCACCTAACCTAGACATGCACGAGCCAGATTTTTGAATTTTGATTTTATTTTCGAGTTATCTCCCCTTAAAGGAAAAACTTCAAACCTCGAGATCTCGGTAACTAAGGGAGATAATTTCATAAAACTTTCACCAAAATGTGGGCAACAACATTTTTCATCGAATGCACTCTATGCCGTTTTCGGCCGTATAAACAGATTTTTAGCTATTTTCGAAAAACTGAAACTTTTGTGAAATTTCACGGTTTGGACTGTACGCGTCATTGAACATCTTCTGATTACTAACGACAATACATACAGACGCATGCTATAGTTCATTTTAAAGCCAGATTAACACTGCAAAAAGTAATCCCCCATACCTGCCCTCTATTTTTAGCAGTTTCTGAGCTACAGCAATTTCTAAAACGAACTTTTGAAAAAAAAGATTTTTCTTCGTCAAGTTCAAAGGGAGACTACTCTGTTAAGAAATGTAATTTCAAAGATCTGTTTGTTGCATTCTGTGCTACAATGATTGTGCAACATATTCACTTCAGACCATTATTATATAAAAGTCGATACTGAAGCAAATATGTGGACATAAAGAGTTTTTTTACATTTTTCGGCGATTTTAACATTTTTCGAGGGTTATTTTACTTAGAGAATTTTAGTTTCAAAACTGTTACAGATAGAAATTTTATCATAAATGTTTTGTAAAGCAGATGTAATGAGTAGACGGAAAAAAATATCAACAAGTCATGATAAATTGTTTTCGGTCAATGACCAGTCCTTGAATATTGCGATTTTTGGAAAATCCTCATTTTAAGCACAATTCAAAGTTCCACGGTTTCTTTATTAAGAAAGATATCTTTAAATTGATTGTATTTTCACATACGCTATTCCAAGCACAACGTTTTCTATGTTGTACTTGATCATAAAAATGTTGATAGTTAAGGAACTAGAAGGACCAACATGGAGTAGGGGTCTAAAAATCTTCAAATTTCAGTGTTTTCAATATAGTTCCAAAATTCATTACTCCATTACTATTGAAGTTATCAAAACAAAACATACATATTTGTATGTGGATAAACAAGACCTCTTAGACAAAAAGTCATGTGAAGGTCAAACACTGTGTGAAGGTCAAAGAGGAATCTTGAAGACCTAAGTATTGACGCGTCAATCCTAGTTAGGTCTTCAGACGAAAGTCAAAGACCTATTGTTATTATCCGGATTATTATTATTATTATTATTATTATTATTTGGACGTTTTTTGTTCAGAACTTTCTGAACTTATTAACCAGCCGATTTTCATGAAACTTTCAGGGATTGTAGAGTATACCCTGGAATAGACATGCGAAGCTTTTGAGCGAAATCGGTTCATTCATTAAAGGTCCAGTTCGAATCCAAACTCGAAAATTTAACATTGATTTTTATTTCAAAATGCACTTACAGACTTAATTTTTTTTTTAAAAGATGCGCAATGAAAAATGATGAAAAAAAGGGAATCAGAACAAATTCGTAGGTCACGTTGTTTGTCCGCCATCTTGCTTTTAGTGCATTTTCGACGGTTTCCGACCCCACCCGCCTTTGAGAGTCTTCTCCTCTGAAGATACTTGCACTAGAGAGCTGAAATTTATACTCAATGTAGCTGAAGTATTGAACATGAAAGTTAGGTCGTTTAATGGTTCTAACGTTAATACTTTTTTTGCTGTGACCTTTCAAAGTTGACCGAAAACGAAAAATCGCAAACTTCAAGGGCTCATAGCTCAAAAACCTGGCCATAGAATTTCATGATTTTTGCATGAGACCTAGACATGAATAAGGTCTACAAGAATCAAGAATAAAATCGATCGCGAACAGTCATTTCCGGTTTTTACAGGGCTTCAAAAATTGAAATTTCGGATTTGGAAAATTTTAACATGGGGAAATTTTTCAAAATGCACTTAGAGATTTGAAATTTCACATGAAGATCCGCATTGACCAGAGGAAGAAAAAAGGCAATCATGACGACTTCGTAGGTCACGTGGTTTAGGCGCCATTTTGAATTTACTGTACGACCTTGCACATTTTAACCTGAAATGGACTGCCAAAATGCTTCTAGAGCCTTGCACATTGCTTCAGACGATGTTTAATGACGGTCCAGCATTATGATACATTTAAATGAACCTTACGAATAAAACAGCGGTCTGAAGACCTTCAGAGTTGCCTGGGCAACCCTAGTTATTATTATTATTATTTGGACGTTTTTTGTTCAGAACTTTCTGAACTTATTAACGAGCCGATTTTCATGAAACTTTCAGGGATTGTAGAGTATACCCTGGAATAGACATGCGAAGCTTTTGAGCGAAATCGGTTCATTCATTAAAGGTCCAGTTCGAATCCAACGAAAAAACTGCAAACCTCGATTTCTCGGTAACTAAGGGAGATAATTTCAAAAAACTTTCACCAAAATGTGGGCAACAACATTCCTCATCGATTGAGCCCATAGCGGTTTTCGGCCGTATAATTAGATTTTTTTCTATTTTCAAAAAACTAAAAAATTTCGGAAATTTCGCGGTTCTGATGGTATGCGTCTTTGAAAATCTTCTCCTCCCTAACTGCAATACATACAGTCTAGTGTGATAGCTCGTTAGAAAGCTTAATGAGTGTGTAAAAACGTGAATACCGCGAATTTTTAATTTTTGACCTGTTACTCGAGTTATCTGCCCTTGGAGTTCGACATTTTTTTTAAGTGTCATTTTTCGTGTTACGTTCAAAGGGGCACCACTCTGTAAGGAAATGTCAAAAATGAAATCTGTTTGATGTATTCTGTTCTACAATGATAGGTGAACAAGTTCACTACAGGTCATTATTATATAAAAGTTGATATTAAAGGAAATATGTGGACATAAAGAGTTGTTTTTCATTTTTCGGCGATTTTAACATTTTGTTAGGGTTATTTTACTTTGAGAATTTTAGATTCAAAACTGTTACAGATAGAAATTTTATCATTGATGTTTTGTGAAGCAGATGTAATGAGTAGACGGAAAAAAATATCAACAAGTCATGATAAAAAAAATTCTGTCCTTGACCAGTCCTTGAATATTGCGATTTTGGGAAAATCCTCATTTTTAGCACATTTCAAGGTTCCACAGTTTCTTTATTAATAAAGATATCTTTTAATTGATTGTGTTTTCTCATACGCCATTCCAAGCACAACTTTTGCTATGTTGTACTTTATCATAAAAATTTTGATAGTTAAAGAGATAGAAGGACCAACATGGAGTAGGGGTAAAAAAATCTTCAAATTTCAGTGTTTTCTTTACATTACAACGTTAAATCACATGTATCTCGAAAACGGTGGGAGATAGTTTAACCAAATTTTTTTCTGCTACTAGGAATAATATTCTCTGAAGAATGATGTCATAGCTGACACTGGCAACCATGATGAATTTTTCTGAAAAGTCTTTAACACTGAATAACAAGTGGAATTTGGTCTTTTTGATAATGTATTAGCTACTGTTTACCTCTTAGACAAAAAGTCATGTGAAGGTCAAACAGTATGTGAAGGTCAAAGAGGAATCTGAAGACCTAAGTATTGACGCGTCAATCCTAGTTAGGTCTTCAGACGAAAGTCAAAGACCTATTGTTATTATCCGGATTATTAGGTCTTCAGACGAAAGTCAAAGACCTATTGTTATTATCCTGTTTATTATTTTTATTATTAGGTCTTCAGACGAAAGTCAAAGACCTATTGTTATTATCCTGTTTATTATTTTTATTATTATTATTATTTACACAATTTTGTGGAAGCTCTAGCGCATTAACGACTGAAGCTACTTGCATGAAACTTACAGCACTGATAGCATCTGCGCTGAACCCTATACAATCGAAATCCGTTTCCGGATATCTACTTCCGTTTCCGGTCTACAGCCATTACAAATTTGAAAATTTAACATGGGAAATTTTTTAAAAATGCACTTACAGACGTGAAATTTCACATGAAGATGCGCATTGACCTGCTGAACAAAAAAGTCAATCATGAAAAATCTCTAAGTCACGTGACTTGGCCGCCATCTTGCTTTTAGTGCATTTTTGACCATTTCTGACCCCTACCACCTTTGAAACTCTTCTTCTCTGAAGATACTTGCACCAGAGAACTGAACTTTACACAATATGTAGCTGAAGCATAGTTCTTCAAATTTAGACAATTTTCAAAGTCCTAGCTTTAATACTTTTCAAACTGTGACCTCTCAAAGTTGACCAAAAACGAAAAATCGCAAACTTCAAGGGCTCATAGCTAAAAAACCTGGCCATAGAATTTCATGATTTTTGCATGAGAGCTAGACATGCATTAGGTCTACAAGAATCAAGAATAAAATCGATCGCGAACAGTCATTTCCGGTTTTTACAGGGCTTCAAAAATTGAAATTTCGGATTTGGAAAATTTTAACATGGGGAAATTTTTCAAAATGCACTTAGAGACTTGAAATTTCACATGAAGATGCGCATTGACCAGAGGAAGAAAAAAGGCAATCGTGACGACTTCATAGGTCACGTGGTTTAGGCGCCATTTTGAATTTACTGTACAACCTTGCACATTTTAACCTGAAATGGACTTCCAGAGACATGTAGATTGCCCTTAGAGATTTGAAATTTCACATGAAGATGCGCATTGACGTGCTGAAGAAAAAAGTCATTCAAGAAAAATCTCTAGGTCACGTGACTTGGCCGCCATCTTGCTTTTAGTGCATTTTTTACCATTTCTGACCCCTACCGCCTTTGAAAATCTTCTTCTTTGAAGATACTTGCACTAGAGAGCTGAAATTTACACATTATGTAGCAGAAGGATAGTTCTCTACAGGATACTCATTTCAAAGTCCTAACCCTAATACTTAGGTCACTGTGACCTTTCAAATTTGACTAAAAACGAAAAAGAATTTACTGTACAAACTTGCCCATTTTGACCGGAAATGGACTTCAAGAGACATGTAAATTGTTTAAGACGATGCATTATGACATTCCAGCATTGTGATACATTGAAATGAACCTTACGAATTAAACAGCGGTCTGAAGACCGTCAGAGTTGCCTGGGCAACCCTAGTTATTATTATTATTTGTACGATTTTGTGACAGTGATTCTGAGCTTACCAATGAATGTATTTTCATGAAACTTTCAGGACTGATAGAGTATCACCTGAACTGGCTATGCGAAGCTTTTGAATTTCGAATTTCAATTTGTTCTTGAGTTATCTCCCTTTGAAGTTAAAACTTCATACCTCAATTTCTCGAAAACTAAGAAAGATAATCGCACAAAACTTTCACCAAAATGTGGGCATCAACATTACCCATCAAATAAGCGCATAGCCGTTTTCGGCCGTAATAATAGATTTTTGGCTATTTTCAAAAAACTGAAATTTTGGTGCAATTTCGCGATTTTAACAGTGTTCGTCTTTGAAAATCTTCTTCTCAATAACGGCAAGACATACAGCAGTGTTTGATAGCTCAAATGAAAGCTAAAAGAACTGCCAAGAAAGTGTCGAGCCGTTTTTTGGAATTTTCATCGAGAACGTGAGTTATCTGCCCTTGAAAATGGACATTTTTTTAAAGCATCATTTTTCATGTTACGTTCAAAGGGACATTACTCTGTAAGGGAATGTCAAATAAGAAATCTGTTTGATGCATTCTGTTCCGCAATGATTGTTGAACAAATTCACTACAGATTATTATCATATAAAAGTTGATATTAAAGGAAATATGTGGACATAAAGAGATTTTTTACATTTTTCGGCGATTTTAACATCTTTCGAGGGTTATTTTACTTTGAGAATTTTAGTTTCAAAACTGTTACAGATAGAAATTTTATCATTGATGTTTTGTGAAGCAGATGTAATGAGTAGACGGAAAAAAATATCAACAAGTGATGATTAAAAAAAATTCTGTCCATGACCAGTCCTTGAATATTGCGATTTTGGGAAAATCCTCATTTTTAGCACATTTCAAGGTTCCACAGTTTCTTTATTAATAAAGATATCTTTTAATTGATTGTGTTTTCTCATACGCCATTCCAAGCACAACTTTTGCTATGTTGTACTTTATCATAAAAATTTTGATAGTTAAGGAGATAGAAGGACCAACATGGAGTAGGGGTAAAAAAATCTTCAAATTTCGGTGTTTTCTTTACATTACAACGTTAAATCACATGTATCTCAAAAACGGTGGGAGATAATTTAACCAAATTTTTTTCTGCTACTAGGAATAATATTCTCTGAAGAATGATGTCATAGCTGACATTGGCCACCATGATGAATTTTTCTGAAAAGTCTTTAACACTGAATATCAAGTGGAATTTGGTCATTTTGATAATGTATTAGCTACTGTTTAGCTCTTAGACAAAAAGTCATGTGAAGGTCAAACAGTATGTGAAGGTCAAAGAGGAATCTGAAGACCTAAGTATTGACGCGTCAATCCTAGTTAGGTCTTCAAGACTACGTCTGGAAGACCTATTGTTCTTATCCGGGTTTTTCTTATTATTATTATTTGTACGATTTTGTGACAGTGATTCTGACCTAACCAATCGATCGATTTTCATGAAACTTTCAGGACTGATAGAGTATCACGTGAACTGGCTCTGCGAAGCTTTTGAATTTCGAATTTCAATTTGTTCTTGAGTTATCTCCCTTTGAAGTTGAAACTTCATACCTCAATTTCTCGAAAACTAAGAAAGATAATCGCACAAAACTTTCACCAAAATGTGGGCATCAACATTCCCCATCAAATAAGCACATAGCCGTTTTCGGCCGTAATAATAGATTTTTGGCTATTTTCAAAAAACTGAAATTTTGGCGCAGTTTCGCGATTTTGACAGTAGTCGTCTTTAAAAATCTTCTTCTCATTAACGGCAAGACATACAACAGAGTTTGATAGCTCAAATGAAAGCTAAAAGAACTGGCAAGAAAGCATCGAGCCGTTTTTTGGAATTTTGATCTAGAACGTGAGTTATCTGCCCTTGAAAATGGACATTGTTTTAAAGCATCATTTTTCATGTTATATTCAAAGGGACATTACTCTGTAAGGGAATGTCCAAAAAGAAATCTGTTTAATGCATTCTGTTCTACAAGGATTGTTGAACAACTTCACTACATATTATTATTATATAAAAGTTCATATTAAAGGAAATATGAGCACATAAAGATATTTTTTACATTTTTCGGCGATTTTAACATCTTTCGAGGGTTATTTTACTTTGAGAATTTTAACTTTAAAACTGTTACAGATAGACATTTTATCATTGATGTTTTGTGAAGCAGATGTAATGAGTAGACAGAAAAAAATATCAACAAGTCATGATACATTTTTTATTGTCCATGACCTGTCCTTGAATATTGCGATTTTTCGAAATTCCTCATTTTTAGCACATTTCAAAGTTCTACAGTTTGTTTATCAAGAACGATATCATTAAATTGATTGTATTTTCACATGCGCCAGTCCAAGCACACCTTTTGCTATGTTGTACTTAATCATAAAAATGTTGATAGTTAAGGAGCTAGAAAGTCCAACATGGAGTAGGGGTCTAAAAATCTTCAAATTTCAGTGTTTTCAATATAGTTCAAAAATTCATTTCTCTATACCATTTTAGTTATCAAAACACGACATACATCTTTGTAGATGATAAACAAGACCTCTTAGACAAAAAGTCATGTGAAGGTCAAACAGTATGTGAAGGTCAAAGAGGAATCTTGAAGACCTAAGTATTGACGCGTCAATCCTAGTTAGGTCTTCAAGACAAAGTCTGGAAGACCTATTGTTTTTATCCGATTTCTTCAAGTTCTTATTATTATTTATACTTTTTTGTGGATGAGCTACAGCCCAAACGGCTGCTCCAAATTCACCCAAACTTGGCATGCTGATAGCCCTTACCCTGGAATCGACATGCGAAGCTTTTGGGCAAAATCGACTCGTACATTAAAGGTCCAGTTCGAATCCAAAATCGAAAATTTAACATTGATATTTTTTTCAAAATGCACTTAGAGACTTAAAAATTTTTTTAAAAGAAGCGCAATGAAAAATAATGAAAAAAAGTAAATCATGGCAAATTCGTAGGTCACGTGGTTCGGCCGCCATCTTGCTTTTAGTGCAATTTTCATCGTTTCCGACCCCATCCACCTTTGACAATCTTCTCCTCTGAAGATACTTGCACTAGAGAGCTGAAATTCATACTGAATGTAGCTGAGGTATTGGTTTCTTCAATTCCTAAAGTTGTAAGACCTAACCTTAATACTTTTTGTGCTGTGACCTTTCAAAGTTGACCAAAATCTGAAAATCACCAACTTCAAGGGCAGATAACTCAAAAACCAGACCTTAGAACATAATGATTTTTGCATGAGAGTTAGACATCAGCAAGGTCTTTAAGTTAAAAGAATAAAATCGCTCGCGAACAGTCACTTCCGGTCAGGAGGAAGGGTCAAACTTTGCATTTTAAAAAGTCATGTTTTGGTCTGTATGGTTTAAACCTCTTTAACAAACATGCATGTGAAGGTCAAACATGTATGTGAAGGTCAAACAGTATGTGAAGGTCAAACAGGAATCTTGAAGACCTAAGTACTGCCGCGGCAGTCCTAGTTAGGTCTTCAAGACAAAGTCGTGAAGACCTATTGTTTTTATCCGATTTCTTCAAGTTCTTTTCTATTATTAGGTCTTCAAGACAAAGTCGTGAAGACCTATTGTTTTTATCCGATTTCTTCAAGTTTTTTTTTTTTATTATTATTTGTACTTTTTTTGTGAACGAGCTGCAGCCCAAACGGCTGCTCCAAATTCGTCCAAACTTGGCATGCAGATAGCCCTTACCCTGGAATCGACATGCTAAGCTTTTGGGCAAAATCGGTTTGTTCATGAAGGGTCCAGGTCGAATCCAAAATCGAAAATTTAACATTGATTTTTTTTTCAAAATGCACTTAGAGACTTGAATTTTTTTTTTAAAGAAGCGCAATGAAAAATAATGAAAAAAAGTAAATCAGGACAAATTCGTAGGTCACGTGGTTTGGCCGCCATCTTGCTTTTAGTGCATTTTCGACCGTTTCCGACCCCACCCGCCTTTGACAATCTTCTCCTCTGAAGATACTTGCACTAGAGAGCTGAAATTCATACTGAATGTAGCTGAGGTATTGTTTTCTTGAATTCCTAATTTTGAAAGACCTAATCTTCATACTTTTTGTACTGTGATCTTTCAAAGTTGACCAAAATAGCAAAATCGCCAACTTCAAGGGCACATAACTCAAAAACCAGACCATACAACTTAATGATTTTTGCATGAGAGTTAGACATTAGCAAGGTCTTTCAGATAAAAGAATAATAATAAAATCGCTCGCGAACAGTCATTTCCGGTCACGAGGAAGGGTCAAACTTTGCATATGGAAAAGTGGTGTTTTCCTGGGTATGTTTGAACCCTCTTTAACAAACATGGATGTGAAGGTCAAACATGCATGTGAAGGTCAAACAGTATGTGAAGGTCAAACAGGAATCTTGAAGACCTAAGTACTGCCGCGGCAGTCCTAGTTATTATTATTATTATTTGTACTTTTTTTGTTGAAACGATTCTGACCAAACGGCTGCTCCAATTTCGCCCAAACTTGACATGCAGATACCTCTTAACCTGGAATCGACGTGCGAAGCTTTTGGGCAAAATCGGTTCATTCATTAAGGGTCCAGGTCGAATCCAAAATCGAAAATTTAACATTGATTTTTTTTTCAAAATGCACTTAGAGATTTAATTTTTTTTTTAAAAGAAGCGCAATAAAAAATAATTAAAAAAAGGAAATCATGGCAATTTCGTTGGTCACGTGGTTCGGCCGCCATCTTGCTTTTAGTGCAATTTTCATCGTTTCCGACCCCATCCACCTTTGACAATCTTCTCCTCTGAAGATACTTGCACTAGAGAGCTGAAATTCATACTGAATGTAGCTGAGGTATTGTTTTCTTCAAATCGTAAAGTTGTAAGACCTAACCTTAATACTTTTTGTGCTGTGACCTTTCAAAGTTGACCAAAATCTCAAAATCACCAACTTCAAGGGCAGATAACTCAAAAACCAGACCTTAGAACTTCATGATTTTTGCATGAGAGTTAGACATCAGCAAGGTCTTTAAGTTAAAAGAATAAAATCGCTCGCGAACAGTCACTTCCGGTCAGGAGGAAGGGTCAAACTTTGCATTTTAAAAAGACATGTTTTGGTCTGTATGGTTTAAACCTCTTTAACAAACATGCATGTGAAGGTCAAACATGCATGTGAAGGTCAAACAGTATGTGAAGGTCAAACAGGAATCTTGAAGACCTAAGTACTGCCGCGGCAGTCCTAGTTATTATTATTATTATTTGTACCGATTTTTGTGTCTTCATTTCAGACCTTATTCACAAGCCGATTTTCATGAAACTTTCAGGGATTGTAGAGTATCACCTAATATAGAAATGCACCGACCAGATTTTTAAATTTCGATTTTGGTTTTGAGTTATCTCCCCTTAAAGGAAAAACTTCATACCTCAATTTCTCAGTAACTAAGGGAGATAATTTCAAAAAACTTTCACCAAAATGTGGGCAACAACATTCCCCATCGAATGCACCCTATGCCGTTTTCGGCCGTATAATTAGATTTTTTGCTATTTTCGAAAAACTGAAATTTTGGTGAAATTTCGCGGTTTTGACGGTACTCGTCTTTGAAAATCTTCTCCTCACTAACGGCAAGACATACAGCAGTGTTTGATAGCTCAAATGAAAGCTAAAAGAACTGCCAAGAAAGTGTCGAGCCTTTTTTTTGAATTTTGATCTAGAACGCGAGTTATCTGCCCTTGAAAATGGACATTTTTTAAAAGCATCATTTTTCATGTTACATTCAAAGGGGCACCACTCTGTAAGGAAATGTCAAAAATGAAATCTGTTTGATGTATTCTGTTCTACAATGATAGGTGAACAAGTTCACCACAGGTCATTATTATATAAAAGTTGATATTAAAGGAAATATGTGGACATAAAGAGTTGTTTTTCATTTTTCGGCGATTTTAACATTTTTTAGGGTTATTTTACTTTGAGAATTTTAGATTCAAAACTGTTACAGATAGAAATTTTATCGTTGATGTTTTGTGAAGCAGATGTAATGATTAGACAGAAAAAAATGTCAACAAGTAATGATTAATTTTTTTTCTGTCCATGACCGGCCCTTGAATATTGAAATTTTTTGAAAATCCTCTTTTTTGGCATATTTTAAAGGTCCACAGTTTCTTTATTATGAAAGATATCTTTAAATTGATTGTAGTTTCACATGCGCTATTCCAAGCACAACTTTGGCTATGTTGCACTTTATCATAAAAATGTTGGTAGTTAAGGAGATAGAAGGACCAACATGGTGTAGGGGTAAAAAAATCTTCAAATTTCAGTGTTTTCTTAACATTACAACGTTAAATCACATGTATCTCGAAAACGGTGAGAGATAATTTAACCAAATTTTTTTCTGCTACTAGGAATAATATTCTCTGAAAAATGGTGTCATACCTGACATTGGTACCTGACATTGGCGACCATGATGAATTTTTCTGAAAAGTCTTTAACACTGAATATCAAGTGGAATTTGGTCATTTTGATAATGTATTAGTTACTGTTTACCTCTTAAGACAAAAAGTCATGTGAAGGTCAAACAGTGTGTGAAGGTCAAACAGAAGTCTTGAAGACCTAAGTATTGACGCGTCAATCCTAGTTATTATTATTATTATTTGGACGTTTTTTGTTCAGTCATTTCTGAAGTTATCAACGAACAGATTTTCATTAAACTTTCAGGGATTGTAGAGTATGACCTAACTTAGACATGCACGAGCCAGATTCTTGAATTTCGATTTTGGTTTTGAGTTATCTCCCCTTAAACGAAAAACTTCAAACCTCAATTTCTCAGTAACTATGGGAGATAACTTCATAAAACTTTCACCAAAATGTGGGCAACACAATTCCCCATTGATTAAGCCCATAGCGGTTTACGGCCGTATAAATAGATTTTTTTCTATTTTCGAAAAACTTAAATTTTGGTGAAATTTCGCGGTTCTGAGGGTACGCGTCTTTGAAAATCTTCTCCTCACTAACGGTAATACATATAGACGCATGCTATAGCTCATTTGAAAGCTGAATGAACGCTGTTTAATCGATATTCACCTTTTAGCATCTAATTTCAGCGGTTTTTGAGTTACAGCAGTTTCTAAAATGATCTTTTGAAATTAAGGATTTTTACTCGTCACGTTCAAAGGGGCACCACTCTGTAAGGAAATGTCAAAAATGAAATCTGTTTGATGCATTCTGTTCTACAATGATAGATGAACAAGTTGACTAAAGGTCATTATTATATAAAAGTTGATATTAAAGGAAATATGTAGACATAAAGAGATTTTTTACATTTTTCGGCGATTTTAACATTTTTCAAGGGTTATTTTACTTTGAGAATTTTAGTTTCAAAACTGTTACAGATAGAAATTATCATTCATGTTTTGTGAAGCAGATGTAATGAGTAGACGGAAAAAAATATCAACAAGTGATGATAAAAAAAATTCTGTCCATGACCTGACCTTGAATATTGCGATTTTGGGAAAATCCTCATTTTTAGCACATTTCAAGGTTCCACAGTTTCTTTATTAAGAAAGATATCTTAAAATTGATTGTATTTTCACATGCGCTAATCCAAGCACAACTTTTGCTATGTTGTACTTTATCATAAAAATTTTGATAGTTAAGGAGATAGAAGGACCAACATGGAGAAGGGGTAAAAAAATCTTCAAATTTCAGTGTTTTCTTTACATTACAACGTTAAATCACATGTATCTCGAAAACGGTGAGAGATAATTTAACAAAAAAAATTTCTGCTACTAGGAATAATATTCTCTGAAGAATGGTGTCATAGCTGACATTGGCCACCATGATGAATTTTTCTGAAAAGTCTTAAACACTGAATGTCAAGTGGAATTTGGTCATTTTGATAATGTATTAGCTACTGTTTACCTCTTAGACAAAAAATCATGTGAAGGTCAAACACTTTGTGAAGGTCAAAGAGGAATCTTGAAGACCTAAGTATTGACGCGTCAATCCTAGTTATTATTATTATTATTTGGACGTTTTTTTGTTAGTTCATTTCTGAAGTTATCAACGAACAGAGTTTCATTAAACTTTCAGGGATTGTAGAGTATGACTTAACTTAGACATGCACGAGCCAGATTTTTGAATTTCGATTTTGGTTTTGAGTTATCTCCCCTTAAAGTCAAAACTTCAAACCTCAATTTCTCGGTAACTATGGGAGATAATTTCAAAAAACTTTCACCAAAATGTGGGCAACAACATTCTTCATCGATTAAGCACATAGCAGTTTTCGGCCGTATAAATAGTTTTTTTTCTATTTTCGAAAAACTGATTTTTTTGTGAAATTTCGCGGTTCTGACGGTACGCGTCTTTGAAAATCTTCTCCTCACAAACGGCAATACCTACAGACTAGTGTGATAGCTCGTTGGAAAGCTTAATGAGTGTGTAAAAATGTTTTCTGGGCGAAATGTTAAATTTCGACCTGTGACTTGAGTTATCTGCCCTTGAAATTCGACAATTTTTTTAAGGGTCATTTTTCGTGTTACTTTCAAAGGGAGGTTACTCTGTAAGGAAATGTCAAATAAGAAATCGGTTTGATGCATTCTGTTCTACGATGATAGTTGAAGAAATTCACTACAGATCATTATCATATAAAAGTTGATATTAAAGGAAATATGTGGACATAAATAGATTTTTTACAATTTTCGGCGATTTTAACATTTTTCAAGGGTTATTTTACTTTGAGAATTTTAGTTTCAAAACTGTTACAGATAGAAATTTTATCATTGATGTTTTGTAAAGCAGATGTAATGAGTAGACGGAAAAAAATATCAACAAGTGATGATAAACAAATTTCTGTCCATGACCGGTCCTTGAATATTGAGATTTTTGGAAAATCCTCATTTTTAGCACATTTCAAGGTTCCACAGTTCCTTTATTAATAAAGATATCTTTTAATTGATTGTATTTTCACATACGCCATTCCAAGCACAACTTTTGCTATGTTGTACTTTATCATTAAAATGTTGATAGTTAAGGAGCTAGAAGGACCAACATGGAGTAGGGGTCTAAAAATCTTCAAAATTCAGTGTTTTCAATATAGTTCCAAAATTCATTACTCCATTACAATTTAAGTTATCAAAACAAAACATACATCTTTGTATGTGGATAAACAAGACCTCTTAGACAAAAAGTCATGTGAAGGTCAAACACTGTGTGAAGGTCAAAGAGGAATCTTGAAGACCTAAGTATTGACGCGTCAATCCTAGTTATTATTATTATTTGTACGATTTTGTGACAGCGATTCTGACCAAACCAATCGCTCGATTTTCATGAAACTTTCAGGACTGATAGAGTATCACGTGAACTGGCTATGCGAAGCTTTTGAATTTCGAATGTCAATTTGTGCTTGAGTTATCTCCCTTTGAAGTTGAAACTTCATACCTCAATTTCTCGAAAACTAAGAAAGATAATCGCTCAAAACTTTTACCAAAATGTGGGCATCAACATTCCCCATCAGATAAACACATAGCCGTTTTCGGCCGTAATAATAGATTTTTGGCTATTTTCAAAAAACTGAAATTTTGGCGCAATTTCGCGATTTTGACAGTACGCGTCTTTGAAAATCATCTCCTCATTAACGGCAAGACATACAGCAGTGTTTCATAGCTCAAATGAAAGCTAAAATAATTGCCAAGAACGTCACGAGCCCCTTTTTTTGAATTTTGATCTAGAACGTGAGTTATCTGCCCCTGAAAATGGACATTTTTTTAAAGCATCATTTTTCATGTTACGTTCAAAGGGATATTACTCTGTAAGGGAATGTCAAATAAGAAATCTGTTTGATGCATTCTGTTTTACAATGATTGTACAACAAATTCACTACAGGTCATTATTATATAAAAGTTGATATTAAAGGAAATATTAGGACATAAAGAGATTTTTAACATTTTTCGGCGATTTTAACTTTTGTCAAGGGTTATTTTACTTTGAGAATTTTAGTTTCAAAGCTGTTACAGATGGAAATTTTATCCTTGATGTTTTGTGAAGCAGATGTAATGAGCAGACAGAAGAAAATATCAGCAAGTCATGATAAATTTTTTTCTGTCCATGACCAGTCCTTGAATATTGCGTTTTTTGGAAAATCCTCATTTTTGGCACACTTCAAAGTTCCACAGTTTCTTTATTAAGAAAGATATCTTAAAATTGATTGTATCCTCACATGCGCTATTCTAAGCTCAACGTTTGCTATGTTTTACTTTATCATAATATCAGCAAGTCATGATAAATTTTTTTCTGTCCATGACCAGTCCTTGAATATTGCGTTTTTTGGAAAATCCTCATTTTTGGCACACTTCAAAGTTCCACAGTTTCTTTATTAAGAAAGATATCTTAAAATTGATTGTATCCTCACATGCGCTATTCTAAGCTCAACGTTTGCTATGTTTTACTTTATCATAAAAATGTTGATAGTTAAGGAGCTAGAAGGACCAACATGGAGTAGGGGTCTAAAAATCTTCACATTTCAGTGCTTTCAATAAAGTTCCAAAATTCATTACTCCATTACCATTTGAGTTATCAAAACAAAACATACATCTTTGTATGATGATAAACAAGACCTCTTAGACAAAAAGCCATGTGAAGGTCAAACACTGTGTGAAGGTCAAAGAGGAATCTTGAAGACCTAAGTATTGACGCGTCAATCCTAGTTTTTATTATTATTATTTACACAATTTTGTGGAAGCTGTAGCGCATTAACGACTGAAGCTACTTGCATGAAACTCACAGCACTGATAGCATCTGTGCTGAACCCTATACAATGGAAATTCGTTTCCCGATATCTACTTCCGTTTCCGGTCTACAGCCATTACAAATTTGAAAATTTAACATGGGAAATTTTTTCAAAATGCACTTACAGACTTGAAATTTCACATGAAGATGCGCATTGACCTGCTGAACAAAAAAGTCAATCATGAAAAATCTCTCAGTCACGTGACTTGGCGGCCATCTTGTTTTTAGTGCATTTTTGACCATTTCTGACCCCTACCACCTTTGAAACTCTTCTTCTCTGAAGATACTTGCACTAGAGAACTGAACTTTGCACAATATGTAGCTGAAGCATAGTTTTTCAAATTTAGACAATTTTCAAAGTCCTAGCTTTAATACTTTTCAAACTGTGACCTCTCAAAGTTGACCAAAAACGAAAAATCGCAAACTTCAAGGGCTCATAGCTCAAAAACCTGGCCATAGAATTTCATGATTTTTGCATGAGAGCTAGACATGCATAAGGTCTACAAAATTCAAGAATAAAATCGATCGCGAACAGTCATTTCAGGTTTTTACAGGGCTTCAAAAATTGAAATTTCGGGTTCGGAAATTTTTAACATGGGGAAATTTTTCAAAATGCACTTAGAAACTTGAAATTTCCCATGAAGATGCGCATTGACCAGAGGAAGAAAAAAGGCAATCATGACGACTTCGTAGGTCACGTGGTTTAGGCGCCATTTTGAATTTACTGTACTACCTTGCACATTTTAACCGCAAATGGACTGCTAAAATGCTTCTAGAGCCTTGCACATTGCTTCAGACGATGTTTAATGACGGTCCAGCATTATGATACATTTAAATGAACCTTACGAATAAAACAGCGGTCTGAAGACCGTCAGAGTTGCCTGGGCAACCCTAGTTAGGTCTTCAGACGAAAGTCAAAGACCTATTGTTATTATCCTGTTTATTAGGTCTTCAGACGAAAGTCAAAGACCTATTGTTATTATCCTGTTTATTATTTTTATTCTTATTATTATTATTTACACAATTTTGTGGAAGCTGCAGCGCATTAACGACTGAAGCTACTTGCATGAAATTCACAAGACTGATAGCATCTGTGCTGAACCCTGTACAATGGAAATCCGTTTCCGGATATCTACTTCCGTTTCCGGTGTACAGCCATTACAAATTTGAAAATTTAACATGAGAAATTTTTTCAAAATGCACTTACAGACTTGAAATTTCACATGAAGATGCGCATTGACCTGCTGAATAAAAAAGTCAATCATGACAAATCTCTCAGTCACGTGACTTGGCGGCCATCTTGTTTTTAGTGCATTTTTGACCATTTCGGACCCCTACCACCTTTGAAAATCTTCTCCTCTGAAGATACTTGCACTAGAGAGCTGACATTTGCACAGTTTGTAGCTGAAGCATTGTTTTCTATATCTATCTCATTTCAGAGTCCTAGCTTTAATACTTTCGAAACTGTGACCTTTCAAAGTTGACCGAAAACGAAAAATCGCAAACTTCAAGGGCTCATAGCTCAAAAACCTAGCCGTGGAATTTCATCATTTTTGCATGAGAGCTAGACATGCATAAGGTCTACAAGAATCAAGAATAAAATAGATCGCGAACAGTCATTTCCGGTTTTTACAGGGCTTCAAAAATTGAAATTTCGGATTCGGAAAATTTTAACATGGGCAAATTTTTCAAAATGCACTTAGAGACTTGAAATTTCACATGAAGATGCGCATTGACCAGAGGAAGAAAAAAGGCAATCATGACGACTTCGTAGGTCACGTGGTTTAGGCGCCATTTTGAATTTACTGTACAACCTTGCACATTTTGATCAGAAATGGACGTCCAGAGACATGCAGATTGCACTTAGAGACTTGAAATTTCACATGAAGATGCGCATTGACCTGAGAAAGAAAAAAGTCAACCACGAACAATCTCTAAGTCACGTGACTTGGCCGCCATCTTGCATTTAGTGCATTTTTGACCAATTCTGACCCCTACCACCTTTGAAACTCTTCTTCTCTGAAGATACTTGCACCAGAGAACTGAACGTTGCACAATATGTAGCTAATGCATAGTTCTTCAAATTTAGACAATTTTCAAAGTCCTAGCTTTAATACTTTTCAAACTGTGACCTTTCAAAGTTTACCAAAAACGAAAAATCGCAAACTTCAAGGGCTCATAGCTCAATAACCTGGCCATAGAATTTCATAATTTTTGTATGAGAGCTAGACATGGATAACGTCTACAAGAATCAAGAATAAAATCGATCGCGAACAGTCATTTCCTGTTTTTACAGGGCTTCAAAAATTGAAATTTCGGATTTTGAAAATTTTAACATGGGCACAATTTTCAAAATGCACTTAGAGACTTGAAATTTCACATGAAGATTCGCATTGACCTGAGGAAGAAAAAAGGCAATCATGACGACTTCGTAGGTCATTTTGAATTTACTGTACGACTTTGCACATTTTGACCGGAAATGGACTACCAGAGACATGCAGATTGCTCAAGATGATGCATAATGACATTCCAGCATTGTGATACATTAAAATGCACCTTACGAATTGAACAGCGGTCTGAAGACCGTCAGAGTTGCCTGGGCAACCCTAGTTATTTTTATTAGGTCTTCAGACGAAAGTCAAAGACCTATTGTTATTATCCTGTTTATTATTTTTATTATTATTATTATTTACACAATTTTGTGGAAGCTGTAGCGCAATAACGACTGAAGCTACTTGCATGAAACTCACAGGACTGATAGCATCTGTGCTGAACCCTGTACAATGGAAGTCCGTTTCCGGATATCTACTTCCGTTTCCGGTATACAGCCATTACAAATTTGAAAATTTAACATGGGAAATTTTTTCAAAATGCCCTTACAGACTTGAAATTTCACATGAAGATGCGCATTGACCTGCTGAACAAAAAAGTCAATAATGACAAATCTCTCAGTCACGTGACTTGGCGGCCATCTTGTTTTTAGTGCATTTTTGACCATTTCTGACCCCTACCACCTTTGAAACTCTTCTTCTCTGAAGATACTTGCACCAGAGAACTGAACTTTGCACAATATGTAGCTGAAGCATAGTTCTTCAAATTTAGACAATTTTCAAAGTCCTAGCTTTAATACTTTTCAAACTGTGACCTCTCAAAGTTGACCAAAAACGAAAAATCGCAAACTTCAAGGGCTCATAGCTCAAACACCTGGTCATAGAATTTCATGATTTTTGCATGAGAGCTAGACATGAATAAGGTCTACAAGAATCAAGAATAAAATCGATCGCGAACAGTCATTTCCGGTTTTGACAGGGCTTCAAAAATTGAAATTTCGGATTTGGAAAATTTTAACATGGGGAAATTTTTCAAAATGCACTTAGAGACTTGAAATTTCACATGAAGATGCGCATTGACCAGAGGAAGAAAAAAGGCAATCATGACGACTTCGTAGGTCATGTGGTTTAGGCGCCATTTTGAATTTACTGTACGACCTTGCACATTTTGAACGGAAATGGACTTCCAGAGACATGTAGATTGCACTTAGAGACTTGAAATTTCACATGAAGATGCGCTTTGACGTGCTGAAGAAAAAAGTCCATCAAGAAAAATATTTCGGCCACGTGACTTGGCCGCCATCTTGCTTTTAGTGCATTTTTTACCATTTCTGACCCGTACCGCCTATGAAAATCTTCTTCTCTGATGATACTTGCACTAGGGAGCTGAAATTTACACATTATGTAGCAGAAGGATAGTTCTCTACAGGATACTCAAAACAATGTCCTAACCCTAATACTTAGGTCACTGTGACCTTTCAAATTTGACTAAAACGAAAAAGAATTTACTGTACGACCTTCCACATTTTGACCGGAAATGGACTCCCAGAGACATGCAGATTGCTCCAGACGATGCATAATGACATTCCAGCATTGTGATACATTGAAATGCACCTTACGAATTGAACAGCGGTCTGAAGACCGTCAGAGTTGCCTGGGCAACCCTAGTTAGGTCTTCAGACGAAAGTCAAAGACCTATTGTTATTATCCTGTTTATTATTTTTATTCTTATTATTATTATTTACACAATTTTGTGGAAGCTGTAGCGCATTAACGACTGTAGCTACTTGCATGAAATTTTCAGCACTGATAGCCTCTGTGCTGAACCCTGTACAATCGAAATCCGTTTCCGGATATCTACTTCCGTTTCCGGTCTACAGCCATTACTAATTTGAAAATTTAACATGGGAAATTTTTTCAAAATGCACTTACAGACTTGAAATTTCACTCGAAGATGCGCATTGACCTGAGGAAGAAAAAAGTCAATCATGAAAAATATCTTAGTCACGTGACTTGGCCGCCATCTTGCTTTTAGTGCATTTTTGACCATTTCTGACCCCTACCACCTTTGAAACTCTTCTTCTCTGAAGATACTTGCACCAGAGAACTGAACTTTGCACAATATGTAGCTGAAGCATAGTTCTTCAAATTTAGACAATTTTCAAAGTCCTAGCTTTAATACTTTTCAAACTGTGACCTCTCAAAGTTGACCAAAAACGAAAAATCGCAAACTTCAAGGGCTCATAGCTCAAAAACCTGGCCATAGAATTTCATGATTTTTGCATGAGAGCTAGACATGAATAAGGTCTACAAGAATCAAGAATAAAATCGATCGCGAACAGTCATTTCCGGTTTTTACAGGGCTTCAAAAATTGAAATTTCGGATTTGGAAAATTTTAACATGGGGAAATTTTTCAAAATGCACTTACAGACTTGAAATTTCACATGAAGATGCGCATTGACCAGAGGAAGAAAAAAGGCAATCATGACGACTTGGTAGGTCACGTGGTTTAGGCGCCATTTTGAATTTACTGTACGACCTTGCACATTTTGAGCGGAAATGGACTTCCAGAGACATGTAGATTCCACTTAGAGACTTGAAATTTCACATGAAGATGCGCTTTGACGTGCTGAAGAAAAAAGTCCATCAAAAAAAATATTTAGGTCACGTGACTTGGCCGCCATCTTGCTTTTAGTGCATTTTTTACCATTTCTGACCCCTACCACCTTTGAAACTCTTCTTCTCTGAAGATACTTGAACCAGAGAACTGAACTTTGCACAATATGTAGCTGAAGCATAGTTCTTCAAATTTAGACAATTTTCAAAGTCCTAGCTTTAATACTTTTCAAACTGTGACCTCTCAAAGTTGACCAAAAACGAAAAATCGTAAACTTCAAGGGCTCATAGCTCAAAAACCTAGCCGTGGAATTTCATCATTTTTGCATGAGAGCTAGACATGAATAAGGTCTACAAGAATCAAGAATAACATCGATCGCGAACAGTCATTTCCGGTTTTTACAGGGCTTCAAATATTGAAATTTCGGATTTGGACAATTTTAACATGGGGAAAATGACGATATTTAGTGACGGTCCAGCATTATGATACATTTAAAAGAACCTTACGAATAAAACAGCGGTCTGAAGACCGTCAGAGTTGCCTGGGCAACCCTAGTTCTTATTATTATTATTTACACAATTTTGTGGAAGCTGTAGCGCATTAACGACTGAAGCTACTTGCATGAAACTCACAGGACTGATAGCCTCTGTGCTGAACCCTGTACAATGGAAATCCGTTTCCGGATATCTACTTCCGTTTCCGGTCTACAGCCATTACAAATTTGAAAATTTAACATGGGAAATTTTTTCAAAATGCACTTATACACTTGAAATTTCACATGAAGATGCGCATTGACCTGCTGAACAAAAAAGTCAATCATGAAAAATCTCTCAGTCACGTGACTTGGCGGCCATCTTGTTTTTAGTGCATTTTTGACCGTTTCTGACCCCTACCACCTTTGAAACTCTTCTTCTCTGAAGATACTTGCACCAGAGAACTGAACTTTGCACAATATGTAGCTGGAGCATAGTTCTTCAAATTTAGACAATTTTCAAAGTCCTAGCTTTAATACTTTTTAAACTGTGACCTCTCAAAGTTGACCAAAAACGAAAAATCGCAAACTTCAAGGGCTCAAAGCTCAAAAACCTGGCCATAGAATTTCATGATTTTTGCATGAGAGCTAGACATGAGTAAGGTCTACAAGAATCAAGAATAAAATCGATCGCGAACAGTCATTTCCGGTTTTTACAGGGCTTCAAAAATTGAAATTTCGGGTTCGGAAAATTTTAACATGGGGAAATTTTTCAAAATGCACTTAGAGACTTGAAATTTCACATGAAGATGCGCATTGACCAGAGGAGGAAAAAAGGCAATCATGACGACTTCGTAGGTCATGTGGTTTAGGCGCCATTTTGAATTTATTGTACGACCTTACACATTTTGAACGGAAATGGACTTGCAGAGACATGTAGATTGCACTTAGAGACTTGAAATTTCACATGAAGATGCGCTTTGACGTGCTGAAGAACAAAGTCCATCAAAAAAAATATTTAGGTCACGTGACTTGGCCGCCATCTTGCTTTTAGTGCATTTTTTACCATTTCTGACCCCTACCACCTTTGAAACTCTTCTTCTCTGAAGATACTTGCACCAGAGAACTGAACTTTGCACAATATGTAGCTGAAGCATAGTTCTTCAAATTTAGACAATTTTCAAAGTCCTAGCTTTAATACTTTTCAAACTGTGACCTCTCAAAGTTGACCAAAAACGAAAAATCGCAAACTTCAAGGGCTCATAGCTCAAAAACCTAGCCGTGGAATTTCATCATTTTTGCATGAGACCTAGACATGAATAAGGTCTACAAGAATCAAGAATAAAATCGATCGCGAACAGTCATTTCCGGTTTTACAGGGCTTCAAAAATGGAAATTTTGGATTTGGAAAATTTTAACATGGGGAAAATGACAAAGTTTAGTGACGGTCCAGCATTATGATACATTTAAAAGAACCTTACGAATAAAACAGCGGTCTGAAGACCGTCAGAGTTGCCTGGGCAACCCTAGTTAGGTCTTCAGACGAAAGTCAAAGACCTATTGTTATTATCCTGATTATTTCTTTTTATTATTATTATTTGCAGAATTTTGTGACAGCTCTAGCGCAATAACCATTACAACCAATTGCATGAAACTAACAACACTGATAGCCCCTAACCTGAAATTGATACAGATGAAAAAAATTCCGACCTATCTACTTCCGTTTCCGGTCTACAGCCATTACAAAATTGAAATTTTAACATAGGAATTTTTTTCAAAATGCACTTAGAGACTTGAAATTTTCACTGAAGATGCGCATTGACGTGCTGAAGAAAAAAGTCAATCATGAAAAATCTCTAGGTCACGTGACTTTGCCGCCATCTTGCATTTAGTGCAATTTTGACCGTTTCAGACCCCTACCGCCTTTGAAAATCTTCTCCTCTGAAGATACTTGTACTACAGAGCTGAAATTCATACATAACATAGCTGAAGCTTATTTCTCTATAGGATACTAAAATAAAAGTCCTAACTCTTATACTTAGGTCACTGTGACCGTTCAAAGTTGACCAAAAACGAAAAATCGCAAACTTCAAGGGCTCATAGCTCAAAAACCTAGCCGTGGAATTTCATGATTTTCGCATGGGAGCTAGACATGCATAAGGTCTACAAGAATAAAGAATAAAATCGATCGCGAACAGTCATTTCCGGTTTTTACAGGGCTTCAAAAATTGAAATTTCGGATTTTGAAAATTTTAACATGGGCAAAATTTTCAAAATGTAGCTAGAGACTTGAAATTTCACATGAAGATGCGCATTGACCTGAGGAAGAAAAAAGGCAATCATGACGACTTCGTAGGTCACGTGGTTTAGGCGCCATTTTGAATTTACTGTACGACCTTGCACATTTTAACCGCAAATGGACTTCCAGAGACATGTAGGTTGCACTTAGAGACTTGAAATTTCAACATGAAGATGCGCTTTGACGTGCTGAAGAAAAAAGTCAGTCAAGAACAATCTCTTGGTCACGTGACTTGGCCGACATCTTGCTTTTAGTGCATTTTTGACCATTTCGGACCCCTACGACCTTGGAAAATCTTCTCCTCTGATGATACTTGCACATAATGTAGATGAAGCATTGTAGTTTTTAATTTGCTCATTTGAAAGTCCTAGCATTATTACGTAGGTAACTGATCACAAACTTTAAGGGCTTATACCTCAAAAACCTAGCCGTGGAATTTTATGATTTTTGCATGACAGATAGACATTAGGAAGGTCTTTAAGAGAAAAGAATAAATCGCTCGCGAACAGTCACTTCCGGTCACAAGTAAGGGTCAAACTTTGCATTTTGAACATGTCATGTTTTGGTGATCATTCTCTCTATTCAGCTAATGACAAACCTTCTCGCATGGAAAGAGTGGTTCATATCGCTTCGTGACTCCTTAGCAGCATACAGCCTTCCGTTCAGCAAATGATATACCTTCTCGCATGGAAAGGGTGGTTAATTTTTCAGTGTTTTCATTAAAGTAGCTACTCCTTTCCTATTCAAGTTATCTAAACAAACTATAAATTAATTGATGCGCTTGTTAAAGGGGCAGTAGCACGTTTTTAGGAGGAATATAAGGTGATGTCAGGAAAATGAAAATAAATGGTTCCAATCTTAAGACAATGTATCTAACTCAATAAAGCATTAATAAATTAATAAAGCAAAATTATTATGAAAAGTTAAGTCATGCGATTCCTTTTATTACTCAAAATGAATTAAAGGTGTTCACACAAAAATGGCTCCCAATGCATTTTATGTTAATCTTCATACTTTGTCTTCTCACTATGGATGATTGGCTTCTGTAATGAGATTTTTAACACTATCAAAGTAATACATTTAGCATTATGGGCCAATTATCAGTGAAAAATTGAAAATATAAAATTGTCAAAAAACGTGCTACTGCCCCTTTAAAGAAAAAACTATTTTGTGGGGTAATTTAGTATTGAAATCTTGACGGTTAATGTATGAAGTTCATAAATTGCTTCTATGGCTGTTCTATATAACAGATCGAAAATTACGCTCAATTATCCATTTCTTTACCGATTTAGGTCAAATTTAAGATGTAGGTTCATCTCAACAAATAAAAACAATTACTTGCACATACACAAATTATACATGTAAATAAAGACAATTGTCTCCTCTACACGATGGTATAAACAACCTTTGATTATGTCAAATCGTTCGGGAGCAATTTATGCTTACGTTGGGGCCGTTAGCAAATTTGGTGGAAAATTGGTTTATTTGCGACAGATGTGGCATCGCTCACCGTTACTTTACTTTTAATTTCTCATTAACAAATAATACATGCAAATAAAGACAATTCTCTCCTGTACACGATGGTTAAAACAAACTGTTATTATCACCAATGGTGCGATACATGCAAATAAAGACAATTCTCTCCTCTACACGATGGTTAAAACAAACTGTTATTATCACCAATGGTGCGGGAGCAATTTATGCTTACGTTGGGCCATCGGTAATTTTGGTGGCAAAAAAATAATTTTTGAGACAGATGTCGCATCGCTCACCGTTTCTTTACTGTTTCATGCTCATTAGCAAATAATACATGCAAATAAAGACAATTCGCTATTCTACACGATGGTGTAAACAAACTGTTATTATCACCAATGGTTCGGTAGCAATTTATGCTTACGTCTGGGCCATCGGTAATTTTAGTGGCAAAAAATTATTTTTGAGACAGATGTCGCATCGCTCACCGTTTCTTTACTGTTTCATGGTCATTAGCAAATAATACATGCAAATAAAGACAATTCTCTCCTCTACACGATGGTGTTAACAAACTTTTTTTAAAACATGTCATGTTTTGCTGATCATTCTCTCTATTTCAGCTAATGACAAACCTTCTCGCATGGAAAGAGTAGTTCACATCGCTTCGTGACTCCTTAGCAGCATACTGCGTTATCATCACCTGCACTGTGGAGCACTTACATTCATTTGACTTTTACATTTGATATATTTAATTCTTAACCATTACTGTGCTCCTTTTTATCAACTGCAACAGCACTGATGTAAACAGGAATTAACTTCACGAAAAGCTACAAAATGTGACAGGGATATGCAAGTTTGGGTACTATTATCTGATCAATTTACATTGTATGTTCCTGAACAGAACAAACATTGCGACCAAACGCAACCAGCTTCGCGGACGAGCTCGCCCCGACTGATGTCAGCCATTTTTACATGTTTGGGTAACCTCGCGTGCAGTATCAAGTCCGAGCATCTGATCTATTGTTGGCTTTCTGTCCGCTTGGACTCGTTATTTGTGTTTCTAAGTAAAGTTATTCAGTAGTGTTTCAACTTTGAATTAACAAGTATTTTTCAACGTTAGTAAAGATTAATCTTGTGTTTTGGTTTGGTCCTTTGAGTTCATATAAGGGTTGTCCTATTAAACTCGTAATCGACTCGCTTGTCCCTTTGGGTTTGTATCATATATAGCCAGCCTGTGCTGGTATCTGTTGAAATGTGAGGCATAAGAGCATCGTAAGGTGTCTATCCCCTGCCTCCTTCATTGGAGCGGGGGATAACCATTTTGTTTGAGGTTTTAATTTCCCATTAAATGTGATATTTTGGTCTTGTTATTATAACTCATTTTGAGGATTACATTATGGGTTAGTTTCTTATCATAGATGTGTGTAGTGATTTTAAATTTTGTCATAATTATCATTCAGTATACTGTGTTGTGATTGATATATTTGTTAACAATGCCTCGGAAAAAATCGTGGAAGAGATCTTTAGCTGTCAAGGCTGCCAAGTCAAAACAAGCAAAAGGTATTGAAACAGAATTGACTTCAGATACTCAAACTCTAAGCGATTGTTCAATTGAAAGCAGCACATGTAGATCGACAGCCCTGGATTGGCTTGCTGCAGAGGATGAAAACGATGCAAACAGTATTTTCCCTCGTATTAAACTAAGTGGGAACTTTCATCAGGGGGATGAGCGTTTCATGCCAAACTCCGGCCGTCAGTGCACATGCTGTGCCTTAATGTTTTTATACAATGCACAGGTCAAATACCTTCATGACTGGACAAGGGCTGATCTCGACAATGTTCTTGTACAGGGAAATGAGCTTTATGGCCATATTCAGAGATCGTCTACAATAACTGCAACATACTTGTTAATCAATGAATTGCCAGAGTATCTTTCTGCCTTTGACACCAACTTTAAACTTGTCCGTCATCAAGTTGAGTCTGGGATGATTTGGCCTGCTGAAGGTATGCAGAATTTTGGGGGTTTAATTGGCCTTGAAATGGCATTAGAAAGAGGTCTATCACATCACGGCTCGTGTTTCATCAATTTTTGTGAAGCTGTATTCACTGTCATGATCAAGGATGGGGTATATTATGTCTTTGATTCCCATTCAAGGAATCTTCAAGGTACCCTCTCTTGTGATGGCACTAGTGTGCTTATATCCTACAACAGCGTTCACGAGGTTTACGAACACTGCATCCGTTTGGCATTGTCCATGAATGCAAATAGGAACACTTTGTTTGAAATAACACCTGTTTCAATCCAACTTGATGATGAAATTGAAAGACCAATAACAGCAGATGAGAACCAGTCAAACATTCATGCAAGAGATGAGTTAGACTCGAATGTATCTGACAATGCTTCATGCTCAGTTGAAACCAGAAGCAATATCAATGTTGAAACCTTCACTGCTGAAAATGTTCCTTGCTTTAAGCATGCACAAAGTAAACACTATGTCAAGAAAATTCAAAGGCGAAACTCAATGAGAGCATTAAGAATGCAAACAGATAGTAACAATGTTACTTGTGAAATCCCTAAAGATAGATATCAAACAAATGAAAAGTATCGATCTGAATTGAAGAGAAAAAGCATGGAAAAATATGCCAAGAATCTGACTTTTCAAGCGCATGTTAAAGAAGGCAGTATCAAAAAGTATCAAAACAATAAGGAATTTCGAGAGACTCTCAAAACAGCAAGCTCTGAAAGATATTGGAATGATCGAAACTTTCGAGATAATTTGAAAAGAGCAAGCACTGAAAAGTATAAGAACGATCAAAACTTTCGAGAGAGTCTCAAAAGAGCATGCACTGAAAAGTATCGGAATGATCAAAACTTTCGAGAGACTCAGAACAAAGCAAGCGCTAAAAAGTATCAGAGTGATCAAAACTTTCGAGAGACTCGGAAACGAGCAAGCACTGAAAAGTATCACAATGATCAAAACTTTCGAGAACAAGTGAAGAAAAGTAACACTAGTAAGAGAAATAAGAATGCTGCCTACAACAGTGAGATGGTGAATGTCACATCAAATTTTAGGCAGCTGATTTCAGAAGGCCCGGAATATGTATGTTCAGTGTGCCAACGCCGTTTTTTTAAGAATCAAGTTGTACTTTGCTCTAGATCAAATTATCATGCACAAGATCTTGCTGATCATTGTATCACAGAAACTTATTTGCACAAATGCAAAGACTGTTGTATTCAACCATGTGCTTTTATGAATGGTTCAAGTGGACAATTATGGATATGTCATTGTTGTCATAGAAAACTTAAATCTGGGAAAAAACCAATTGAAGCTGTCGTAAACAACTTGCAGTTACATGCTATTCCAAAAGAACTCGGTTGTTTGAACACTTTAGAACAACACCTTGTTGCATTAAACATCCCGTTTATGAAACTGTTGTCGTTGCCAAAGGGTCAGCAGAATGCTGTGCACGGTCCAACTGTGGCAGTCCCTTCAAATATCAAACAGACATCACTTGTCCTTCCAAGAGTCCAATCATCAGATCAGTTGGTACGAGTTAAACTCAAAAGAAAGTTGACATTTAAAGGTCATTATGAATATCAGTATGTTAACACCGAGAAAGTTAGATTAGCTCTGACATATTTGAAAGACAACAACATCTATTATAGGGACATTGATTTCAACTGTGACTGGATAAATCCACATGACGTTGATATTGAAGTTGCAAACCCAGACAATGCTCCTGACGAGGCAAACATTGAAGGCAATTCTGCTTCAACGTCACATGATATGTCTGAAGTCTCCACTGATGAAGCTGGGTTGTTGATGGACACTTGCCTCCAACCTGTAGACATCGGTCAAGACATTCTGGACAACAACTATGAGAATATTGTAAACATTTCTCCATGTGAGAATAATATGCCAACTGCCTTATCAACTGACAAAAGCAATGAAGCAAAATGCTTCCCAACTTTATTTCCAAATGGAACGCCAACATTTCATGATCAGAGAGAGGAGAGGATTACATTAGGCAGGTACTTGAACACCCGACTAATGAATGCTGATGGCCGATTTGCTAGAAACACTGACTATTTATTTTATGCTCAGTATCTTGCTGAACTCGAGCAAGTCAAGTCTAATGTTCAAATTTCAATTCGCAAAGGAACACCATCACGAATCGGGAAGAAAATTGTATCAAGTAACCTGACAGACAAGGAATCTCTCTCTCAAATTCTGAATCATGACGAAGGTTATAAATTTCTGAAACCTATTAGAGGAACTCCACCCTTTTGGCAATCAGTCCAAAAAGATCTTTTTGCAATGATAAGGCAGTTAGGAATACCTACCTGGTTTTGTTCTTTTTCCTCAGCAGAACTGAGGTGGACAGAGATCATTGACTGCATCCTTAAGGAAACTGTTGACACTCGCAAAGCAAAAGATCTTGATTGGGCCTCAAAATGTTCCATCCTTAGGCAAAATCCAGTTACAGCTGCCAGGATGTTTGATCGAAGGTTTCACAATTTCCTGACAAATGTCATAATGTCACCAGCAGCTCCTATTGGGAAGGTAATTGATTATTTCTATCGGGTCGAGTTTCAGCAAAGAGGCTCCCCACACACCCATTGCCTGTTCTGGATTGAAAATGCTCCGAAAATTGCACATGATTCTGACGAAACTGTTGTGGACTTTGTTGATAATTATGTTTCATGCGAACTCCCTGCTGATGATGAACTTAGCAGCATAGTTGAGACGGTGCAAACTCACAGCAAGCGTCATACACAGACCTGTCGCAAGGGAGGTAAAACCTGCCGGTTTAATTTCCCCAGACCTCCATCATGCCAAACTTTTGTATGTCATGCAGAATCTCAGGACACGAAAACCATTGAAGATTTACCTAAAGATGCCAATGGTAACCCAGACATGCGCTTCTTTGATGAAATCATACAACCGAAAATGTCATCAAAGAGAGCCCAAGAAATTTTGCAGCGCATTTGGGATGAAATCAATAAGGATAAGCAACATGTTTCAACTGAAACCTTGTTTGATGAAATAGGTGTTGCCCAATCAGACTTCGAAGATGCCTGTGCAGCGCTGGGTAAAAAGACCACAATTGCGCTGAAGAGGAGACCCATAGATGTATGGATCAATCAATACAACCCTGCTTTGTTGAAATGCTGGAATGCAAACATGGATATTCAGTATGTAGTTGATGCATACTCATGTGTTGTCTACATAATATCCTACATCAGCAAAGCGGAGCGTGAAATGGGTCTCCTTCTTGCTCAGACAGAAAAGGAAGCGCGCAAGGAAAACAATCCTGACGCAAAGGAAGCCTTGAAGACTATTGGGCACACTTATCTTACTCACAGAGAGGTTAGTGCGCAAGAAGCAGTGTACAGAGTCTGTAACTTGCATTTAAAAGAGGGGTCCCGTCTAGTACAGTTTGTTCCAGTTGGCATCAATACAACTAGGTTAAGCCTGCCTCTTCAGACAATCAAACAGAAAAGGTCTTCTGAAGACTTCAAAGAAGAAGATATGTGGGCAACCAGTTTGATTGATCGTTACACCCATAGACCAACTGGTGCAGATATGGACAAACTGTGCTTGGCTGAATTTTCCTCGGAGTACAGAATTGTGCCGAAAGCAGAAATGTCTCGTGTCAACAACGAAAGGCGTCGAACTCCTGTTCTGACGCTACAGAAAGGGTTGGGATACATGCAAAAGAGAACCAACACAAAGCCAGCAGTCATACGCTATCCAAGGTTCTCACAATCCAAGGATTCAGAAAAGTATCACCACAGCATTTTGCAACTATTTCTGCCCTATAGGGTTGATACACAGCTGAAACCCCCTGGATTTGAGAGCTTTGAACAGTTCTATGAGTCAGCTTCTGTTAAAATCGGCAGCATCACTCAATTTGTTAAGAAGATTGTTGATGAAAACAAACATCGTTTTGAAAAGGACGCCGATGAACTGGAAATGGCAGAAGAAATTTTGCAGTCTGCAGGTTCATTGGAGGATGCATGGTCTCAAATATGTCCTGAAACAGAGATGGAAAGACAGGAGTGTGAAGACCAAAGGCAAAACCTTGAGGAGGAAGAAGATGATACAGACAACATTCCGGATTTGCAGAGGAATGATAACAGAACTCACGAAACTGTAACTGTATCATCTTCTTTGTCGAAAGGTGATGCCAGAATAATGCTTCAGTCTCTTAACTCGGAGCAAGCTTCCATTTTTTACATGGTCAGACAGTGGGCTCTTGAGAAGAGAAATGGGCTCGATCCTCAACCTTTCCATCTCTGTGTTCATGGTCCAGGCGGAACAGGAAAGTCTCTGTTGATAAAAGCTATCAATTATGAAGTCAACAGACTTCTTGCCAAATGTAGACTACAACCAGATGACATATCAGTCATTCTTACAGCACCAACTGGGGTAGCTGCATTCAATATTGACGCTCAGACGATCCATAGTGCCTTGTCAATCGGTATTGAGTCTTACTTGCCATACATTCCTCTCGGTGAAGACAAAATCAACACTCTTCGTCACAAGTTTCAGAGTGTTCAGCTCTTGATCATCGATGAGATTTCAATGGTCGATCATAAATTACTTGCCTACATTCATGGCAGATTAAAGCAGATCAAGCAGACTCCAAATGATGTGCCATTTGGCAATGTGTCAATACTTGCCGTTGGAGACTTCTACCAGCTGCCACCTGTTAAAGGTAGACCACTTTTGGCAGACAACGTCGGTGTGGACCATTGGAATGACATCTTTGTCAAAGCTGAACTGACTCAAATCATGCGGCAAAGAAATCAAATGTTCGCTGAAATGTTGAATCGACTTCGACTGCGAAACAGGAAAACATCATTACAGCCTGTAGATATCATAACTCTTGAAAGTCGTCAGACTGGAGAAGTCGTTGATTGTATTCACATTTTCCCCAAGAATTGCCAAGTTGATGCTTTCAATCAAAACATGCTGCATTCAAAATGTGAATACATTCACAGCATTGAAGCTGAAGACATTTGCAAACAGCGCAAAACAAATGTTGCAGTGAGGAAAAGAATGTGTGGCTCATTTGCTTTGCCAAAAACCATAAGCATAGGAATTGGTGCAAGAGTGATGCTCACCAGAAACATCGACACTGGTGATGGTCTAGTAAATGGCGTCTTCGGTTCTGTTTCCAACTTTCAGTTCAAAGAAAATGAAGAAAAACCTTCAAAGGTTTTTATACAGTTTGACAATGCTAAAGTTGGAACAGAACTGAGAAAGAAAACGCAGTTCCCAGCGAATGTTTCCAACACCAGTTCGCCAATAGAAATGGTGGAGGAAACCGCAAGAAACGGTGCTGGACATAGACGCCAATTCCCATTAAAACTGGCTTGGGCGTGCACTGTGCACAAAACACAAGGTCTGACGTTTGACAACATTGTTGTCTCATTCGATGGAATAAGGACTCCAGGTCAAGCATATGTTGCTTTGAGCCGTGTGACATCATTAGAAGGTTTGGTTGTGGAAAATTTTGATCCAAATAAAATTTACTGCAATGATCAAGTGACAGAAGCGTTAGCCAACATGCCAATCTTTGATGCTCAGAGGCCCGCTTTCCAACCAACTTCTGAATTGACGCTCATCCTGCATAATGTCCAAGGCCTGGACTCTCATTTCAATTGCTTGAAGAACGATGCAAGGATCATGAAAGGAGATGTGATATGCATAACAGAAACATGGATATCCTCTCCAACTGTGTCAAAAGATGCTTTACCATCTTACAATTTTCATCATCAGAACAGGGCATCTTCATATGATCATTCAAGCAGGATGTTTTCAAACTTCAAATCTCAAAGTCATGGTGGTGTAGGGGCGTTTGTGAAAGACAATTTGCATGTTGAAATGAACATGATCCAATGTAACATCGAGCATCTGTGTATGTACATACACGACTATGACATCGCTCTTGTCTTAGTTTACAGACCACCTACCTACCAAATGTCCATTTTCAAAACCAGTTTGGCACATTTGATACAGCAGCTGAATGAGACCTACATATGTGGTTTAATCATCCTTGGTGATTTTAATGACAACATCCGAACATCATCTTCCATACCACAATTTCTTGGTACCCATGGCTTCATTCAGTCTGTGACAGAGGCCACAACTGAAGACAATACCATTATTGACCATGTTTACTCAAGAAATATTCAAGATGTTTCAGTAAACATCATACCAACTTTCTTCAGTCATCATGAAGCTGTACAGATAAATGTGTCTAAGTAATTGATGTTGAATTGGTAAAATTAAAAACTCAAGGGATAATACCTGTAGCTATATGACTGACTGTTAAGTCACAATTGTTAGGCCCCCGATTTTGCCATTCGTCCCTGGATTTTGCAGAAATGTTTCAATGTTGGACTCCTGCAATCAGGATGACTGGGCAACATGCCTGTTCTGATTGCAGATTGTATTGTATGTGTCCTGTATTTTTCAATGTTGGACTCCTGCAATCAGGATGACTTGGCAACATGCCTGTTCTGATTGCAGTTTGTATTGTATGTGTTCTGTATTTTTCAATGTTGGACTCCTGCAATCAGGATGACTTGGCAACATGCCTGTTCTGATTGCAGTTTGTATATTATATGTTCTGTTTATTTAATTGTTGGACTCCTGCAATCAGGATGACTGGGCAACATGCCTGTTCTGATTGCATTTTGTACTGTATGTGTCCTGTATATTTCAATGTTGGACTCCTGCAATCAGGATGACTTGGCAACATGCCTGTTCTGATTGCAGTTTTTATATGATATGTTCTGTTTATTTAATTGATGGACTCCTGCAATCAATATGACATACATCACGCTTGTCTTGAATGCAGTTTGAATGTTTTGTTTGTTTCCTAAAATCTCTATATATATATTGATCCTGGTCAGAAACAAATATCAACAATGCAAAACAATTATTCGAATTCTTCAACTCAATTCGTGTTGATGATGTTTTGCAAAATAGTCGAAGTTATAAACAAATCCTTTAAAGATACTATGTAATATTATGTGATTTTGCAATTGCCTTTCCTTTGTACATAAACATGTTGGAATCTGTTTTCCTGATTGCATTCTTTATATGATATGTTCTGTTTATTTAATTGTTGAAATCCTGCAATCAGGATGACTGGGCAACATGCCTGTTCTGATTGCAATTTGTACTGTATGCTTCCTGTATATTTCAATGTTGGACTCCTGCAATCAGGATGACTTGGCAACATGCCTGTTCTGATTGCAGTTTTTGTATGATATGTTATGTTTATTTAATTGTTGGACTCCTGCAATCAGGATGACTGGGCAACATGTCTGTTCTGATTGCAGTTTTTATATGATATGTTCTGTTTATTTAATTGATGGACTCCTGCAATCAATATGACATACATCACGCTTGTCTTGAATACAGTTAGAATGTTTTGTTTGTTTCCTAAAATCTCTGTATATATTGATCCTGGTCAGAAACAAATATCAACAATGCAAAACAATTATTCGAATTCTTCAACTCAATTCGTGTTGATGATGTTTTGCAAAAAAATCGAAGTTATAAACAAATCCTTTAAAGATACTATGTAATATTATGTGATTTTGCAATTGCCTTTCCTTTGTACATAAACATGTTGGAATCTGTTTTCCTGATTGCATTCTTTATATGATATGTTCTGTTTATTTAATTGTTGGACTCCTGCAATCAGGATGACTGGGCAACACGCCTGTTCTGATTGCAGTTTGTACTGTATGCGTCCTGTATATTTCAATGTTGGACTCCTGCAATCAGGATGACTTGGCAACATGCCTGTTCTGATTGCAGTTTTTATATGATATGTTCTGTTTATTTAATTGTTGGACTCCTGCAATGAGGATGACTTGGCAACATGCCTGTTCCGATTGCAGTTTTTAAATGATATGTTCTGTTTATTTAATTGTTTGACTCCTGCAATGAGGATGACTCGGCAACATACCTGTCCTAAATTGCAACATTTATTTAGTATTTCATGTTTTTCAATGTTGGATTCCTGTACTCAAAATTTATTTCAAACCTGCCTTGATTGCATTTATACAATGCTGTTTTATATTGAATTCCTCCATAAGACCCAATACCTTATCGTGGTGTGGAGGTTTGTGTGTCTCTATAACCCTGAGAGCTACGTCAGCAGGATTAGATATTTTCCTAGCAGGTTTAAACAAGCTGAATAGGTCAAAGGGTAGAGTCTAGACGAAACTTGGGTTAAGTTTTCAACAATAAAATCGATCGCAAACAGTCATTTCCGGTTTTAAAAGAGCTTCCAGAGACATGCAGATTGCTCCAGAGGATGCATAATGACATTGCAGCATTATGATACATTGAAAAGAAACCTTACGAATTTCACAGCGGTCTGAAGACCGTCAGAGTTGCCTGGGCAACCCTAGTTATTATTATTATTATTTACACAATTTTGTGGAAGCTGTAGCGCAATAACGACTGAAGCTACTTGCATGAAACTCACAGGACTGATAGCATCTGTGCTGAACCCTGTACAATGGAAGTCCGTTTCCGGATATCTACTTCCGTTTCCGGTATACAGCCATTACAAATTTGAAAATTTAACATGGGAAATTTTTTCAAAATGCACTTACAGACTTGAAATTTCACATGAAGATGCGCATTGACCTGCTGAACAAAAAAGTCAACCATGACAAATCTCTCAGTCACGTGACTTGGCGGCCATCTTGTTTTTAGTGCATTTTTGACCATTTCTGACCCCTACCACCTTTGAAACTCTTCTTCTCTGAAGATACTTGCACCAGAGAACTGAACTTTGCACAATATGTAGCTGAAGCATAGTTCTTCAAATTTAGACAATTTTCAAAGTCCTAGCTTTAATACTTTTCAAACTGTGACCTCTCAAAGTTGACCAAAAACGAAAAATCGCAAACTTCAAGGGCTCATAGCTCAAAAACCTGGCCATAGAATTTCATGATTTTTGCATGAGAGCTAGACATGAATAAGGTCTACAAGAATCAAGAATAAAATCGATCGCGAACAGTCATTTCCGGTTTTGACAGGGCTTCAAAAAGTGAAATTTCGGATTTGGAAAATTTTAACATGGGGAAATTTTTCAAAATGCACTTAGAGACTTGAAATTTCACATGAAGATGCGCATTGACCAGAGGAAGAAAAAAGGCAATCATGACGACTTCGTAGGTCATGTGGTTTAGGCGCCATTTTGAATTTACTGTACGACCTTGCACATTTTGAACGGAAATGGACTTCCAGAGACATGTAGATTGCACTTAGAGATTTGAAATTTCACATGAAGATGCGCTTTGACGTGCTGAAGAAAAAAGTCCATCAAGAAAAATATTTCTGTCACGTGACTTGGCCGCCATCTTGCTTTTAGTGCATTTTTTACCATTTCTGACCCCTACCGCCTTTGAAAATCTTCTCCTCTGATGATACTTGCACTAGAGAGCTGAAATTTACACATTATGTAGCAGAAGGTTAGTTCTTTACAGGATGCTCAAAACAAAGTCCTAACCCTAATACTTAGGTCACTGTGACCATTCAAATTTGACCAAAAACAAAAAAGAATTTACTGTACGACCTTGCACATTTTGACCGGAAATGGACTCCCAGAGACATGCAGATTGCTCCAGACGATGCATAATGACATTCCAGCATTGTGATACATTGAAATGCACCTTACGAATTGAACAGCGGTCTGAAGACCGTCAGAGTTGCCTGGGCAACCCTAGTTATTATTATTATTATTTGTACAATTTTTGTGAGAGATCTACAGCTCAAACCGCTTGTTCAAATTCACCCAAACTTGACATGCAGGTACCCCTTACCCTGGAATCGATAAACTAAGCTTTTGGGCAAAATCGGCTCGTACATTAAAGTTCCAGTTCGAATCCAAAGTCGAAAATTTAACATTGATTTTTTTTTCAAAATGCACTTAGAGACTTGAATTTTTTTTTAAAAGAAGCGCAATGAAAAATAATGAAAAAAAGGAAATCAGGACAAATTCGTAGGTCACCTGCTTTGGCCGCCATCTTGCTTTTAGTGCATTTTCGACCTTTTCCGACCCCACCCGCCTTTGACAATCTTCTTCTCTGAAGATACTTGCACTACAGAGCTGTAATTCATACTGAATGTAGCTGAAGCATTGTAGTTTAAAATCTTTTCTTTTAAAGTACTTAACTACAATACTTTTTGTGCTGTGACCTTTCAAAGTTGACCAAAATCTCAAAATCGCAAACTTCAAGGGCAGATAACTCAAAAACCAGACCTTAGAACTTAATGATTTTTGCATGACAGTTAGACATGAGCAAGGTCTTCAAGATAAAAGAATAAAATCGCTCGCGAACAGTCACTTCCGGTCAGGAGGAAGGGTCAAACTTTGCATATTAAAAAGTGATGTTTTGGTCGGTATGGTTTAAACCTCTTTAACAAACATGCATGTGAAGGTCAAACATGCATGTGAAGGTCAAACAGTATGTGAAGGTCAAACAGGAATCTTGAAGACCTAAGTACTGCCGCGGCAGTCCTAGTTAGGTCTTCAAGACAAAGTCTAGAAGACCTATTGTTATTATCCGGATTATTATTATTATTATTATTATTTGGACGTCTTTTCTGTCAACATTTCTGACCTTATTGACAAGCCGATTTTCATGAAACTTTCAGGGATTGTAGAGTTTGACCCAAATTAGTGAATGACATGGGCGATTTTTGAATTTCGAATTTGTTTTTGAGTTATCTCCCCTTAAACGAAAAAACTGCAAACCTCGATTTCTCGGTAACTAAGGGAGGTAGTTTCAAAAAACTTTCACCAAAATGTGGGCAACAACATTCCTCATCGATGTAGCCCATAGCGGTTTTCGGCCGTATAAATAGATTTTTTTCTATTTTCGAAAAACTTAAAATTTTCTGAAATTTCGCGGTTCTGATGGTACGCGTCTTTGAAAATCTTCTCCTCCCTAACTGCAATACATACAGACTAGTGTGATAGCTCGTTAGAAAGCTTAATGAGTGTGTAAAAACGTGAATACCGCGAATTTCTAATGTTTGACCTGTTACTCGAGTTATCTGCCCTTGGAGTTCGACATTTTTTTTAAGTGTCATTTTTCTTGTTACGTTCAAAGGGGCACCACTCTGTAAGGAAATGTCAAAAATGAAATCTGTTTGATGTATTCTGTTCTACAATAATAGGTGAACAAGTTCACTACAGGTCATTATTATATAAAAGTTGATAGTAAAGGAAATATGTGGACATAAAAAGATTTTTTAAATTTTTTGGTGATTTTAACATTTTTCAAGGGTTATTTTACTTTGAGAATTTTAGTTTCAAAACTGTTACAGATAGAAATTTTATCATTGATGTTTTGTGAAGCAGATGTAATGAGTAGACGGCAAAAACGTTAAATCACATGTATCTCGAAAACGGTGGCAGATAAGGGATTTGTAAAAAAAAAGGTGAGAAAAGTCTAATTTTCATGACATATCGCATAGTTTGCAAGAAAACAACAATTTCACAAAGTTAAAAACATTGAGTTGGAGGGAAAGGTATATTTTAAAGTTCCACAGAGGTGATAGGGCTTTTTAAAACAGAGTTAATTCAATCAATACGTTCACACCCAGCTGAGTGGAATCTGCTACCATGTATAAGTGAAAATCAGGACTCTACCCTCTATGATTAAATTAGTCGGTCGGTCGGGTCGGTCTGGTCTGGTCTTTATTGCTAGACCTCCTGCCTCTCTTCTGATCTGACTTGGACACCTTTCATGTACGTGTACGTGCATGTACATGAATTTGGTCTTGGGATATGTCTTGGCCATATCTTTCATTTGAGAGATTGACGCTACAAAGAGCCATTTCCAACTCCCCGTTGCTAGATTGCTAGACTACGCATTTTTGACCTACTCTGGTATATTGTAGCATGTATTATGTTTGCATCTTTTAGTTAAACTTTTTGAGTTATCAGTATAATATCAATAGTTAAAGTGTTAGGTTTCATTACATTATACAGGGGTCTGAAACAGTCAACTTTACTTTACAGCGTTAAATCACATGTATCTTGAAAACGGTGACAGATAATTCAACAACAAAAATTTCTGCTTCTAGGAATAATATTCTCTGAAGAATGATGTCATAGCTGACATTGGCCACCGTGATGAATTTTTCTGAAAAGTCTTAAACACTGAATATCAAGTGGAATTTGATCATTTTGATAATGTATTAGTTACTGTTTACCTCTTAGACAAAAAGTCATGTGAAGGTCAAACACTGTGTGAAGGTCAAAGAGGAATCTTGAAGACCTAAGTATTGACGCGTCAATCCTAGTTATTATTATTATTATTTGTACAATTTTTGTGAGAGATCTACAGCTCAAACCGCTTGTTCAAATTCACCCAAACTTGACATGCAGGTACCCCTTACCCTGGAATCGATAAACTAAGCTTTTGGGCAAAATCGGCTCGTACATTAAAGTTCCAGTTCGAATCCAAAGTCGAAAATTTAACATTGATTTTTTTTTCAAAATGCACTTAGAGACTTGAATTTTTTTTTGAAAGAAGCGCAATGAAAAATAATGAAAAAAAGGAAATCAGGACAAATTCGTAGGTCACCTGCTTTGGCCGCCATCTTGCTTTTAGTGCATTTTCGACCTTTTCCGACCCCACCCGCCTTTGACAATCTTCTTCTCTGAAGATACTTGCACTACAGAGCTGTTATTCATACTGAATGTAGCTGAAGCATTGTAGTTTAAAATCTTTTCTTTTAAAGTACTTAACTACAATACTTTTTGTGCTGTGACCTTTCAAAGTTGACCAAAATCTCAAAATTGCAAACTTCAAGGGCAGATAACTAAAAAACCAGACCTTAGAACTTAATGATTTTTGCATGACAGTTAGACATGAGCAAGGTCTTCAAAACAAAAGAATAAAAGCGCTCGCGAACAGTCACTTCCGGTCAGGAGGAAGGGTCAAACTTTGCATATTAAAAAGTGATGGTTTGGTCGGTATGGTTTAAACCTTTTTACCAAACATGCATGTGAAGGTCAAACATGCATGTGAAGGTCAAACAGTATGTGAAGGTCAAACAGGAATCTTGAAGACCTAAGTACTGCCGCGGCAGTCCTAGTTATTATTATTAGGTCTTCAAGACTACGTCTGAAGACCTATTGTTCTTATCCGGATTTTTATTATTATTATTATTCTTATTATTTGTACTGATTTTGTGAGAGCGATTCTGACCTAACCAATCGATCGATTTTCATGAAACTTTCAGGACTGATAGAGTATCACGAGAACTGGCTCTGCGAAGCTTTTGAATTTCGAATTTCGATTTGTGCTAGAGTTATCCCCCTTTGAAGTTGAAACTTCATACCTCAATTTCTCGAAAACTAAGAAAGATAATGGAACAAAACTTCCACCAAAATGTGGGCAACAACATTCTCCATCAAATAAACCCATAGCCGTTTTCGGCCGTAATAATAGATTTTTGGCTATTTTCAAAAAACTGAAATTTTGGAGCAATTTCGCGATTTTGACAGTGCTCGTCTTTAAAAATCTTCTTCTCATTAACGGCAAGACATACAGCAGTGTTTGATAGCTCAAATGAAAGCTGAAGGAACTGTCAAGAAAGTGTCGAGCCGTTTTTTTGAATTTTGATCTAGAACGTGAGTTATCTGCCCTTGAAAATGGACCTCTTTTTAAAGCATCTTTTTTCATGTTACGTTCAAAGGGACATTACTCTGTGAGGAAATGTCAAATAAGAAATCTGTTTGATGCATTCTGTTCCACAATGATTGTTGAACAAATTCACTACAGATTATTATTATATAAAAGTTGATTTTAAAGGAAATATGTGGACATAAACAGATTTTTTTACATTTTTCGTCGATTTTAACATTTTTCGAGGGTTATTTTACTTTAAGAATTTTAGTTTCAAAACTGCTCAAGATAAAAAATTGATCATTGATGTTTTGTGAAGCAGATGTAAGGAGTAGACAGAAAAAAATATCAACAAGTCATGATAATTTTTTTAAAGTCCATGACCAGTCCTTGAATATTGCGATTTTGGGAAAATCCTCATTTTTAGCACATTTCAAACTTCCATTTTTTTAAAGCATCTTTTTTCATGTTACGTTCAAAGGGACATTACTCTGTGAGGAAATGTCAAATAAGAAATCTGTTTGATGCATTCTGTTCCACAATGATTGTTGAACAAATTCACTACAGATTATTATTATATAAAAGTTGATTTTAAAGGAAATATGTGGACATAAACAGATTTTTTTACATTTTTCGTCGATTTTAACATTTTTCGAGGGTTATTTTACTTTAAGAATTTTAGTTTCAAAACTGCTCAAGATAAAAAATTGATCATTGATGTTTTGTGAAGCAGATGTAAGGAGTAGACAGAAAAAAATATCAACAAGTCATGATAATTTTTTTAGAGTCCATGACCAGTCCTTGAATATTGCGATTTTGGGAAAATCCTCATTTTTAGCACATTTCAAACTTCCACAGTTTCTTTATTAAGAAAGATATCTTTAAATTGGTTGTATTTTCACTTGCGCTATTCCAAGCACAACTTTTGCTATGTTGCACTTTATCATAAAAATTTTGATAGTTAAGGAGCTAGAAGGACCAACATCGAGTAGGGGTCTAAAATTCTTCAAATTTCAGTGTTTTCAATATAGTTCCAAAATTCATTACTCCATTACTATTTAAGTTATCAAAACAAAACATACATCTTTGTATGTGGATAAACAAGACCTCTTAGACAAAAAAGTCATGTGAAGGTCAAACACTGTGTGAAGGTCAATGAGGAATCTTGAAGACCTAAGTATTGACGCGTCAATCCTAGTTAGGTCTTCAGACGAAAGTCAAAGACCTATTGTTCTTATCCGGATTTTTATTATTATTATTATTATTATTATTATTTGTACGATTTTGTGACAGTGATTCTGAGCTTACCAATGAATGTATTTTCATGAAACTTTCAGGACTGATAGAGTATCACCTGAACTGGCTATGCGAAGCTTTTGAATTTCGAATTTCAATTTGCTCTTGAGTTATCTCCCTTTGAAGTTAAAACTTCATACCTCAATTTCTCGAAAACTAAGAAAGATAATCGCACAAAACTTTCACCAAAATGTGGGCATCAAAATTACCCATCAAATAAGCGCATAGCCGTTTTCGGCCGTAATAATAGATTTTTAGCTATTTAAAAAAAACTGAAATTTTGGCGAGTTTTCGTGATTTTGACAGTACGCGTCTTTGAAATCTATCTCCTCATACACGGCAAGACATACAGCAGTGTTTGATAGCTCAAATGAAAGCTGAAAGAATTGCCAAGAGAAGTGTCGAGCTGATTTTTTTAATTTTGATCTAGAACATGAGTTATCTTCCCTTGAAAACATACATTTTTTTAAAGGATCATTTTTCAAGTTACGTTCAAAGGGACATTACTCTGTAAAGGAATGTAAAAAATGAAATCTGTTTGATGACTTCTGTTCTACAATGATAGAAGAACAAGTTCACTACAGGTCATTGTTATATAAAAGTTGATAATAAAGGAAATATGTGGACATAAAGAGATTTTTTACATTTTTCGCCGATTTTAACATTTTTCGAGGGTTATTTTACTTTGAGAATTTTAGTTTCAAAACTGTTACAGATAGAAATTTTATCATTGATGTTTTGTGAAGCAGATGTAATGAGTAGACGGAAAAAAATATCAACAAGTGATGATAAAAAAAATTCTGTCCATGACCAGTCCTTGAATATTGCGATTTTGGGAAAATCCTCATTTTTAGCACATTTCAAGGTTCCACAGTTTCTTTATTAATAAAGATATCTTTTAATTGATTGTGTTTTCTCATACGCCATTCCAAGCACAACTTTTGCTATGTTGTACTTTATCATAAAAATTTTGATAGTTAAGTAGATAGAAGGACCAACATGGAGTAGGGGTAAAAAAATCTTCAAATTTCAGTGTTTTCTTTACATTACAACGTTAAATCACATGTATCTCGAAAACGGTGGGAGATAATTTAACCAAATTTTTTTCTGCTACTAGGAATAATATTCTCTGAAGAATGATGTCATAGCTGACATTGGCCACCATGATGAATTTTTCTGAAAAGTCTTTAACACTGAATATCAAGTGGAATTTGGTCATTTTCATGATGTATTAGCTACTGTTTACCTCTTAGACAAAAAGTCATGTGAAGGTCAAACAGTATGTGAAGGTCAAAGAGGAATCTGAAGACCTAAGTATTGACGCGTCAATCCTAGTTATTATTATTATTTGTACGATTTTGTGACAGCGATTCTGACCTAACCAATCGATCGATTTTCATGAAACTTTCAGGACTGATAGAGTATCACGAGAACTGGCTCTGCGAAGCTTTTGAATTTCGAATTTCTATTTGTTCTTGAGTTATCTCCCTTTGAAGTTGAAACTTCATACCTCATTTTCTCGAAAACTAGGAAAGATAATCGCACAAAACTTTCACCAAAATGTGGGCATCAACATTACCCATCAAATAAGCGCATAGCCGTTTTCGGCCGTAATAATAGATTTTTGGCTATTTTCAAAAAACTGAAATTTTGGTGCAATTTCGCGATTTTAACAGTGTTCGTCTTTGAAAATCTTCTTCTCAATAACGGCAAGACATACAGCAGTGTTTGATAGCTCAAATGAAAGCTAAAAGAACTGCCAAGAAAGTGTCGAGCCGTTTTTTGGAATTTTCATCGAGAACGTGAGTTATCTGCCCTTGAAAATGGACATTTTTTTAAAGCATCATTTTTCATGTTACGTTCAAAGGGACATTACTCTGTAAGGGAATGTCAAATAAGAAATCTGTTTGATGCATTCTGTTCCACAATGATTGTTGAACAAATTCACTACAGATTATTATCATATAAAAGTTGATATTAAAGAAAATATGTGGACATAAAGAGATTTTTTACATTTTTCGGCGATTTTAACATCTTTCGAGGGTTATTTTACTTTGAGAATTTTAGTTTCAAAACTGTTACAGATAGAAATTTTATCATTGATGTTTTGTGAAGCAGATGTAATGAATAGACGGAAAAAAATATCAACAAGTGATGATAAAAAAAATTCTGTCCATGACCAGTCCTTGAATATTGCGATTTTGGGAAAATCCTCATTTTTAGCACATTTCAAGGTTCCACAGTTTCTTTATTAATAAAGATATCTTTTAATTGATTGTGTTTTCTCATACGCCATTCCAAGCACAACTTTTGCTATGTTGTACTTTATCATAAAAATTTTGATAGTTAAGGAGATAGAAGGACCAACATGGAGTAGGGGTAAAAAAATCTTCAAATTTCAGTGTTTTCTTTACATTACAACGTTAAATCACATGTATCTCGAAAACGGTGGGAGATAATTTAACCAAATTTTTTTCTGCTACTAGGAATAATATTCTCTGAAGAATGATGTCATAGCTGACATTGGCCACCATGATGAATTTTTCTGAAAAGTCTTTAACACTGAATATCAAGTGGAATTTGGTCATTTTGATAATGTATTAGCTACTGTTTACCTCTTAGACAAAAAGTCATGTGAAGGTCAAACAGTATGTGAAGGTCAAAGAGGAATCTGAAGACCTAAGTATTGACGCGTCAATCCTAGTTATTATTATTATTTGTACTTTTATTGTGAGAAAGCTCCAGCTCAAACGGCTGCTCCAAATTTGACAAAACTTGGCATGCAGATAGCCCTTACCCTGGAATCGACGTGCGAAGCTTTTGGGCAAAATCGGTTCATTCATTAAGAGTCCAGTTCGAATCCAAAATCGAAATTTTAACATTGATTTTTTTTTCAAAATGCACTTAGAGACTTAATTTTTTTTTTAAAAGAAGCGCAATGAAAAATAATGAAAAAAAGGAAATCAGGACAAATTCGTAGGTCACGTGCTTTGGCCGCCATTTTGCTTTTAGTGCAATTTTCACCGTTTCTGACCCCACACGTCTTTGACAATCTTCTCCTCTGAAGATACTTGCACTACAGAGCTGAAATTCATACTGAATGTAGCTGAGGTATTGTTTTCTTCAAATCGTAAAGTTGTAAGACCTAACCTTAATACTTTTTGTGCTGTGACCTTTCAAAGTTCATCAAAATCTGAAAATCACCAACTTCAAGGGCAGATAACTCAAAAACCAGACCTTAGAACTTAATGATTTTTGCATGAGAGTTAGACATCAGCAAGGTCTTTTAGTTAAAAGAATAAAATCGCTTGCGAACAGTCACTTCCGGTCAGGAGGAAGGGTCAAACTTTCCATTTTAAAAAGTCATGTTTTGGTCTGTGTGGTTTTAAACCTCTTTAACAAACATGCATGTGAAGGTCAAACATGCATGTGAAGGTCAAACAGTATGTGAAGGTCAAACAGGAATCTTGAAGACCTAAGTACTGCCGCGGCAGTCCTAGTTAGGTCTTCAAGACTACGTCTGAAGACCTATTGTTCTTATCCGGATTTTTATTATTAGGTCTTCAAGACTACGTCTGGAAGACCTATTGTTCTTATCCGGATTTTTATTATTATTATTATTGTTATTTGTACGATTTTGTGAGAGTGATTCTGAGCCTTCCAATGAATGTATTTTCATGAAACTTTCAGGACTGATAGAGTATCACCTGAACTGGCTCTGCCAAGCTTTTGAATTTCGAACATCAATTTGTGCTTGAGTTATCTCCCTTTGAAGGTAAAATTTCATACCTCAATTTCTCGAAAACTAAGAAAGATAATTGCACAAAACTTTCACCAAAATGTGGGCATCAACATTCCCCATCAGATAAACACATAGTCGTTTTCGGCCGTAATAATAGATTTTTGGCTATTTTCCAAAAACTGAAATTTTGGCGCAATTTCGCGATTTTGACAGTACTCGTCTTTGAAAACTATCTCCTCATTAACAACAAGACATAGGGCAGTGTTTGATAGCTTAAATGAAAGCTGAAAGGATTGCCAAGAGGGCTGTTGAGCTGATTTTTTGAATTTTGATCTAGAACGTGAGTTATCTGCCCTTGAAAATGGACATTGTTTTAAAGCATCATTTTTCATGTTACATTCAAAGGGACATAACTCTGTAAGAGAATGTCAAATAAGAAATCTGTTTAATGCATTCTGTTCTACAAGGATTGTTGAACAACTTCACTACATATTATTATTATATAAAAGTTGATATAAAAGGAAATATGAGCACATAAAGATATTTTTTACATTTTTCGGCGATTTTAACATCTTTCGAGGGTTATTTTACTTTGAGAATTTTAACTTTAAAACTGTTACAGATAGAAATTTTATCATTGATGTTTTGTGAAGCAGATGTAAGGAGTAGACAGAGAAAAATATCAACAAGTCATGATACATTTTTTATTGTCCATGACCTGTCCTTGAATATTGCGATATTTGGAAATTCCTCATTTTTAGCACATTTCAAAGTTCTACAGTTTCTTTATCAAGAAAGATATCATAAAATTGATTGTATTTTCACATGCGCCAGTCCAAGCACAACTTTTGCTATGTTGTCCTTTATCATAAAAATGTTGATAGTTAAGGAGCTAGAAGGACCAACATGGAGTAGGGGTCTAAAAATCTTCAAATTTCAGTGTTTTCAATAAAGTTCCAAAATTCATTTCTCCATTACTATTTGAGTTATCAAAACAAGACATACATCTTTGTATGTGGATAAACAAGCCCTCTTAGACAAAAAGTAATGTGAAGGTCAAACAGTATGTGAAGGTCAAAGAGGAATCTTGAAGACCTAAGTATTGACGCGTCAATCCTAGTTAGGTCTTCAAGACAAAGTCGTGAAGACCTATTGTTTTTATCCGATTTCTTCAAGTTTATTATTAGGTCTTCAGACGAAAGTCAAAGACCTATTGTTATTATCCGGATTTTTATTATTAGGTCTTCAGACGAAAGTCAAAGACCTATTGTTATTATCCGGATTTTTATTATTATTATTATTATTCTTATTATTTGTACAAATTTTGTTAGAGAGATTCTGAGCTAACCAATCAATCGATTTTCATGAAACTTTCAGGACTGATAGAGTATCACCTGAACTGGCTCTGCGAAGCTTTTCAATTTCAAATGTCGATTTGTTCTTGAGTTATCTCCCTTTGAAGTTGAAACTTCATACCTTAATTTCTCGAAAACTAAGAAAGATAATCGCACAAAACTTTCACCAAAATGTGGGCATCAACATTCCCCATCAAATAAACCCATAGCCGTTTTCGGCCGTAATAATAGATTTTTGGCTATTTTAAAAAAACTGAAATTTTGGCGCAATTACGCGATTTTGACAGTACTCGTCTTTGAAAATCATCTCCTCATTAACGGCAAGACATACAGCAGTGTTTGATAGCTCAAATGAAAGCTAAAAGAACTGCCAAGAAAGTGTCGAGCCGTTTTTTGGAATTTTTATCTAGAACGTGAGTTATCTGCCCTTGAAAATGGACATTTTTTTAAAGCATCATTTTTCATGTTACGTTCAAAGGGACATTACTCTGTAAAGGAATGTCAAAAATGAAATCTGTTTGATGCATTCTGTTCTACAATGATAGATGAACAAGTTTACTACACGTCATTATTATATAAAAGTTGATATTAAAGGAAATATGTGGACATAAAGAGATTTTTCACATTTTTCGGCGATTTTAACATCTTTCGAGGGTTATTTTACTTTGAGAATTTTAGTTGCAAAACTGTTACAGGTAGACATTTTATCATTGGTGTTTTGTGAAGCAGAGGTAATGAGTAGACAGAAAAAAATATCAACAAGTCATGAAATATGTTTTTCGGTCCATGACCGGACCTTGAATATTGCGATTTTTGAAAAATCATCATTTTTAGCACATTTCAAAGTTCCACAGTTTCTTTATTAAGAACGTTATCATTAAATTGATTGTATTTTCACATGCGCCATTCCAAGCACAACTTTTGCTATGTTGTACTTTATCATAAAAATTTTGATAGTTAAGGAGATAGAAGGACCAACATGGAGTAGGGGTAAAAAAATCTTCAAATTTCAGTGTTTTCTTTACATTACAACGTTAAATCACATGTATCTCGAAAACGGTGGGAGATAATTTAACCAAATTTTTTCTGCTACTAGGAATAATATTCTCTAAAGAATGATGTCATAGCTGACATTGGCCACCATGATGAATTTTTCTGAAAAGTCTTTAACACTGAATATCATGTGGAATTTGGTCATTTTGATAATGTATAAGCTACTGTTTACCTCTTAGACAAAAAGTCATGTGAAGGTCAAACAGTATGTGAAGGTCAAAGAGGAATCTGAAGACCTAAGTATTGACGCGTCAATCCTAGTTATTATTATTCTTATTATTTGTACCGATTTTTGTGAGAGAGATTCTGAGCTAACCAATGAACGGATTTTCATGAAACTTTCAGGACTGATAGAGTATCACCTGAACTGGCTCTGCGAAGCTTTTGAATTTCGAATTTCAATCTGTTCTTGAGTTATCTCCCTTTGAAGTTGAAACTTCATACCTCAATATCTCGAAAACTAAGAAAGATAATCGCACAAAACTTTCACCAAAATGTGGGCATCAACATTCCCCATCAAATTAGTGCATAGCCGTTTTCGGCCGTAATAATAGATTTTTGGCTATTTTCAAAAAACTGAAATTTTGGTGCAATTTCGCGATTTTAACAGTGTTCGTCTTTGAAAATCTTCTTCTCAATAATGGCAAGACATACAGCAGTGTTTGATAGCTCAAATGAAAGCTAAAAGAACTGCCAAGAAAGTGTCGAGCCGTTTTTTGGAATTTTCATCTAGAACGTGAGTTATCTGCCCTTGAAAATGGACATTTTTTTAAAGCATCATTATTCATGTTACGTTCAAAGGGACATTACTCTGTAAGGGAATGTCAAATAAGAAAAGTGTTTGATGCATTCTGTTCCACAATGATTGTTGAACAAATTCACTACAGATTATTATCATATAAAAGTTGATATTAAAGGAAATATGTGGACATAAAGAGATTTTTTACATTTTTCGGCGATTTTAACATCTTTCGAGGGTTATTTTACTTTGAGAATTTTAGTTTCAAAACTGTTACAGATTGAAATTTTATCATTGATGTTTTGTGAAGCAGATGTAATGAGTAGACGGAAAAAAATATCAACAAGTGATGATAAAAAAAATTCTGTCCATGACCAGTCCTTGAATATTGCGATTTTGGGAAAATCCTCATTTTTAGCACATTTCAAGGTTCCACAGTTTCTTTATTAATAAAGATATCTTTTAATTGATTGTGTTTTCTCATACGCCATTCCAAGCACAACTTTTGCTATGTTGTACTTTATCATAAAAATTTTGATAGTTAAGGAGATAGAAGGACCAACATGGAGTAGGGGTAAAAAAATCTTCAAATTTCAGTGTTTTCTTTACATTACAACGTAAAATCACATGTATCTCGAAAACGGTGGGAGATAATTTAACTAAATTTTTTTCTGCTACTAGGAATAATATTCTCTGAAGAATGGTGTCATAGCTGACATTGGCCACCATGATGATTTTTTTCTGAAAAGTCTTAATACTGAATGTCAAGTGGAATTTGGTCATTTTGATAATATATTAGCTACTGTTTACCTCTTAGACAAAAAGTCATGTGAAGGTCAAACAGTATGTGAAGGTCAAAGAGGAATCTGAAGACCTAAGTATTGACGCGTCAATCCTAGTTATTATTATTATTATTATTATTTGTACTTTTTTTGTGAGAAAGCTCCAGCTCAAACGGCTGCTCCAAATTTGACAAAACTTGGCATGCAGATAGCCCTTACCCTGGAATCGACGTGCGAAGCTTTTGGGCAAAATCGGTTCATTCATTAAGGGTCCAGTTCGAATCCAAAATCGAAAATTTAACATTGATTTTTTTTTCAAAATGCACTTAGAGACTTAATTTTTTTTTTAAAAGAAGCGCAATGAAAAATAATGAAAAAAAGGAAATCAGGACAAATTCGTAGGTCACGTGCTTTGGCCGCCATTTTGCTTTTAGTGCAATTTCGCGATGTTGACAGTGCTCGTCTTTGAAAACTATCTTCTCATTAACGACAAGACATAGAGCAGAGTTTGATAGCTTAAATAAAAGCTAAAAGAACTGCCAAGAAAGTAGCGAACCGTTTTTTTGAATTTTGATCTAGAACGCGAGTTATCTGCCCTTGAAAATGGACATTTTTTAAAAGCATCATTTTTCATGTTACGTTCAAAGGGACATTACTCTGTAAGGGAATGTCAAATAAGAAATCTGTTTGATGCATTCTGTTCCACAATGATTGTTGAACAGATTCACTACAGATTATTATTATATAAAATTTGATATTAAAGGAAATATGTGGACATAAAGAAATTTTTTACATTTTTCGGCGACTTTAACATTTATCGAGGGTTATTTTACTTTGAGAATTTTCGTTTCAAAATTGTTACAGATAGAAATTTTATCATTAATGTTTTGTGAAGCAGATGTAATGAGTAGACAGAAAAAAATATCGACAAGTCATGAAAATTTTTTTTCGGTCCATGACCGGTCCTTGAATATTGCGATTTTTGGAAAATCCTCATTTTTAGCACATTTCACAGTTCCACAGTTTCTTTATTAAGAACGTTATCATTAAATTGATTGTATTTTCACATGCGCCATTCCAAGCACAACTTTAGCTATGTTGTACTCTATCATAAAAATTTTGATAGTTAAGGAGATAGAAGGACCAACATGGAGTAGGGGTAAAAAAATCTTCAAATTTCAGTGTTTTCTTTACATTACAACGTTAAATCACATGTATCTCGAAAACGGTGGGAGATAATTTAACCAAATTTTTTTCTGCTACTAGCAATAATATTCTCTGAAGAATGATGTCATAGCTGACATTGGCCACCATGATGAATTTTTCTGAAAAGTCTTTAACACTGAATATCAAGTGCAATTTGGTCATTTTGATAATGTATGAGCTACTGTTTACCTCTTAGACAAAAAGTCATGTGAAGGTCAAACAGTATGTGAAGGTCAAACAGGAATCTTGAAGACCTAAGTACTGCCGCGGCAGTCCTAGTTATTATTATTAGGTCTTCAAGACAAAGTCTGGAAGACCTATTGTTATTATCCGATTTCTTCAAGTTTCTTATTAGGTCTTCAAGACTACGTCTGGAAGACCTATTGTTCTTATCCGGATTTTTATTAGGTCTTCAAGACAAAGTCTGGAAGACCTATTGTTTTTATCCGTTTTCTTCAAGTTTTTTATTATTATTATTTGTACTTTTTTTGTGAGAAAGATTCTGACCAAACGGCTGCTCCAATTTCGCCCAAACTTGACATGGAGATACCTCTTAACCTGGAATCGACGTGCGAAGCTTTTGGGCAAAATCGGTTCATTCATTAAGGGTCCAGGTCGAATCCAAACTCCAAAATTTAACATTGATTTTTTTTTCAAAATGCACTTAGAGACTTGAATTTTTTTTTAAAAGAAGCGCAATGAAAAATAATGAAAAAAAGGAAATCAGGACGAATTCGTAGGTCACGTGGTTCGGCCGCCATCTTGCTTTTAGTGCAATTTTCATCGTTTCCGACCCCACCCACCTTTGACAATCTTCTCCTCTGAAGATACTTGCACTAGAGAGCTGAAATTCATACTGAATGTAGCTGAGGTATTGTTTTCTTGAAATCGTAAAGTTGTAAGACCTAACCTTAATACTTTTTGTGCTGTGACCTTTCAAAGTTGACCAAAATCGAAAAATCGCCAACTTCAAGGGCAGATTTCTCAAAAACCGGACCTTAGAATTCAATGATTTTTGCATGAGAGTTAGACATTGGCAATGTCTTTAAGATAAAAGAATAAAATCGATCGCGAACAGTCATTTCCGGTCCTGAGGAAGGGTCAAACTTTGCATTTTGGAAAACGGGTGTTTTGGTGGGTATGTTTGAAAAACTCTTGTAAACCAACGACACATGGTAAGTACTTGTTCTATATATCAAATGAAAGATAAAAGATCATACAATCTTGGATAAATCTCATTAAAATTAGATTAAACATTAACATTGAAATTCGGAGCATTTAAATGTGGTCAATCCTACTTTCGTTTTGAATGATTATGATACATTTATGATTGAAAAACTGTAGTTCATTGGCAATAAAACACTAGGCAATGCTTTATCTATCATCAGGCAGCAGCAACACTTTATAACCTGAGATGGTTCATGTTTGCAGCCATGTTGAATTTTCTGTAAAGGCTTAAACGTTGAATATCAAGTGAAATATGGTAATTTGGATAATGTATTAGTTACTGTTTACCTCTTAGACAAAAAGCCATGTGAAGGTCAAACAGTATGTGAAGGTCAAACAGGAATCTTGAAGACCTAAGTACTGCCGCGGCAGTCCTAGTTAGGTCTTCAAGACAAAGTCGTGAAGACCTATTGTTTTTATCCGATTTCTTCAAGTTTATTATTAGGTCTTCAGACGAAAGTCAAAGACCTATTGTTATTATCCGGATTATTAGGTCTTCAGACGAAAGTCAAAGACCTATTGTTATTATCCGGATTATTATTATTATTATTATTATTTGGACGTCTTTTCTGTCAACATTTCTGACCTTATTGACGAGCCGATTTTCATGAAACTTTCAGGGATTGTAGAGTTTGACCCAAATTATGGAATGACATGGGCGATTTTTGAATTTCGAATTTGTTTTTGAGTTATCTCCCTTTAAACGAAAAAACTTCAAACATCGATTTCTCGGTAACTATGGGAGATAAATTCAAAATACTTTCACCAAAATGTGGGCAACAACATTCCCCATCGATTAACCTCATAGCGGTTTTCGGCCGTATAATTAGATTTTTTCCTATTTTCGAAAAACTTAAAATTTTCTGAAATTTCGCGGTTCTCACGGTACGCGTCTTTGAAAATCTTCTCCTCTCTAACTGCAATACATACAGACTAGTGTGATAGCTCGTTAGAAAGCTTAATGAGTGTGTTAAAACGCTATGAGAGCGAAATTTTAATTTTTGACCTGTTACTCGAGTTATCTGTCCTTGGAATTCGACATTGTTTTGAAGTGTCATTTTTCGTGTTACGTTCAGAGGGACAGAACTCTGACAGGAAATGTCAAAAATGAAATCTGTTTGATTTATTCTGTTCTACAATGATACATGAACAAGTTCACTACAGATCATTATCATATAAAAGTTGATATTAAAGGAAATATGTGGACATAAAGAGATATTTTAATTTTTCGGCGATTTTAACATCTTTCGAGGGTTATTTTACTTTGAGAATTTTAGTTTCAAAACTGTTACAGATAGAAATTTTATCATTGATGTTTTGTGAAGCAGATGTAATGAGTAGACGGAAAAAAATATCAACAAGTGATGATAAAAAAAATTCTGTCCATGACCAGTCCTTGAATATTGCGATTTTGGGAAAATCCTCATTTTTAGCACATTTCAAGGTTCCACAGTTTCTTTATTAATAAAGATATCTTTTAATTGATTGTGTTTTCTCATACGCCATTCCAAGCACAACTTTTGCTATGTTGTACTTTATCATAAAAATTTTGATAGTTAAGGAGATAGAAGGACCAACATATGGAGTAGGGGTAAAAAAATCTTCAAATTTCAGTGTTTTCTTTACATTACAACGTTAAATCACATGTATCTCGAAAACGGTGGGAGATAATTTAACCAAATTTTTTTCTGTTACTAGGAATAATATTCTCTGAAGAATGATGTCATAGCTGACATTGGCCACCATGATGAATTTTTCTGAAAAGTCTTTAACACTGAATATCAAGTGGAATTTGGTCATTTTGATAATGTATTAGCTACTGTTTACCTCTTAGACAAAAAGTCATGTGAAGGTCAAACAGTATGTGAAGGTCAAAGAGGAATCTGAAGACCTAAGTATTGACGCGTCAATCCTAGTTATTATTATTATTATTTGTACGATTTTGTGAGAGTGATTCTGAGCCTTCCAATAAATGTATTTTCATGAAACTTTCAGGACTGATAGAGTATCACCTGAACTGGCTCTGCCAAGCTTTTGAATTTCGAATATCGATTTGTGCTTGAGTTATCTCCCTTTGAAGGTAAAACTTCATACCTCAATTTCTCGAAAACTAAGAAAGATAATCGCATAAAACTTTCACCAAAATGTGGGCATCAACATTCCCCATCAAATAAACCCATAGCCGTTTTCGGCCGTAATAATAGATTTTTGGCTATTTTCAAAAAACTGAAATTTTTGCGCAGTTTCGCGATTTTGACAGTACGCGTCTTTGAAAATCTTCTTCTCAATAACGGCAAGGCATACAGCAGTGTGTGATAGCTCAAATGAAAGCTAAAAGAACTGCCAAGAAAGTATCGAGCCGTTTTTTTGAATTTTTATCTAGAACGTGAGTTATCTGCACTTGAAAATGGACATTTTTTTAAAGCATCATTTTTCATGCTACATTCAAAGGGACATTACTCTGTAAGGGAATGTCAAATAAGAAATCTGTTTGATGCATTCTGTTCTACAATGATAGATGAACAAGTTTACTACACGTCATTATTATATAAAAGTTGATATTAAAGGAAATATGTGGACTTAAAGAGATTTTTTACATTTTTCGGCGATTTTAACATCTTTCGAGGGTTATTTTACTTTGAGAATTTTAGTTTCAAAACTGTTACAGATAGAAATTTTATCATTGGTGTTTTGTGAAGCAGAGGTAATGAGTAGACAGAAAAAAATATCAACAAGTCATGAAATTTTTTTGTCGGTCCATGACCGGTCCTTGAATATTGCGATTTTTGAAAAATCATCATTTTTAGCACATTTCAAAGTTCCACAGTTTCTTTATTAAGAACGTTATCATTAATTTGATTGTATTTTCACATGCGCCATTCCAAGCACAACTTTAGCTATGTTGTACTTTATCATAAAAATGTTGATAGTTAAGGAGATAGAAGGACCAACATGGAGTAGGGGTAAAAAGATCTTCAAATTTCAGTGTTTTCTTTACTTTACAACGTTAAATCTGGTCTGGTCTTTATTGCTAGACCTCCTGCCTCTCTTCTGATCTGACTTGGACACCTTTCATGTACGTGTACGTGTACGTGCATGTACATGAATTTGGTCTTGGAATATGTCTTGGCCATATCTTTCATTTGAGAGATTGACGCTACAAAGGGCCATTTCCAACTCCCCGTTGCTAGATTGCTAGACTACGCATTTTTGACCTACTCTGGTATATTGTAGCATGTATCATGTTTGCATCTTTTAGTTAAACTTTTTGAGTTATCAGTATAATATCAATAGTTAAAGTGTTAGGTTTCATTACATTATACAGGGGTCTGAAACAGTCAACTTTACTTTACAGCGTTAAATCACATGTATCTTGAAAACGGTGACAGATAATTCAACAAAAAAAAATTCTGCTTCTAGGAATAATATTCTCTGAAGAATGATGTCATAGCTGACATTGGCCACCATGATGAATTTTTCTGAAAAGTCTTTAACACTGAATATCAAGTGGAATTTGATCATTTTGATAATGTATTAGTTACTGTTTACCTCTTAGACAAAAAGTCATGTGAAGGTCAAACACTGTGTGAAGGTCAAAGAGGAATCTTGAAGACCTAAGTATTGACGCGTCAATCCTAGTTATTATTATTATTTGTACTTTTTTTGTGAGAAAGATTCTGACCAAACGGCTGCTCCAATTTCGCCCAAACTTGACATGGAGATACCTCTTAACCTGGAATCGACGTGCGAAGCTTTTGGGCAAAATCGGTTCATTCATTAAGGGTCCAGGTCGAATCCAAACTCCAAAATTTAACATTGATTTTTTTTTCAAAATGCACTTAGAGACTTGAATTTTTTTTTAAAAGAAGCGCAATGAAAAATAATGAAACAAAGGAAATCAGGACGAATTCGTAGGTCACGTGGTTCGGCCGCCATCTTGCTTTTAGTGCAATTTTCATCGTTTCCGACCCCACCCACCTTTGACAATCTTCTCCTCTGAAGATACTTGCACTAGAGAGCTGAAATTCATACTGAATGTAGCTGAGGTATTGTTTTCGTTAAATCGTAAAGTTGTAAGACCTAACCTTAATACTTTTTGTGCTGTGACCTTTCAAAGTTGACCAAAATCGAAAAATCGCCAACTTCAAGGGCAGATTTCTCAAAAACCGGACCTTAGAATTCAATGATTTTTGCATGAGAGTTAGACATTGGCAAGATCTTTAAGATAAAAGAATAAAATCGATCGCGAACAGTCATTTCCGGTCCTGAGGAAGGGTCAAACTTTGCATTTTGGAAAACGGGTGTTTTGGTGGGTATGTTTGAAAAACTCTTGTAAACCAACGACACATGGTAAGTACTTGTTCTATATATCAAATGAAAGATAAAAGATCATACAATCTTGGATAAATCTCATTAAAATTAGATTAAACATTAACATTGAAATTCGGAGCATTTAAATGTGGTCAATCCTACTTTCGTTTTGAATGATTATGATACATTTATGATTGAAAAACTGTAGTTCATTGGCAATAAAACACTAGGCAATGCTTTATCTATCATCAGGCAGCAGCAACACTTTATAACCTGAGATGATTCATGTTTGCAGCCATGTTGAATTTTCTGTAAAGGCTTAAACGTTGAATATCAAGTGAAATATGGTAATTTGGATAATGTATTAGTTACTGTTTACCTCTTAGACAAAAAGCAATGTGAAGGTCAAACAGTATGTGAAGGTCAAACAGGAATCTTGAAGACCTAAGTACTGCCGCGGCAGTCCTAGTTATTATTATTATTATTTGTACTTTTTTTGTGAGAAAGCTCCAGCTCAAACGGCTGCTCCAAATTTGACAAAACTTGGCATGCAGATAGCCCTTACCCTGGAATCGACGTGCGAAGCTTTTGGGCAAAATCCGTTCATTCATTAAGGGTCCAGTTCGAATCCAAAATCGAAAATTTAACATTGATTTTTTTTTCAAAATGCACTTAGAGACTTAATTTTTTTTTTAAAAGAAGCGCAATGAAAAATAATGAAAAAAAGGAAATCAGGACAAATTCGTAGGTCACGTGCTTTGGCCGCCATTTTGCTTTTAGTGCAATTTCGCGATGTTGACAGTGCTCGTCTTTGAAAACTATCTCCTCATTAACGACAAGACATAGAGCAGAGTTTGATAGCTTAAATAAAAGCTAAAAGAACTGCCAAGAAAGTAGCGAGCCGTTTTTTTGAATTTTGATCTAGAACGCGAGTTATCTGCCCTTGAAAATGGACATTTTTTAAAAGCATCATTTTTCATGTTACGTTCAAAGGGACATTACTCTGTAAGGGAATGTCAAATAAGAAATCTGTTTGATGCATTCTGTTCCACAATGATTGTTGAACAGATTCACTACAGATTATTATTATATAAAATTTGATATTAAAGGAAATATGTGGACATAAAGAAATTTTTTACATTTTTCGGCGACTTTAACATTTATCGAGGGTTATTTTACTTTGAGAATTTTCGTTTCAAAATTGTTACAGATAGAAATTTTATCATTAATGTTTTGTGAAGCAGATGTAATGAGTAGACAGAAAAAAATATCAACAAGTCATGAACAATTTTTTTCGGTCCATGACCGGTCCTTGAATATTGCGATTTTTGGAAAATCCTCATTTTTAGCACATTTCACAGTTCCACAGTTTCTTTATTAAGAAAGTTATCATTAAATTGATTGTATTTTCACATGCGCCATTCCAAGCACAACTTTAGCTATGTTGTACTCTATCATAAAAATTTTGATAGTTAAGGAGATAGAAGGACCAACATGGAGTAGGGGTAAAAAAATCTTCAAATTTCAGTGTTTCTTTACATTACAACGTTAAATCACATGTATCTCGAAAACGGTGGGAGATAATTTAACCAAATTTTTTTTTGCTACTAGCAATAATATTCTCTGAAGAATGATGTCATAGCTGACATTGGCCACCATGATGAATTTTTCTGAAAAGTCTTTAACACTGAATATCAAGTGGAATTTGGTCATTTTGATAATGTATGAGCTACTGTTTACCTCTTAGACAAAAAGTCATGTGAAGGTCAAACAGTATGTGAAGGTCAAACAGGAATCTTGAAGACCTAAGTACTGCCGCGGCAGTCCTAGTTATTATTATTATTATTCTTATTATTTGTACCGATTTTGTTAGAGCGATTCTGACCTAACCAATCGATCGATTTTCATGAAACTTTCAGGACTGATAGAGTATCACGAGAACTGGCTCTGCGAAGCTTTTGAATCTCGAATTTCAATTTGTTCTTGAGTTATCTCCCTTTGAAGTTGAAACTTCATACCTCAATTTATCGAAAACTAAGAAAGATAATCGCACAAAACTTTCACCAAAATGTGGGCATCAACATTCCCCATCAAATAAGCACATAGCCGTTTTCGGCCGTAATAATAGATTTTTGGCTATTTTCAAAAAACTGAAATTTTGGCGCAGTTTCGCGATTTTGACAGTACTCGTCTTTGAAAATCATCTCCTCATTAACGGCAAGACATACAGCAGTGTTTGATAGCTCAAATGAAAGCTAAAAGAACTGCCAAGAAAGTCTCGAGCCGTTTTTTTGAATTTTGATCTACAACGTGAGTTATCTGCCCTTGGATATTGACTTTTTTTAAAAGCATCATTTTTCATGTTACGTTCAAAGGGACATTACTCTGTAAGGAAATGTCAAAAATGAAATCTGTTTGATGCATTCTGTTCTACAATGATAGATGAACAAGTTTACTACACGTCATTATTATATAAAAGTTGATATTAAAGGAAATATGAGCACATAAAGATATGTTTTACATTTTTCGGCGATTTTAACATCTTTCGAGGGTTATTTTACTTTGAGAATTTTAGTTTCAAAACTGTTACAGATAGAAACTTTATCATTGATGTTTTGTGAAGCAGATGTAATGAGTAGACGGAAAAAAATATCAACAAACGATGATAAAAAAAATTCTGTCCATGACCGGTCCTTGAATATTGCGATTTTGGGAAAATCCTCATTTTTAGCACATTTCAAGGTTCCACAGTTTCTTTATTAATAAAGATATCTTTTAATTGATTGTATTTTCACATACGCCATTCCAAGCACAACTTTTGCTATGATGTACTTTATCATAAACATTTTGATAGTTAAGGAGATAGAAGGACCAACATGGAGTAGGGGTAAAAAAATCTTCAAATTTCAGTGTTTTCTTTACATTACAACGTTAAATCACATGTATCTCGAAAACGGTGGGAGATAATTTAACCAAATTTTTTTCTGCTACTAGGAATATTATTCTCTGAAGAATGATGTCATAGCTGACATTGGCCACCATGATGAATTTTTCTGAAAAGTCTTTAACACTGAATATCAAGTGGAATTTGGTCATTTTGATAATGTATTAGCTACTGTTTACCTCTTAGACAAAAAGTCATGTGAAGGTCAAACAGTATGTGAAGGTCAAACAGGAATCTTGAAGACCTAAGTACTGCCGCGGCAGTCCTAGTTATTATTATTATTATTTGTACTTTTTTTGTGAGAAAGCTCCAGCTCAAACGGCTGCTCCAAATTTGACAAAACTTGGCATGCAGATAGCCCTTACCCTGGAATCGACGTGCGAAGCTTTTGGGCAAAATCCGTTCATTCATTAAGGGTCCAGTTCGAATCCAAAATCGAAAATTTAACATTGATTTTTTTTTCAAAATGCACTTAGAGACTTAATTTTTTTTTTAAAAGAAGCGCAATGAAAAATAATGAAAAAAAGGAAATCAGGACAAATTCGTAGGTCACGTGCTTTGGCCGCCATTTTGCTTTTAGTGCAATTTCGCGATGTTGACAGTGCTCGTCTTTGAAAACTATCTCCTCATTAACGACAAGACATAGAGCAGAGTTTGATAGCTTAAATAAAAGCTAAAAGAACTGCCAAGAAAGTAGCGAGCCGTTTTTTTGAATTTTGATCTAGAACGCGAGTTATCTGCCCTTGAAAATGGACATTTTTTAAAAGCATCATTTTTCATGTTACGTTCAAAGGGACATTACTCTGTAAGGGAATGTCAAATAAGAAATCTGTTTGATGCATTCTGTTCCACAATGATTGTTGAACAGATTCACTACAGATTATTATTATATAAAATTTGATATTAAAGGAAATATGTGGACATAAAGAAATTTTTTACATTTTTCGGCGACTTTAACATTTATCGAGGGTTATTTTACTTTGAGAATTTTCGTTTCAAAATTGTTACAGATAGAAATTTTATCATTAATGTTTTGTGAAGCAGATGTAATGAGTAGACAGAAAAAAATATCAACAAGTCATGAACAATTTTTTTCGGTCCATGACCGGTCCTTGAATATTGCGATTTTTGGAAAATCCTCATTTTTAGCACATTTCACAGTTCCACAGTTTCTTTATTAAGAAAGTTATCATTAAATTGATTGTATTTTCACATGCGCCATTCCAAGCACAACTTTAGCTATGTTGTACTCTATCATAAAAATTTTGATAGTTAAGGAGATAGAAGGACCAACATGGAGTAGGGGTAAAAAAATCTTCAAATTTCAGTGTTTCTTTACATTACAACGTTAAATCACATGTATCTCGAAAACGGTGGGAGATAATTTAACCAAATTTTTTTTTGCTACTAGCAATAATATTCTCTGAAGAATGATGTCATAGCTGACATTGGCCACCATGATGAATTTTTCTGAAAAGTCTTTAACACTGAATATCAAGTGGAATTTGGTCATTTTGATAATGTATGAGCTACTGTTTACCTCTTAGACAAAAAGTCATGTGAAGGTCAAACAGTATGTGAAGGTCAAACAGGAATCTTGAAGACCTAAGTACTGCCGCGGCAGTCCTAGTTATTATTATTATTATTCTTATTATTTGTACCGATTTTGTTAGAGCGATTCTGACCTAACCAATCGATCGATTTTCATGAAACTTTCAGGACTGATAGAGTATCACGAGAACTGGCTCTGCGAAGCTTTTGAATCTCGAATTTCAATTTGTTCTTGAGTTATCTCCCTTTGAAGTTGAAACTTCATACCTCAATTTATCGAAAACTAAGAAAGATAATCGCACAAAACTTTCACCAAAATGTGGGCATCAACATTCCCCATCAAATAAGCACATAGCCGTTTTCGGCCGTAATAATAGATTTTTGGCTATTTTCAAAAAACTGAAATTTTGGCGCAGTTTCGCGATTTTGACAGTACTCGTCTTTGAAAATCATCTCCTCATTAACGGCAAGACATACAGCAGTGTTTGATAGCTCAAATGAAAGCTAAAAGAACTGCCAAGAAAGTCTCGAGCCGTTTTTTTGAATTTTGATCTACAACGTGAGTTATCTGCCCTTGGATATTGACTTTTTTTAAAAGCATCATTTTTCATGTTACGTTCAAAGGGACATTACTCTGTAAGGAAATGTCAAAAATGAAATCTGTTTGATGCATTCTGTTCTACAATGATAGATGAACAAGTTTACTACACGTCATTATTATATAAAAGTTGATATTAAAGGAAATATGAGCACATAAAGATATGTTTTACATTTTTCGGCGATTTTAACATCTTTCGAGGGTTATTTTACTTTGAGAATTTTAGTTTCAAAACTGTTACAGATAGAAACTTTATCATTGATGTTTTGTGAAGCAGATGTAATGAGTAGACGGAAAAAAATATCAACAAACGATGATAAAAAAAATTCTGTCCATGACCGGTCCTTGAATATTGCGATTTTGGGAAAATCCTCATTTTTAGCACATTTCAAGGTTCCACAGTTTCTTTATTAATAAAGATATCTTTTAATTGATTGTATTTTCACATACGCCATTCCAAGCACAACTTTTGCTATGATGTACTTTATCATAAACATTTTGATAGTTAAGGAGATAGAAGGACCAACATGGAGTAGGGGTAAAAAAATCTTCAAATTTCAGTGTTTTCTTTACATTACAACGTTAAATCACATGTATCTCGAAAACGGTGGGAGATAATTTAACCAAATTTTTTTCTGCTACTAGGAATATTATTCTCTGAAGAATGATGTCATAGCTGACATTGGCCACCATGATGAATTTTTCTGAAAAGTCTTTAACACTGAATATCAAGTGGAATTTGGTCATTTTGATAATGTATTAGCTACTGTTTACCTCTTAGACAAAAAGTCATGTGAAGGTCAAACAGTATGTGAAGGTCAAACAGGAATCTTGAAGACCTAAGTACTGCCGCGGCAGTCCTAGTTATTATTATTATTATTTGTACTTTTTTTGTGAGAAAGCTCCAGCTCAAACGGCTGCTCCAAATTTGACAAAACTTGGCATGCAGATAGCCCTTACCCTGGAATCGACGTGCGAAGCTTTTGGGCAAAATCCGTTCATTCATTAAGGGTCCAGTTCGAATCCAAAATCGAAAATTTAACATTGATTTTTTTTTCAAAATGCACTTAGAGACTTAATTTTTTTTTTAAAAGAAGCGCAATGAAAAGTAATGAAAAAAAGGAAATCAGGACAAATTCGTAGGTCACGTGCTTTGGCCGCCATTTTGCTTTTAGTGCAATTTCGCGATGTTGACAGTGCTCGTCTTTGAAAACTATCTCCTCATTAACGACAAGACATAGAGCAGAGTTTGATAGCTTAAATAAAAGCTAAAAGAACTGCCAAGAAAGTAGCGAGCCGTTTTTTTGAATTTTGATCTAGAACGCGAGTTATCTGCCCTTGAAAATGGACATTTTTTAAAAGCATCATTTTTCATGTTACGTTCAAAGGGACATTACTCTGTAAGGGAATGTCAAATAAGAAATCTGTTTGATGCATTCTGTTCCACAATGATTGTTGAACAGATTCACTACAGATTATTATTATATAAAATTTGATATTAAAGGAAATATGTGGACATAAAGAAATTTTTTACATTTTTCGGCGACTTTAACATTTATCGAGGGTTATTTTACTTTGAGAATTTTCGTTTCAAAATTGTTACAGATAGAAATTTTATCATTAATGTTTTGTGAAGCAGATGTAATGAGTAGACAGAAAAAAATATCAACAAGTCATGAACAATTTTTTTCGGTCCATGACCGGTCCTTGAATATTGCGATTTTTGGAAAATCCTCATTTTTAGCACATTTCACAGTTCCACAGTTTCTTTATTAAGAAAGTTATCATTAAATTGATTGTATTTTCACATGCGCCATTCCAAGCACAACTTTAGCTATGTTGTACTCTATCATAAAAATTTTGATAGTTAAGGAGATAGAAGGACCAACATGGAGTAGGGGTAAAAAAATCTTCAAATTTCAGTGTTTCTTTACATTACAACGTTAAATCACATGTATCTCGAAAACGGTGGGAGATAATTTAACCAAATTTTTTTTTGCTACTAGCAATAATATTCTCTGAAGAATGATGTCATAGCTGACATTGGCCACCATGATGAATTTTTCTGAAAAGTCTTTAACACTGAATATCAAGTGGAATTTGGTCATTTTGATAATGTATGAGCTACTGTTTACCTCTTAGACAAAAAGTCATGTGAAGGTCAAACAGTATGTGAAGGTCAAACAGGAATCTTGAAGACCTAAGTACTGCCGCGGCAGTCCTAGTTATTATTATTAGGTCTTCAAGACTACGTCTGGAAGACCTATTGTTATTATCCGGATTTTTATTCTTATTATTTGTACCGATTTTTGTTAGTGCGATTCTGACCTAACCAATCGATCGATTTTCATGAAACTTTCAGGACTGATAGAGTATCACGAGAACTGGCTCTGCGAAGCTTTTGAATTTCGAATTTCAATTTGTGCTAGAGTTATCTCCCTTTGAAGTTGAAACTTCATACCTCAATTTCTCGAAAACTAAGAAAGATAATCGCATAAAACTTTCACCAAAATGTGGGCATCAACATTCCCCATCATGTCAGCACATAGCTGTTTTCGGCCGTAATAATAGATTTTTGGCTATTTTCAAAAAACTTAAATTTTGGCGCAATTTCGCGATGTTGACAGTGTTCGTCTTTGAAAACTATCTCCTCATTAACGACAAGACATAGAGCAGTGTTTGATAGCTTAAATGAAAGCTGAAAGAATTGCCAAGGGGGCTGTCGAGCTGATTTTTTGAATTTTGATCTAGAACGTGAATTATCTCCCCTTGAAAATGGATTTTTTTTTAAAGCAACATTTTTCATGATACGTTCAAAGGGACATTAATCTGTAAGGGAATGTCAAATAAGAAATCTGTTTGATGCATTCTGTTCTACAATGATTGTTGAACAAATTCACTACAGATTTTTATTATGTAAAAGTTGATATTAAAGGAAATATGTGGACATAAAGAGACTTTTTGCATTTTTCGGCGATTTTAACATTTTTCGAGGGTTATTTTACTTTGAGAATTTTATCTTCAAAACTGTTACAGATAGAAATTTTATCATTGATGTTTTGTGAAGCAGATGTAATAATTAGACAGATAAACAATATCAACAAGTCATAATAATTTTTTTTCTGTCCATGACCTGTCCTTGAATATCGCGATTTTGGGAAAATCCTCATTTTTAGCACATTTCAAAGTTCCACAGTTTCTTTATTAAGAAATATATATTTAAATTGATCGTATCTTCACATGCGCTATTCTAAGCTCAACTTTTGTTATGTTGTACTTTATCATAAAAATGTTGATAGTTAAGGAGCTGGAAGGACCAACATGGAGTAGGGGTCTAAAAATCTTCAAATTTCAGTGTTTTCAATAAAGCTCCAAAATTCATTTTTCCATTACTATTTAAGTTATCAAAACAAAACATACATCTGTGTATGTGGATAAACAAGACCTCTTAGACAAAAAGTCATGTGAAGGTCAAACACTGTGTGAAGGTCAAAGAGGAATCTTGAAGACCTAAGTATTGACGCGTCAATCCTAGTTATTATTCTTATTATTTGTACCGATTTTGTTAGAGCGATTCTGACCTAACCAATCGATCGATTTTCATGAAACTTTCAGGACTGATAGAGTATCACGAGAACTGGCTCTGCGAAGCTTTTGAATCTCGAATTTCAATTTGTTCTTGAGTTATCTCCCTTTGAAGTTGAAACTTCATACCTCAATTTATCGAAAACTAAGAAAGATAATCGCACAAAACTTTCACCAAAATGTGGGCATCAACATTCCCCATCAAATAAGCACATAGCCGTTTTCGGCCGTAATAATAGATTTTTGGCTATTTTCAAAAAACTGAAATTTTGGCGCAGTTTCGCGATTTTGACAGTACTCGTCTTTGAAAATCATCTCCTCATTAACGGCAAGACATACAGCAGTGTTTGATAGCTCAAATGAAAGCTAAAAGAACTGCCAAGAAAGTCTCGAGCCGTTTTTTTGAATTTTGATCTACAACGTGAGTTATCTGCCCTTGGATATTGACTTTTTTTAAAAGCATCATTTTTCATGTTACGTTCAAAGGGACATTACTCTGTAAGGAAATGTCAAAAATGAAATCTGTTTGATGCATTCTGTTCTACAATGATAGATGAACAAGTTTACTACACGTCATTATTATATAAAAGTTGATATTAAAGGAAATATGAGCACATAAAGATATGTTTTACATTTTTCGGCGATTTTAACATCTTTCGAGGGTTATTTTACTTTGAGAATTTTAGTTTCAAAACTGTTACAGATAGAAACTTTATCATTGATGTTTTGTGAAGCAGATGTAATGAGTAGACGGAAAAAAATATCAACAAACGATGATAAAAAAAATTCTGTCCATGACCGGTCCTTGAATATTGCGATTTTGGGAAAATCCTCATTTTTAGCACATTTCAAGGTTCCACAGTTTCTTTATTAATAAAGATATCTTTTAATTGATTGTATTTTCACATACGCCATTCCAAGCACAACTTTTGCTATGATGTACTTTATCATAAACATTTTGATAGTTAAGGAGATAGAAGGACCAACATGGAGTAGGGGTAAAAAAATCTTCAAATTTCAGTGTTTTCTTTACATTACAACGTTAAATCACATGTATCTCGAAAACGGTGGGAGATAATTTAACCAAATTTTTTTCTGCTACTAGGAATATTATTCTCTGAAGAATGATGTCATAGCTGACATTGGCCACCATGATGAATTTTTCTGAAAAGTCTTTAACACTGAATATCAAGTGGAATTTGGTCATTTTGATAATGTATTAGCTACTGTTTACCTCTTAGACAAAAAGTCATGTGAAGGTCAAACAGTATGTGAAGGTCAAAGAGGAATCTGAAGACCTAAGTATTGACGCGTCAATCCTAGTTATTATTATTATTATTTGTACGATTTTGTGAGAGTGATTCTGAGCCTTCCAATGAATGTATTTTCATGAAACTTTCAGGACTGATAGAGTATCACCTGAACTGGCTCTGCCAAGCTTTTGAATTTCGAATATCGATTTGTGCTTGAGTTATCTCCCTTTGAAGGTAAAACTTCATACCTCAATTTCTCGAAAACTAAGAAAGATAATCGCATAAAACTTTCACCAAAATGTGGGCATCAACATTCCCCATCAAATAAACCCATAGCCGTTTTCGGCCGTAATAATAGATTTTTGGCTATTTTCAAAAAACTGAAATTTTTGCGCAGTTTCGCGATTTTGACAGTACGCGTCTTTGAAAATCTTCTTCTCAATAACGGCAAGACATACAGCAGTGTGTGATAGCTCAAATGAAAGCTAAAAGAACTGCCAAGAAAGTATCGAGCTGTTTTTTTGAATTTTTATCTAGAACGTGAGTTATCTGCACTTGAAAATGGACATTTTTTTAAAGCATCATTTTTCATGCTACATTCAAAGGGACATTACTCTGTAAGGGAATGTCAAATAAGAAATCTGTTTGATGCATTCTGTTCTACAATGATAGATGAACAAGTTTACTACACGTCATCATTATATAAAAGTTGATATTAAAGGAAATATGTGGACTTAAAGAGATTTTTTACATTTTTCGGCGATTTTAACATCTTTCGAGGGTTATTTTACTTTGAGAATTTTAGTTTCAAAACTGTTACAGATAGAAATTTTATCATTGGTGTTTTGTGAAGCAGAGGTAATGAGTAGACAGAAAAAAATATCAACAAGTCATGAAATTTTTTTTTCGGTCCATGACCGGTCCTTGAATATTGCGATTTTTGAAAAATCCTCATTTTTAGCACATTTCAAAGTTCCACAGTTTCTTTATTAAGAACGTTATCATTAATTTGATTGTATTTTCACATGCGCCATTCCAAGCACAACTTTAGCTATGTTGTACTTTATCATAAAAATGTTGATAGTTAAGGAGATAGAAGGACCAACATGGAGTAGGGGTAAAAAAATCTTCAAATTTCAGTGTTTTCTTTACTTTACAACGTTAAATCACATGTATCTCGAAAACGGTGAGAGATAATTTAACCAAATTTTTTTCTGCTACTAGGAATAATATTCTCTGAAGAATGATGTCATAGCTGACATTGGCCACCATGATGAATTTTTATAAAAAGTCTTTAACACTGAATATCAAGTGGAATTTGGTCATTTTGATAATGTATTAGCTACTGTTTACCTTTCAGACAAAAAGTCATGTGAAGGTCAAACACTTTGTGAAGGTCAAAGAGGAATCTTGAAGACCTAAGTATTGACGCGTCAATCCTAGTTATTATTAGGTCTTCAGACGAAAGTCAAAGACCTATTGTTATTATCCGGATTTTTATTATTATTATTATTATTCTTATTATTTGTACCGATTTTGTGACAGTGATTCTGACTTAACCAATCAATCGATTTTCATGAAACTTTCAGGACTGAAAGAATATCACCTGAACTTGCTCTGCGAAGCTTTTGAATTTCTAATTTCCATTTGTTCTTGAGTTATCCCCCTTTGAAGTTGAAACTTCATACCTCAATTTCTCGAAAACTAAGAAAGATAATCGCACAAAACTTTCACCAAAATGTGGGCATCAACATACCCCATCAATTAAACCCATAGCCGTTTTCGGCCGTAATAATAGATTTTTGGCTATTTTAAAAAAACTGAAATTTTGGCGCGTTTTCGCGATTTTGACAGTACGCGTCTTTGAAATCTATCTCCTCATACACGGCAAGACATACATCAGTGTTTGATAGCTCAATTGAAAGCTGAAAGAATTACCAAGAGAAGTGTCGAGCTGATTTTTTAAATTTTTTTCTAGAACGTGAGTTATCTTCCCTTGAAAATAGACATTTTTTAATAGGTTCATTTTTCGTGTTACGTTCAAAGGGTCATTACTCTGTAAGGGAATGTCACATAAGAAATCTGTTTGATGCATTCTGTTCTACAAGGATTGTTGAACAACTTCACTACAGATTATTATTATATAAAAGTTGATATTAAAGGAAATATGTGGACATAAAGATATTTTTTACATTTTTCGGCGATTTTAACATCTTTCGAGGGTTATTTTACTTTGAGAATTTTAGTTTCAAAACTGTTACAGATAGAAATTTTATCATTGATGTTTTGTGAAGCAGATGTAATGAGTAGACGGAAAAAAATATCAACAAGTGATGATAAAAAAAATTCTGTCCATGACCAGTCCTTGAATATTGCGATTTTGGGAAAATCCTCATTTTTAGCACATTTCAAGGTTCCACAGTTTCTTTATTAATAAAGATATCTTTTAATTGATTGTGTTTTCTCATACGCCATTCCAAGCACAACTTTTGCTATGTTGTACTTTATCATAAAAATTTTGATAGTTAAGGAGATAGAAGGACCAACATGGAGTAGGGGTAAAAAATCTTCAAATATCAGTGTTTTCTTTACATTACAACGTTAAATCACATGTATCTCGAAAACGGTGGGAGATAATTTAACCAAATTTTTTTCTGCTACTAGGAATAATATTCTCTGAAGAATGATGTCATAGCTGACATTGGCCACCATGATGAATTTTTCTGAAAAGTCTTTAACACTGAATATCAAGTGGAATTTGGTCATTTTCATAATGTTTTAGCTACTGTTTACCTCTTAGACAAAAAGTCATGTGAAGGTCAAACAGTATGTGAAGGTCAAAGAGGAATCTGAAGACCTAAGTATTGACGCGTCAATCCTAGTTATTCTTATTATTTGTACTGATTTTGTGAGAGCGATTCTGACCTAACCAATCGATCGATTTTCATGAAACTTACAGGACTGATAGAGCATCACGAGAACTGGCTCTGCGAAGCTTTTGAATTTCGGATTTCGATTTGTGCTAGAGTTATCCCCCTTTGAAGTTGAAACTTCATACCTCAATTTCTCGAAAACTAAGAAAGATAATGGAACAAAACTTCCACCAAAATGTGGGCAACAACATTCTCCATCAAATAAACCCATAGCCGTTTTCGGCCGTAATAAAAGATTTTTGGCTATTTTCAAAAAACTGAAATTTTGGAGCAATTTCGCGATTTTGACAGTGCTCGTCTTTAAAAATCTTCTTCTCATTAACGGCAAGACATACAGCAGTGTTTGATAGCTCAAATGAAAGCTGAAGGAACTGTCAAGAAAGTGTCGAGCCGTTTTTTTGAATTTTGATCTAGAACGTGAGTTATCTGCCCTTGAAAATGGACCTCTTTTTAAAGCATCTTTTTTCATGTTACGTTCAAAGGGACATTACTCTGTGAGGAAATGTCAAATAAGAAATCTGTTTGATGCATTCTGTTCCACAATGATTGTTGAACAAATTCACTACAGATTATTATTATATAAAAGTTGATTTTAAAGGAAATATGTGGACATAAAGTGATTTTTAACATTTTTCGGCGATTTTAACATTTTTCGAGGCTTATTTTACTGTAAGAATTTTAGTTTCAAAACTGTTACTGATAGAATTGTTATCATTGATGTTTTGTGAAGCAGATGTAATAAGAAGACAGGAAAAAATATCAACAAGTCATAATAAAAAAAATTCTGTCCATGACCTGTCCTTGAATATTGCGATTTTTGGAAAATCCTCATTTTTAGCACATTTCAAAGTTCCACAGTTTCTTTATTAAGAAAGATATCTTTAAATTGGTTGTATTTTCACATGCGTCATTCCAAGCACAACTCTTGCTATGTTGTACTTGATCATAAAAATTTTGATAGTTAAGGAGCTAGAAGGACCAACATGGAGTAGGGGTCTAAAAATCTTCAAATTTAAGTGTTTTCAATATAGTTCCAAAATTCATTACTCCATTACTGTTCAAGTTATCAAAACAAAACATACATCTTTGTATGTGGATAAACAAGACCTCGTAGACAAAAAGTCATGTGAAGGTCAAACACTGTATGAAGGTCAAAGATGAATCTTGAAGACCTAAGTATTGACGCGTCAATCCTAGTTATTAGGTCTTCAAGACTACGTCTGGAAGACCTATTGTTCTTATCCGGGTTTTTCTTATTATTATTATTTGTACGATTTTGTGACAGCGATTCTGACCTAACCAATCGATCGATTTTCATGAAACTTTCAGGACTGATAGAGTATCACGTGAACTGGCTCTGCGAAGCTTTTGAATTTCGAATTTCAATTTGTTCTTGAGTTATCTCCCTTTGAAGTTGAAACTTCATACCTCAATTTCTCGAAAACTAAGAAAGATAATCGCACAAAATTTTCACCAAAATGTGGGCATCAACATTCCACATCAAATAAACACATAGCTGTTTTCGGCCGTAATAATAGATTTTTGGCTATTTTCAAAAAACTGAAATTTTGGTGCAATTTCGCGATTTTAACAGTACTCGTCTTTGAAAATCTTCTTCTCAATAACGGCAAGACATACAGCAGTGTTTGATAGCTCAAATGAAAGCTAAAAGAACTGCCAAAGAAGTATCGAGCCGTTTTTTTGAATTTTGATCTAGAACGTGAGTTATCTGCCCTTGAAAATGGACATTTTTTAAAAGCATAATTTTTCATGTTACATTCAAAGGGACATAACTCTGTAAGGAAATGTGAAAAATAAAATCTGTTTGATGCATGCTGTTCTACGATGATTGTTGAACAAATTCACTACAGATCATTATCATATAAAAGTTGATATTAAAGGAAATATGTTGACATAAAGAGATTTTTTACATTTTTCGGCGAATTTAACAGTTTTCGAGGGTTATTTTTCTTTGAGAATTTTAGTTGCAAAACTGTTACAGATAGAAATTTTATCATTGATGTTTTGTGAAGCAGATGTAATGAGTAGACAGAAAAAAATGTCAACAAGTCATGATAAGTCTTTTTTCTGTCCATGAGCGGTCCTTGAATATTGAGATTTTTGGAAAATCCTCATTTTTAGCACATTTCAAAGTTACACAGTTTCTTTATTAAGAAAGATGTTGTTAAATTGATTGTATTTTCACATGCGCCAGTCCAAGCACAACTTTTGCTATGTTGTACTTTATCATAAAAATGTTGATAGTTAAGGAGCTAGAAGGACCAACATGGAGTAGGGGTCTAAAAATCTTCAAATTTCAGTGTTTTCAATACAGTTCCAAAATTCATTTCTCCATTACTATTTGAGTTATCAAAACACGACATACATCTTTGTATGATGATTAGACAAAAAGTCATGTGAAGGTCAAACAGTATGTGAAGGTCAAAGAGGAATCTTGAAGACCTAAGTATTGACGCGTCAATCCTAGTTATTATTATTATTTGTACGATTTTGTGAGAGTGATTCTGAGCCTTCCAATGAATGTATTTTCATGAAATTTTCAGGACTGATAGAGTATCACCTGAACTGGCTCTGCCAAGCTTTTGAATTTCGAATATCGATTTGTGCTTGAGTTATCTCCCTTTGAAGGTAAAATTTCATACCTCAATTTCTCGAAAACTAAGAAAGATAATTGCACAAAACTTTCACCAAAATGTGGGCATCAACATTCCCCATCAGATAAACACATAGCCGTTTTCGGCCGTAATAATAGATTTTTGGCTATTTTCAAAAAACTGAAATTTTGGCGCAATTTCGCGATTTTGACAGTACTCGTCTTTGAAAACTATCTCCTCATTAACAACAAGACATAGGGCAGTGTTTGATAGCTTAAATGAAAGCTGAAAGGATTGCCAAGAGGGCTGTTGAGCTGATTTTTTGAATTTTCATCTAGAACGTGAGTTATCTGCCCTTGAAAATGGACATTGTTTTAAAGCATCATTTTTCATGTTACATTCAAAGGGACATAACTCTGTAAGGGAATGTCAAATAAGAAATCTGTTTAATGCATTCTGTTCTACAAGGATTGTTGAACAACTTCACTACATATTATTATTATATAAAAGTTGATATTAAAGGAAATATGAGCACATAAAGATATTTTTTACATTTTTCGGCGATTTTAACATCTTTCGAGGGTTATTTTACTTTGAGAATTTTAACTTTAAAACTGTTACAGATAGAAATTTTATCATTGATGTTTTGTGAAGCAGATGTAAGGAGTAGACAAAGAAAAATATCAACCAGTCATGATACATTTTTTATTGTCCATGACCTGTCCTTGAATATTGCGATTTTTCGAAATTCCTCATTTTTAGCACATTTCAAAGTTCTACAGTTTGTTTATCAAGAACGATATCATTAAATTGATTGTATTTTCACATGCGCCAGTCCAAGCACACCTTTTGCTATGTTGTACTTAATCATAAAAATGTTGATAGGTAAGGAGCTGGAAGGTCCAACATGGAGTAGGGGTCTAAAAATCTTCAAATTTCAGTGTTTTCAATATAGTTCCAAAATTCATTTCTCTATACCATTTGAGTTATCAAAAAACGACAAACATCTTTGTAGATGATAAACAAGACCTCTTAGACAAAAAGTCATGTGAAGGTCAAACAGTATGTGAAGGTCAAAGAGGAATCTTGAAGACCTAAGTATTGACGCGTCAATCCTAGTTAGGTCTTCAGACGAAAGTCAAAGACCTATTGTTCTTATCCGGATTTTTATTATTAGGTCTTCAAGACAAAGTCGTGAAGACCTATTGTTTTTATCCGATTTCTTCAAGTTTATTAGGTCTTCAAGACAAAGTCTCGAAGACCTATTGTTATTACACTTATTCTTCAAGTTTTTTTTTATTATTATTTGTACTTTTTTTGTGAGAGAGCTACAGCTCAAACGGCTGCTTCAAATTTGACAAAACTTGGCATGCAGATAGCCCTTACCCTGGAATCGACGTGCGAAGCTTTTGGGCAAAATCGGTTCATTCATTAAGGGTCCAGTTCGAATCCAAAATCGAAAATTTAACATTGATTTTTTTTTCAAAATGCACTTAGAGACTTAAATTTTTTTTTAAAAGAAGCGCAATGAAAAATAATGAAAAAAAGGAAATCATGGCAAATTCGTAGGTCACGTGCTTCGGCCGCCATCTTGCTTTTAGTGCAATTTTCATCGTTTCCGACCCCACCCACCTTTGACAATCTTCTCCTCTGAAGATACTTGCACTAGAGAGCTGAAATTCATACTGAATGTAGCTGAGGTATTGTTTTCTTCAATTCCTAAAGTTGTAAGACCTAATCTTAATACTTTTTGTGCTGTGACCTTTCAAAGTTGACCAAAATCTCAAAATCGCCAACTTCAAGGGCAGATAACTCGAAACCCAGACCATAGAACATGATGATTTTTGTATGAGAGTTAGACATAAGCAACATCTTCAAGATAAAGCAATAAAATCGATCGCGAACAGTCATTTCCGGTTCTGAGGAAGGGTCAAACTTTGCTTTTTTGAAAACGGGTGTTTTGGTGGGTATGTTTGAAAAACTCTTGTATACCAACGACACATGATAAATACTTGTTCTATATATCAAATGAAAGATAAAAGATCATACAATCTTGGATAAATCTCATTAAAATTAGATTAAACATTAACATTGAATTTGGAGCATTTAAATGTGGTCAATCCTTCTTTCGTTTGGAATGATTCTGATATAAGAATGATTGAAACATTGTAGTTCATTGGCAATAAAACACTAGGCAATGTTTTATCTATCATCAGGCAGCAACAAGACTGTATAACCTGAGATGATTCATGTTTGCAGCCATGTTGAATTTTCTGTAAAAGCTTAAACGTTGAATATCAAGTGAAATGTGGTCATTTTGATAATGTATTAGTTACTGTTTACCCCTTAGACAAAAAGTCATGTGAAGGTCAAACAGTGTGTGAAGGTCAAACAGGAATCTTGAAGACCTAAGTACTGCCGCGGCAGTCCTAGTTAGGTCTTCAAGACAAAGTCTGGAAGACCTATTGTTATTATCCGATTTCTTCAAGTTTCTTATTAGGTCTTCCAGACGTAGTCTGGAAGACCTATTGTTCTTATCCGGATTTTTATTATTATTATTATTATTATTTGTACGATTTTGTGAGAGTGATTCTGAGCCTTCCAATGAATGTATTTTCATGAAACTTTCAGGACTGATAGAGTATCACCTGAACTGGCTCTGCCAAGCTTTTGAATTTCGAATATCGATTTGTGCTTGAGTTATCTCCCTTTGAAGGTAAAACTTCATACCTCAATTTCTCGAAAACTAAGAAAGATAATCGCATAAAACTTTCACCAAAATGTGGGCATCAACATTCCCCATCAAATAAACCCATAGCCGTTTTCGGCCGTAATAATAGATTTTTGGCTATTTTCAAAAAACTGAAATTTTGGCGCAGTTTCGCGATTTTGACAGTACGCGTCTTTGAAAATCTTCTTCTCAATAACGGCAAGACATACAGCAGTGTGTGATAGCTCAAATGAAAGCTAAAAGAACTGCCAAGAAAGTATCGAGCCGTTTTTTGGAATTTTTATCTAGAACGTGAGTTATCTGCACTTGAAAATGGACATTTTTTTAAAGCATCATTTTTCATGCTACATTCAAAGGGACATTACTCTGTAAGGGAATGTCAAATAAGAAATCTGTTTGATGCATTCTGTTTTACAATGATAGATGAACAGGTTTACTACACGTCATCATTATATAAAAGTTGATATTAAAGGAAATATGTGGACTTAAAGAGATTTTTTACATTTTTCGGCGATTTTAACATCTTTCGAGGGTTATTTTACTTTGAGAATTTTAGTTTCAAAACTGTTACAGATAGAAATTTTATCATTGGTGTTTTGTGAAGCAGAGGTAATGAGTAGACAGCAAAAAATATCAACAAGTCATGAAATTTTTTTTTCGGTCCATGACCGGTCCTTGAATATTGCGATTTTTGAAAAATCATCATTTTTAGCACATTTCAAAGTTCCACAGTTTCTTTATTAAGAACGTTATCATTAATGTGATTGTATATTCACATGCGCCATTCCAAGCACAACTTTAGCTATGTTGTACTTTATCATAAAAATGTTGATAGTTAAGGAGATAGAAGGACCAACATGGAGTAGGGGTAAAAAAATCTTCAAATTTCAGTGTTTTCTTTACTTTACAACGTTAAATCACATGTATCTCGAAAACGGTGAGAGATAATTTAACCAAATTTTTTTCTGCTACTAGGAATAATATTCTCTGAAGAATGGTGTCATAGCTGACATTGGCCACCATGATGAATTTTTCTAAAAGGTCTTTAACACTGAATGTCAAGTGGAATTTGGTCATTTTGATAATGTATTAGCTACTGTTTACCTCTTAGACAAAAAGTCATGTGAAGGTCAAACAGTATGTGAAGGTCAAAGAGGAATCTTGAAGACCTAAGTATTGACGCGTCAATCCTAGTTAGGTCTTCAAGACAAAGTCGTGAAGACCTATTGTTTTTATCCGATTTCTTCAAGTTTATTATTATTATTAGGTCTTCAAGACAAAGTCGTGAAGACCTATTGTTTTTATCCGATTTCTTCAAGTTTATTATTATTAGGTCTTCAAGACAAAGTCTGGAAGACCTATTGTTATTATCCGATTTCTTCAAGTTTCTTATTATTATTATTATTTGTACTTTTTTTGTGAGGACGCTACAGCTCAAACTGATGCTCCAAATTTGACAAAACTTGGCATGCAGATAGCCCTTACCCTGGAATCGACGTGCGAAGCTTTTGGGCAAAATCGGTTCATTCATTAAGGGTCCAGGTCGAATCCAAAATCGAAAATTTAACATTGATTTTTTTTTCAAAATGCACTTAGAGACTTAATTTTTTTTTTAAAAGAAGCGCAATGAAAAATAATGAAAAAAAGGAAATCAGGACAAATTCGTAGGTCACGTGGTTCGGCCGCCATCTTGCTTTTAGTGCAATTTTCATCGTTTCCGACCCCACCCACCTTTGACAATCTTCTCCTCTGAAGATACTTGCACTACAGAGCTGAAATTCATACTGAATGTAGCTGAGATATTGTTTTCTTCAAATCGTAAAGTTGTAAGACCTAACCTTAATACTTTTTGTGCTGTGACCTTTCAAAGTTGACCAAAATCTGAAAATCACCAACTTCAAGGGCAGATAACTAAAAAACCAGACCTTAGAACTTAATGATTTTTGCATGAGAGTTAGACATGAGCAAGGTCTTCAAGATAAAGGAATAAAATTGATCGCGAACAGTGATTTCCGGTCACGAGGAAGGGTCAAAGTTTGCATTTTTGAAAACGGGTGTTTTGGTGGGTATGTTTGAACAATCCTTGTTAACCTACGACACGTGATACATATTTGTTCTATATATCATATGAAAGCCAAAAGAACATACAATCTTTGATAAATCTCATTAAAATTAGATTAAACATTAACATTGATTTTGGAATATTTACATGTGGTCAATCCTACTTTTGTTTTGAATGATTCTGATATAACAATGATTGAAAAATTGTAGTTCATTAGCAATAAAACACTAGGAACACATACTATACATCGATGGCTACGCTTGTTGAAGACAAAAACCTTTTGTGTAGTACTTCATTATAAAATTGTTCACAGTAAATGACTCATAAGCTAAATTATCTATTTTTTTTAGATAAAGCTTGATATTTGCGGCAGATGTCGCATCGATCACCGTTTCTTTACTTTTTCATGCTCATAAACAAATAATGTATGCAAATAAAGACGAATCTCTCCTCTAAACAATGGTAAAATCAATTTTGAAATGTCTCTAATGGTTCGGCAGATAGGAATGCTGCACGGTTAATTTTGGGGAAAAACTAGAAAAACTTTACACTGATAGATTTGATACATTTAAATAACAATGAAATTGTGTACATTCAACAATACTTATTTCAGAAGAAAAAGCTATGTGAAGAAAAGCTCTTCTAATTGTCAATTAAACTCTTTGTTTGGGACTGACGACAAATCGTGCAAGTGGACTAAACACACTTTGAAAGCCTTTATGGTCAAGATTTATTTTCAAGACCAAATGCACGGGTCAGTGCGTAGGTACAAGCAAATGTACCTTCCCTTAATTGAAAAGGGCATAACGACGGCCACTATCAGCTCTTGGGCTCTTGGGCTCTTGGTCATTAGATAAAGGGAGGCCGCCCTGATTCCTGCCTAAATGCTCGGCAGATTCCACTCGCAAGGGTGTGATGTCCTCGATTAACTCTCTTTTCCAAAATGCCTGTCATCCTCCTGAACTTTGAAATATGCATTTCCTCCCGGCCGCATGTTCTACACTTTGTGCTTGCAGACATTTGATGCAAATACGCAGTCAAGACGTGTACATTCGATTTTGGCTACTAATTCCTTGCATTTCGCCAGGGGACACCGGAAGACGTAGATACAACGTTCTGTGTACTAAGAATAGCGCTAGCCTCGCTAGACATCGTATTTCCACGTAAAACAACACATCAAAGAGCTCGAAATGGTCAAAAGCACGTTCTGACCTCAAACAAGACATCAAACAGCTCAAAACTCTCAAAAGCACCTCCCTTACACGACTCCGTCATTGAACTCATTCTTGGATGCGAGATTGTTTGTTTTGCCTTCGTGAACCTAAAGTCTAAGTGCTAAAATTCCAATCCAAAGACAGCTAGCTTCGTTGTCGAGTGGTTAAGGCCTTCGCCTCTGAATTCAGAGTGCTAACTTTTAGGGTTCAAATCCGGCTTCAGCCGACAAACTTTTGCAGATCGAACTTGTTATTTTTTTGCTTAGGTTGAACATATTTTGGTTGCATTGGAGTTAAATGGCATAAAATATATTTTTTTATGCATTAGGATTTTGGATTCGAATTTGAAATTAATGTCTATCAAACAAATGTAGGCCTAAACGTTGAGTATCAAGTGAAATGTGGTCATTTTCATAATGTATGAGTTACTTTTTAAATCTCAGAAAAAACGTCATGTCAAGGTCAAACAGTATGTGAAGGTCAAACAGGAATCTTGAAGACCTAAGTACTGCCGCGGCAGTCCTAGTTATTAGGTCTTCAAGACAAAGTCGTGAAGACCTATTGTTTTTACACTTATTCTTCAAGTTTTTTTTATTATTATTTGTACTTTTTTTGTGACTGAGCTACAGTCCAAACGGCTACTCCAAATTCGCCCAAACTTGACATGCACATACCCCTTACCCTGGAATCGACATGCGAAGCTTTTTAGCAAAATCGGTTCGTTAATTAAGGGTCCAGGTCGAATCCAAAATCGAAAATTTAACATTGATTTTTTTTTCAAAATGCACTTAGACACTTAAATTTTTTTTTAAAACAAGCGCAATGAAAAATAATGAAGAAAAGGAAATCAGGACCAATTCGTTGGTCACGTGGTTTGGCCGCCATCTTGCTTTTAATGCATTTACGACCGTTTCCGACCCCATCCACCTTTGACAATCTTCTCCTCTGAAGATACTTGCACTAGAGAGCTGAAATTCATACGGAATGTACCTGAAGTATTGTAGATTTGAATTTATAGATTTAAAAGACCTAACCTTAATACTTTTTGTCCTGTGACCTTTCAAAGTTGACAAAAATCTCAAAATCGCCAACTTCAAGGGCAGATAACTCAAAAACCAGACCGTAGAACTTAATGAATTTTGCATGAGACTTAGACATGAGCAAGGTCTTCAAGATAAAAGAATAAAATCGCTAGCGAACAGTCATTTCCGGTCAGGAGGAAGGGTCAAATTTTGCATATGGAAAAGTGGTGTTTTGCTGAGTATGTTTCAACCCTCTTTAACAAACATTCATGTGAAGGTCAAACATGCATGTGAAGGTCAAACAGTATGTCAAGGTCAAACAGGAATCTTGAAGACCTAAGTACTGCCGCGGCAGTCCTAGTTAGGTCTTCAAGACAAAGTCTGGAAGACCTATTGTTATTATCCGATTTCTTCAAGTTTTTTATTATTATTATTTGTACTTTTTTTGTGAGAGAGCTACAGCTCAAACGGCTGCTTCAAATTTGACAAAACTTGGCATGCAGATAGCCCTTACCCTGGAATCGACGTGCGAAGCTTTTGAAAATCGAATTTCGATTTGTGCTTGAGTTATCTCCCTTTGAAGTTGAAACTTCATACCTCCATTTCTCGAAAACTAAGAAAGATAACCGCACAAAACTTTCACCAAAATGTGGGCATCAACATTCCCCATCGAATAAACACATAGCCGTTTTCGCCCGTAATAATAGATTTTTTGCTATTTTCAAAAAACTGAAATTTTGTCGCAATTTCGGGATTTTGGCAATACGCGTCTCTGAAAATCATCTCCTCATTAACGGCAAGACATACAGCAGTGTTTGATAGCTCAAATGAAAGCTAAAAGAACTGCCAAGAAAGTAGCGAGCCGTTTTTTTGAATTTTGATCTAGAGCGCGAGTTATCTGCCCTTGAAAATGGACATTTTTTAAAAGCATCATTTTTCATGTTACGTTCAAAGGGACATTACTCGGTAAGGGAATGTCAGATAAGAAATCTATTTGATGTTTTCTGTTCTACAATGATTGTTGAACAAATTCACTGCAGGTCATTATTATGTAAAAGTTGATATTAAAGGAAATATGTGGACATAAACAGATTTTTTACAATTTGGGGCGATTTTAACATTTTTCGAGGGGTATTTTACTTTGATAATTTTAGTGTCAAAACTATTACAGATAGACATTTTATCGTTGTTGTTTTGTGAAGCAGATGTAATGAGTAGACAGAAAAAAATTAACAACAAGTCATGATACATTATTTTCTGTCCATGACCGGTCCTTGAATATTGTGATTTTTGGAAAATCCGAATTTTTAACAAATTCCAAAGTTTCACAGTTTCTTTATTAAGTAAGATATCTTTAAATTGATTGCATTTTTACATGCGCTATTCCAAGCACAACCTTTGCTATATTGCACTTTATCATGAAAATGTTGATAATTAAGGAGCTAGAGGGACCAACATGAAGTAGGGCTCTAAAACTAATCAAATTTCAGTGTTTTCAACGAAGTTCCACAGTTCATTACTCCATTACTATTTAAGTTATCAAAACAAAACATACATCTTTGTATGTAGATAAACAAGACCAACATTGTTTCTGATATACCTTATTACTAAAATATCAATTGTTAAAGTGTTAGGTTACATTACATTATACAGGGGTCTGAAACAGTCAACTTTAAATTACAGCCTTTAATCACATGTATCTGGCAAATCGTGATAGATACTTCAACCTTATTTTTTTCTGCTTCTAGGAATAGTATTCTCTAAAGAATGATGGCATAACTGACATTTGCCACCATGGTGATTTTTTCTGAAAAGTCTTTAACACTGAATATCAAGTGAAATTTGGTCATTTTGATAATGTATTAGTTACTTTTTAAATCTCAGAAAAAACGTCATGTCAAGGTCAAACAGTATGTGAAGGTCAAACAGGAATCTTGAAGACCTAAGTACTGCCGCGGCAGTCCTAGTTATTATTATTATTATTTGTACTTTTTTTGTGAGAAAGCTCCAGCTCAAACGGCTGCTCCAAATTTGACAAAACTTGGCATGCAGAGAGCCCTTACCCTGGAATCGACGTGCGAAGCTTTTGGGCAAAATCGGTTCATTCATTAAGGGTCCAGTTCGAATCCAAAATCGAAAATTTAACATTGATTTTTTTTTCAAAATGCACTTAGAGACTTAATTTTTTTTTAAAAGAAGCGCAATGAAAAATAATGAAAAAAAGGAAATCAGGACAAATTCGTAGGTCACGTGGTTCGGCCGTCATCTTGCTTTTAGTGCAATTTTCATCGTTTCCGACCCCACCCACCTTTGACAATCTTCTCCTCTGAAGATACTTGCACTAGAGAGCTGAAATTTATACTGAATGTAGCTGAGGTATTGTTTTCTTTAAATCGTAAAGTTGTAAGACTTAACCTTAATACTTTTTGTGCTGTGACCTTTCAAAGTTGACCAAAATCTGAAAATCACCAACTTCAAGGGCACATAACTCAAAAACCAGACATTAGAACTTAATGATTTTTGCATGAGAGTTAGACATCAGCAAGGTCTTTAAGATAAAAGAATAAAATCGATCGCGAACAGTCACTTCCGGTCAGGAGGAAGGGTCAAACTTTGCATATTAAAAAGTGATGTTTTGGTCGGAATGGTTTAAACCTCTTTAACAAACATCCATGTGAAGGTCAAACATGCATGTGAAGGTCAAACAGTATGTGAAGGTCAAAGAGGAATCTTGAAGACCTAAGTACTGCCGCGGCAGTCCTAGTTATTATTATTATTATTATTATTTGTACTTTTTTTGTGAGAAAGCTCCAGCTCAAACGGCTGCTCCAAATTTGACAAAACTTGGCATGCAGATAGCCCTTACCCTGGAATCGACGTGCGAAGCTTTTGGGCAAAATCGGTTCATTCATGAAGGGTCCAGGTCGAATCCAAAATCGAAAATTTAACATTGATTTTTTTTTCAAAATGCACTTAGAGACTTAATTTTTTTTTTAAAAGAAGCGCAATGAAAAATAATGAAAAAAAGGAAATCAGGACAAATTCGTAGGTCACGTGGTTCGGCCGCCATCTTGCTTTTAGTCCAATATTCATCGTTTCCGACCCCACCCACCTTTGACAATCTTCTCCTCTGAAGATACTTGCACTATAGAGCTGAAATTCATACTGAATGTAGCTGAGGTATTGTTTTCTTCAAATCGTAAAGTTGTAAGACCTAACCTTAATACGCCATCTTGCTTTTAGTCCAATATTCATCGTTTCCGACCCCACCCACCTTTGACAATCTTCTCCTCTGAAGATACTTGCACTATAGAGCTGAAATTCATACTGAATGTAGCTGAGGTATTGTTTTCTTCAAATCGTAAAGTTGTAAGACCTAACCTTAATACTTTTTGTGCTGTGACCTTTCAAAGTTGACCAAAATCTCAAAATCACCAAATTCAAGGTCAGATAACTCAAAAACCAGACCTTAGAACTTAATGATTTTTGCATGAAAGTTAGACATTAGCAAGGTCTTTAAGTTAAAAGAATAAAATCGCTCGCGAACAGTCACTTCCGGTCAGGAGGAAGGTCAAACTTTCCATTTTAAAAGTCATGTTTTGGTCTGTGTGGTTTAAACCTCTTTAACAAACATGCATGTGAAGGTCAAACATGCATGTGAAGGTCAAACAGTATGTGAAGGTCAAACAGGAATCTTGAAGACCTAAGTACTGCCGCGGCAGTCCTAGTTAGGTCTTCAAGACAAAGTCGTGAAGACCTATTGTTTTTATCCGTTTTCTTCAAGTTTTTTTTTTTTTTTTTTTTTATTATTATTATTTGTACTTTTTTTGTGAGAAAGCTACAGCTCAAACGGCTGCTCCAAAATTGACAAAACTTGGCATGCAGATAGCCCTTACCCTGGAATCGACGTGCGAAGCTTTTGGGCAAAATCGGTTCATTCATTAAGGGTCCAGGTCGAATCCAAAATCGAAAATTTAACATTGATTTTTTTTTCAAAATGCACTTAGAGACTTTTTTTTTTTTTTAAAAGAAGCGCAATGAAAAATAATCAAAAAAAGGAAATCAGGACGAATTCGTAGGTCACGTGCTTTGGCCGCCATCTTGCTTTTAGTGCAATTTTCACCATTTCCGACCCCACCCGCCTTTGACAATCTTCTCCTCTGAAGATACTTGCACTACAGAGCTGAAATTCATACTGAATGTAGCTGAGGTATTGTTTTCTTCAAATCGTAAAGTTGTAAGACCTAACCTTAATACTTTTTGTGCTGTGACCTTTCAAAGTTGACCAAAATCGCAAAATCGCCAAATTCAAGGGCACATAGCTCAAAAACCAGACCTTAGAACTTAATGATTTTTGCATGAGAGTTAGACATTGGCAAGGTCTTTCAGATAAAAGAATAAAATCGCTCGCGAACAGTCACTTCCGGTCAGGAGGAAGGGTTAAACTTTGCATTTTAAAAAGTGGTGTTTTGCTGCATATGTTTGAACCCTCTTTAACAAACATTCATGTGAAGGTCAAACATGCATGTGAAGGTCAAACAGTATGTGAAGGTCAAAGAGGAATCTTGAAGACCTAAGTACTGCCGCGGCAGTCCTAGTTATTATTATTATTTGTACTTTTTTTGTGAGGACGCTACAGCTCAAACGGCTGCTCCAAATTTGACAAAACTTGGCATGCAGATAGCCCGTACCCTGGAATCGACGTGCGAAGCTTTTGAAAATCGAATTTCGATTTGTGCTTGAGTTATCTCCCTTTGAAGTTGAAACTTCATACCTCCATTTCTCGAAAACTAAGAAAGATAACCGCACAAAACTTTCACCAAAATGTGGGCATCAACATTCCCCATCGAATAAACACATAGCCGTTTTCGGCCGTAATAATAGATTTTTGGCTATTTTCCAAAAACTGAAATTTTGGCGCAATTTCGCGATGTTGACAGTGCTCGTCTTTGAAAACTATCTCCTCATTAACGACAAGACATAGAGCAGAGTTTGATAGCTTAAATAAAAGCTAAAAGAACTGCCAAGAAAGTAGCGAGCCGTTTTTTTGAATTTTGATCTAGAACGCGAGTTATCTGCCCTTGAAAATGGACATTTTTTAAAAGCATCATTTTTCATGTTACGTTCAAAGGGACATTACTCTGTAAGGGAATGTCAAATAAGAAATCTGTTTGATGCATTCTGTTCCACAGTGATTGTTGAACAGATTCACTACAGATTATTATTATATAAAATTTGATATTAAAGGAAATATGTGGACATAAAGAGATTTTTTACATTTTTCGGCGACTTTAACATTTATCGAGGGTTATTTTACTTTGAGAATTTTCGTTTCAAAATTGTTACAGATAGAAATTTTATCATTGATGTTTTGTGAAGCAGATGTAATGAGTAGACAGAAAAAAATATCAACAAGTCATGAAAAAATTTTTTCGGTCCATGACCGGTCCTTGAATATTGCGATTTTTGGAAAATCCTCATTTTTAGCACATTTCACAGTTTCACAGTTTCTTTATTAAGAAAGTTATCATTAAATTGATTGTATTTTCACATGCGCCATTCCAAGCACAACTTTAGCTATGTTGTACTCTATCATAAAAATTTTGATAGTTAAGGAGATAGAAGGACCAACATGGAGTAGGGGTAAAACAATCTTCAAATTTCAGTGTTTTCTTTACTTTACAACGTTAAATCACATGTATCTCGAAAACGGTGAGAGATAATTTAACCAAATTTTTTTCTGCTACTAGGAATAATATTCTCTGAAGAATGGTGTCATAGCTGACATTGGCCACCATGATGAATTTTTCTGAAAAGTCTTTAACACTAAATGTCAAGTGGAATTTGGTCATTTTGATAATGTATTAGCTACTGTTTACCTCTTAGACAAAAAGTCATGTGAAAGTCAAACAGTATGTGAAGTTCAAAGAGGAATCTTGAAGACCTAAGTATTGACGCGTCAATCCTAGTTAGGTCTTCAAGACAAAGTCGTGAAGACCTATTGTTTTTATCCGATTTCTTCAAGTTTATTATTATTATTATTATTTGTACTTTTTTTGTGAGAACGATTCTGACCAAACGGCTGCTCCAATTTCGCCCAAACTTGACATGGAGATACCTCTTAACCTGGAATCGACGTGCGAAGCTTTTGGGCAAAATCGGTTCATTCATTAAGGGTCCAGTTCGAATCCAAACTCGAAAATTTAACATTGATTTTTTTTTCAAAATGCACTTAGAGACTTAATTTTTTTTTTAAAAGAAGTGCAATGAAAAATAATGAAAAAAAGTAAATCATGGCAAATTCGTAGGTCACGTGCTTTGGCCGCCATTTTGCTTTTAGTGCAATTTTCACCGTTTCTGACCCCACCCGCCTTTGACAATCTTCTCCTCTGAAGATACTTGCACTACAGAGCTGAAATTCATACTGAATGTAGCTGAGGTATTGTTTTCTTCAAATCGTAAAGTTGTAAGACCTAACCTTAATACTTTTTGTGCTGTGACCTTTCAAAGTTGACCAAAATCTCAAAATCACCAAATTCAAGGGCAGATAACTCAAAAACCAGACCTTAGAACTTCATGATTTTTGCATGAGAGTTAGACATCAGCATGGTCTTAAAGTTAAAAGAATAAAATCGCTCGCGAACAGTCACTTCCGGTCAGGAGGAAGGGTCAAAGTTTGCATTTTAAAAAGTCATGTTTTGGTCTGTATGGTTTAAACCTCTTTAACAAACATGCATGTGAAGGTCAAACATGCATGTGAAGGTCAAACAGTATCTGAAGGTCAAAGAGGAATCTTGAAGACCTAAGTACTGCCGCGGCAGTCCTAGTTATTATTATTATTGTTATTATTATTTGTACTTTTTTTGTGAGAAAGATTCTGACCAAACCGCTAGATCAATTTCGCCCAAACTTAACATGGAGATACCTCTTAACCTGGAATCGACGTGCGAAGCTTTTGGGCAAAATCGGTTCATTCATTAAGGGCCCAGTTCGAATCCAAAATCGAAAATTTAACATTGATTTTTTTTTCAAAATGCACTTAGAGACTTAAATTTTTTTTTAAAAGAAGCGCAATGAAAAATAATGAAAAAAAGTAAATCATGGCAAATTCGTAGGTCACGTGCTTTGGCCGCCATTTTGCTTTTAGTGCAATTTCGCGATGTTGACAGTGCTCGTCTTTGAAAACTATCTCCTCATTAACGACAAGACATAGAGCAGAGTTTGATAGCTTAAATAAAAGCTAAAAGAACTGCCAAGAAAGTAGCGAGCCGTTTTTTTGAATTTTGATCTAGAACGCGAGTTATCTGCCCTTGAAAATGGACATTTTTTAAAAGCATCATTTTTCATGTTACGTTCAAAGGGACATTACTCTGTAAGGGAATGTCAAATAAGAAATCTGTTTGATGCATTCTGTTCCACAGTGATTGTTGAACAGATTCACTACAGATTATTATTATATAAAATTTGATATTAAAGGAAATATGTGGACATAAAGAAATTTTTAAAAATTTTCGGCGACTTTAACATTTATCGAGGGTTATTTTACTTTGAGAATTTTCGTTTCAAAATTGTTACAGATAGAAATTTTATCATAAATGTTTTGTGAAGCAGATGTAATGAGTAGACAGAAAAAAATATCAACAAGTCATGAACAATTTTTTTCGGTCCATGACCGGTCCTTGAATATTGCGATTTTTGGAAAATCCTCATTTTTAGCACATTTCACAGTTCCACAGTTTCTTTATTAAGAAAGTTATCATTAAATTGATTGTATTTTCACATGCGCCATTCCAAGCACAACTTTAGCTATGTTGTACTCTATCATAAAATATTTTATAGTTAAGGAGATAGAAGGACCAACATGGAGTAGGGGTAAAACAATCTTCAAATTTCAGTGTTTTCTTTACTTTACAACGTTAAATCACATGTATCTCGAAAACGGTGAGAGATAATTTAACCAAATTTTTTTCTGCTACTAGGAATAATATTCTCTGAAGAATGGTGTCATAGCTGACATTGGCTACATGATGAATTTTTCTGAAAAGTCTTTAACACTGAATGTCAAGTGGAATTTGGTCATTTTGATAATGTATTAGCTACTGTTTACCTCTTAGACAAAAAGTCATGTGAAAGTCAAACAGTATGTGAAGTTCAAAGAGGAATCTTGAAGACCTAAGTATTGACGCGTCAATCCTAGTTATTATTATTATTATTTGTACGATTTTGTGACAGTGATTCTGAGCTTACCAATGAATGTATTTTCATGAAACTTTTAGGACTGATAGAGTATCACCTGAACTGGCTCTGCGAAGCTTTTGAATTTCGAATTTCAATTTGTTCTTGAGTTATCTCCCTTTGAAGTTAAAACTTCATACCTCAATTTCTCGAAAACTAAGAAAGATAATCGCACAAAACTTTCACCAAAATGTGGGCATCAACATTAGCCATCAAATAAGCCCATAGCCGTTTACGGCCGTAATAATAGATTTTTGGCTATTTTCAAAAAACTGAAATTTTGGTGCAATTTCGCGATTTTAACAGTGTTCGTCTTTGAAAATTTTCTTCTCAATAACGGCAAGACATACAGCAGTGTTTGATAGCTCAAATGAAAGCTAAAAGAACTGCCAAGAAAGTATCGAGCCGTTTTTTGGAATTTTCATCGAGAACGTGAGTTATCTGCCCTTGAAAATGGACATTTTTTTAAAGCATCATTTTTCATGTTACGTTCAAAGGGACATTACTCTGTAAGGGAATGTCAAATAAGAAATCTGTTTGATGCATTCTGTTCCACAATGATTGTTGAACAAATTCACTACAGATTATTATCATATAAAAGTTGATATTAAAGAAAATATGTGGACATAAAGAGATTTTTTACATTTTTCGGCGATTTTAACATCTTTCGATGGTTATTTTACTTTGAGAATTTTAGTTTCAAAACTGTTACAGATAGAAATTTTATCATTGATGTTTTGTGAAGCAGATGTAATGAGTAGACGGAAAAAAATATCAACAAGTGATGATAAAAAAAATTCTGTCCATGACCAGTCCTTGAATATTGCGATTTTGGGAAAATCCTCATTTTTAGCACATTTCAAGGTTCGACAGTTTCTTTATTATTAAAGATATCTTTTAATTGATTGTGTTTTCTCATACGCCATTCCAAGCACAACTTTTGCTATGTTGTACTTTATCATAAAAATTTTGATAGTTAAGGAGATAGAAGGACCAACATGGAGTAGGGGTAAAAAAATCTTCAAATTTCAGTGTTTTCTTTACATTACAACGTTAAATCACATGTATCTCGAAAACGGTGGGAGATAATTTAACCAAATTTTTTTCTGCTACTAGGAATAATATTCTCTGAAGAATGATGTCATAGCTGACATTGGCCACCATGATGAATTTTTCTGAAAAGTCTTTAACACTGAATATCAAGTGGAATTTGGTCATTTTGATAATGTATTAGCTACTGTTTACCTCTTAGACAAAAAGTCATGTGAAGGTCAAACAGTATGTGAAGGTCAAAGAGGAATCTGAAGACCTAAGTATTGACGCGTCAATCCTAGTTAGGTCTTCAAGACAAAGTCGTGAAGACCTATTGTTTTTATCCGATTTCTTCAAGTTTATTATTATTAGGTCTTCAAGACAAAGTCGTGAAGACCTATTGTTTTTATCCGATTTCTTCAAGTTTATTATTATTATTATTATTATTTGTACTTTTTTTGTTGAAACGATTCTGACCAAACGGCTGCTCCAATTTCGCCCAAACTTGACATGGAGATACCTCTTAACCTGGAATCGACGTGCGAAGCTTTTGGGCAAAATCGGTTCATTCATTAAGGGTCCAGTTCGAATCCAAAATCGAAAATTTAACATTGATTTTTTTTTCAAAATGCACTTAGAGACTTAAATTTTTTTTTAAAAGAAGCGCAATGAAAAATAATGAAAAAAAGTGAATCATGGCAAATTCGTAGGTCACGTGGTTCGGGCGCCATCTTGCTTTTAGTGCAATTTTCATCGTTTCCGACCCCACCCACCTTTGACAATCTTCTCCTCTGAAGATACTTGCACTAGAGAGCTGAAATTCATACTGAATGTAGCTGAGGTATTGTTTTCTTCAAATCGTAAAGTTGTAAGACCTAACCTTAATACTTTTTGTGCTGTGACCTTTCAAAGTTGACCAAAATCTGAAAATCACCAACTTCAAGGGCAGATAACTCAAAAACCAGACCTTAGAACTTAATCATTTTTGCATGAGAGTTAGACATCAGCAAGGTCTTTAAGTTAAAAGAATAAAATCGCTCGCGAACAGTCATTTCCGGTCACGAGGAAGGGTCAAACTTTGCCTATGGAAATGTGGTGTTTTGCTGGGTATGTTTTAACCCTCTTTAACAAACATGCATGTGAAGGTCAAACATGCATGTGAAGGTCAAACAGTATGTGAAGGTCAAACAGGAATCTTGAAGACCTAAGTACTGCCGCGGCAGTCCTAGTTATTATTATTATTATTTGTACTTTTTTTGTGAGAACGATTCTGACCAAACGGCTGCTCCAATTTCGCCCAAACTTGACATGGAGATACCTCTTAACCTGGAATCGACGTGCGAAGCTTTTGGGCAAAATCGGTTCATTCATTAAGGGTCCAGGTCGAATCCAAACTCGAAAATTTAACATTGATTTTTTTTTCAAAATGCACTTACAGACTTAATTTTTTTTTTAAAAGAAGCGCAATGAAAAATAATGAAAAAAAGTAAATCATGGCAAATTCGTAGGTCACGTGGTTCGGCCGCCATCTTGCTTTTAGTGCAATTTCGCGATGTTGACAGTGCTCGTCTTTGAAAACTATCTCCTCATTAACGACAAGACATAGAGCAGAGTTTGATAGCTTAAATAAAAGCTAAAAGAACTGCCAAGAAAGTAGCGAGCCGTTTTTTTGAATTTTGATCTAGAACGCGAGTTATCTGCCCTTGAAAATGGACATTTTTTAAAAGCATCATTTTTCATGTTACGTTCAAAGGGACATTACTCTGTAAGGGAATGTCAAATAAGAAATCTGTTTGATGCATTCTGTTCCACAATGATTGTTGAACAGATTCACTACAGATTATTATTATATAAAATTTGATATTAAAGGAAATATGTGGACATAAAGAAATTTTTTACATTTTATGGCGACTTTAACATTTATCGAGGGTTATTTTACTTTGAGAATTTTCGTTTCAAAATTGTTACAGATAGAAATTTTATCATTAATGTTTTGTGAAGCAGATGTAATGAGTAGACAGAAAAAAATATCAACAAGTCATGAACAATTTTTTTCGGTCCATGACCGGTCCTTGAATATTGCGATTTTTGGAAAATCCTCATTTTTAGCACATTTCACAGTTCCACAGTTTCTTTATTAAGAAAGTTATCATTAAATTGATTGTATTTTCACATGCGCCATTCCAAGCACAACTTTAGCTATGTTGTACTCTATCATAAAAATTTTGATAGTTAAGGAGATAGAAGGACCAACATGGAGTAGGGGTAAAAAAATCTTCAAATTTCAGTGTTTTCTTTACATTACAACGTTAAATCACATGTATCTCGAAAACGGTGGGAGATAATTTAACCAAATTTTTTTCTGCTACTAGCAATAATATTCTCTGAAGAATGATGTCATAGCTGACATTGGCCACCATGATGAATTTTTCTGAAAAGTCTTTAACACTGAATATCAAGTGGAATTTGGTCATTTTGATAATGTATGAGCTACTGTTTACCTCTTAGACAAAAAGTCATGTGAAGGTCAAACAGTATGTGAAGGTCAAACAGGAATCTTGAAGACCTAAGTACTGCCGCGGCAGTCCTAGTTAGGTCTTCAAGACAAAGTCGTGAAGACCTATTGTTTTTACACTTATTCTTCAAGTTTTTTTTATTATTATTTGTACTTTTTTTGTGACTGAGCTACAGTCCAAACGGCTGCTCCAAATTCGCCCAAACTTGACATGCAGATACCCCTTACCCTGGAATCGACATGCGAAGCTTTTGAGCAAAATCGGTTTATTCATTAAGGGTCCAGGTCGAATCCAAAATCGAAAATTTAACATTGATTTTTTTTTCAAAATGCACTTACAGACTTAAATTTTTTTTTAAAAGAAGCGCAATGAAAAATAATGAAGAAAAGGAAATCAGCACCAATTCGTTGGTCACGTGGTTTGGCCGCCATCTTGCTTTTAGTGCATTTTCGACCGTTTCCGACCCCACCCACCTTTGACAATCTTCTCCTCTGAAGATACTTGCACTTGAGAGCTGAAATTCATACTGAATGTAGCTGAGGTATTGTAGATTTGAATTTATAGATTTGAAAGACCTAACCTTAATACTTTTTGTGCTTTGACCTTTCAAAGTTTACCAAAATCTCAAAATTGCCAACTTCAAGGGCAGATAACTAAAAAACCAGACCATAGAACTTAATGATTTTTGCATGAGACTTAGACATTAGCAAGGTATTTCAGATAAAAGAATAAAATCGCTCGCGAACAGTCATTTCCGGTCAAGAGGAAGGGTCAAAGTTTGCATTTTTTAAAACGGGTGTTTTGGTGGGTATGTTGGAAAAATCCTTGTTAACCAACAACACATGATACATACATGTTCTATATTTCATATGAAAGCCAAAAGAAAATATAATCTTTGATAATTCTCATTAAAATTAGATTAAACATTACATTGAATTTGGAGCACTTAAGTGTGGTTAATCATACTTTCGTTTTGAAGGATTCTGATATAAGAATGATTTAAAAAATTGTACTTCATTGACAATAAAACACTAGGAAAACATACTATACATCGATGGCTACGCTTGTTGAAGACAAAAACCTTTTGTGTAGTACTTCATTATAAAATTGTTCACAGTAAATGACTCATAAGCTAAATTATCTAATTTTTTTAGATAAAGCTTGATATTTGCGGCAGATGTCGCATCGATCACCGTTTCTTTACTTTTTCATGCTCTTAAACAAATAATGTATGCATATAAAGACAAATCTCTCCTCTAAACAATGGTAAAATCAATTTTGAAATGTCTCTAATGGTTCGGCAGATAGGAATGCTGCACGGTTAATTTTGGGGAAAAACTAGAAAAACTTTACACTGATAGATTTGATACATTTAAATAACAATGAAATTGTGTACATTCAACAATACTTATTTTAGAAGAAAAAGCTATGTGAAGAAAAGCTCTTTTCTAATTGTCAATTAAACTCTTTGTTTGGGACTGACGACAAATCGTGCAAGTGGACTAAACACACTTTGAAAGCCTTTATGGTCAAGATTTATTTTCAAGACCAAAGGCACGGGTCAGTGCGTAGGTACAAGCAAATGTACCTTCCCTTAATTGAAAAGGGCATAACGACGGCCACTATCAGCTCTTGGGCTCTTGGGCTCTTGGTCATTAGATAAAGGGAGGCCGTCCTGATTCCTGCCTAAATGCTCGGCAGATTCCACTCGCAAGGGTGTGACGTCCTCGATTAACTCTCTTTTCCAAAATGCCTGTCGTCCTCCTGAACTTTGAAATATGCATTTCCTCCCGGCCGCATGTTCTACACTTTGTGCTTGCAGACATTTGATGCAAATACGCAGTCAAGACGTGTACATTCGATTTTGGTTACTAATTCCTTGCATTTCGCCAGGGGACACCGGAAGACGTAGATACAACGTTCTGTGTACTAAGAATAGCGCTAGCCTCGCTAGACATCGTATTTCCACGTAAAACAACACATCAAAGAGCTCGAAATGGTCAAAAGCACGTTCTGACCTCAAACAAGACATCAAACAGCTCAAAACTCTCAAAAGCACCTCCCTTACACGACTCCGTCATTGAACTCATTCTTGGATGCGAGATTGTTTGTTTTGCCTTCGTGAACCTAAAGTCTAAGTGCTAAAATTCCAATCCAAAGACAGCTAGCTTCGTTGTCGAGTGGTTAAGGCCTTCGCCTCTGAATTCAGAGTGCTAACTTTTAGGGTTCAAATCCGGCTTCAGCCGACAAACTTTTGCAGATCGAACTTGTTATTTTTTTGCTTAGGTTGAACATATTTTGGTTGCATTGGAGTTAAATGGCATAAAATATATTTTTTTATGCATTAGGATTTTGGATTCGAATTTGAAATTAATGTCTATCAAACAAATGTAGGCCTAAACGTTGAGTATCAAGTGAAATGTGGTCATTTTCATAATGTATGAGTTACTTTTTAAATCTCAGAAAAAACGTCATGTCAAGGTCAAACAGTATGTGAAGGTCAAACAGGAATCTTGAAGACCTAAGTACTGCCGCGGCAGTCCTAGTTAGGTCTTCAAGACAAAGTCTGAAGACCTATTGTTATCGTCCGGATTATTATTATTATTATTTGGACGTTTTTTTGTTCCACCATTTCTGACCTTATTAGTGATACGATTTGCATTACAATTTCAGGGAATGTAGAGGGTCCCCTAACTTAGATTTGTGTCGAGCCAGATTTTCGAATTTCGATTTTGTTTTTGAGTTATCTCCCCTTAAAGTCAAAACTTCAAACCTCAATTTATCGGTTACTATGGGAGATAATCTCACAAAACTTTCACCAAAATGTGGACAACAACATTCCCCATTGATAAAGCCCATAGCGGTGTTCGGCCGTATAAATAGATTTTTTGCTATTTTCGAAAAACTGGAAATTTTGTGAAATTTCACGGTTCTGACGGTACGCGTCTTTAAAAATCTTCTCCTCACAAACGGCAATACTTACAGACTAGTGTGATAGCTCGTTAGAAAGCTTAATTAGTGTGTAAAAAAGTTTTCTGGGCGGAATTTTAAATTTCGACCTGTGACTTGAGTTATCTGCCCTTGAAATTCGACATTTTTTTGAAGGGTCATTTTTCGTGTTACTTTCAAAGGGAGGTTACTCTGTAAGGAAATGTCAAATAAGAAATCTGTTTGATGCATTCTGTTCTACAATGATAGTTGAACAAATTCACTACAGATCATTATCATATAAAAGTTGATATTAAAGGAAATATGTGGACATGAAGAGACTTTTTACATTTTTCGGCGATTTTAACATTTTTCGAGGGTTATTTTACTTTGAGAATTTTAGTTTCAAAACTGTGACAGATAGAAATTTTATCATTGATGTTTTGTGAAGCAGATGTAATGAGTACACAGAAAAAAATATCAACAAGTCACGATAAAAAAATTTCGGTCCATGACCAGTCCTTGAATATTGCGATTTTTGGAAAATTCGCGTTTTTAGCACATTTCAAAGTTCCACAGTTTCTTTATCAAGAAAGATATCATAAAATTGATTGTATTTTCACATGCGCCAGTCCAAGCACAACTTTTGCTATGTTGTACTTTATCATAAAAATGTTGATAGTTAAGGAGCTAGAAGGACCAACATGGAGTAGGGGTCTAAAAATCTTCAAATTTCAGTGTTTTCAATAAAGTTCCAAAATTCATTTCTCCATTACTATTTGAGTTATCAAAACACGACAAACATCTTTGTATGTGGATAAACATGACCTCTTAGACAAAAAGTCATGTGAAGGTCAAACAGTATGTGAAGGTCAAAGAGGAATCTTGAAGACCTAAGTATTGACGCGTCAATCCTAGTTATTATTATTATTATTTGTACGATTTTGTGACAGTGATTCAGAGCTTACCAATGAATGTATTTTCATGAAACTTTCAGGACTGATAGAGTATCACCTGAACTGGCTATGCGAAGCTTTTGAATTTCGAATTTCAATTTGTTCTTGAGTTATCTCCCTTTGAAGTTAAAACTTCATACCTCAATTTCTCGAAAACTAAGAAAGATAATCGCACAAAACTTTCACCAAAATGTGGGCATCAACATTACCCATCAAATAAGCGCATAGCCGTTTTCGGCCGTAATAATAGATTTTTGGCTATTTTCAAAAAACTGAAATTTTGGCGCAATTTCGCGATTTTAACAGTGTTCGTCTTTGAAAATCTTCTTCTCAATAACGGCAAGACATACAGCAGTGTTTGATAGCTCAAATGAAAGCTAAAAGAACTGCCAAGAAAGTGTCGAGCCGTTTTTTGGAATTTCCATCGAGAACGTGAGTTATCTGCCCTTGAAAATGGACATTTTTTTAAAGCATCATTTTTCATGTTACGTTCAAAGGGACATTACTCTGTAAAGGAATGTCAAATAAGAAATCTGTTTGATGCATTCTGTTCCACAATGATTGTTGAACAAATTCACTACAGATTATTATCATATAAAAGTTGATATTAAAGAAAATATGTGGACATAAAGAGATTTTTTACATTTTTCGGGGATTTTAACATCTTTCGAGGGTTATTTTACTTTGAGAATTTTAGTTTCAAAACTGTTACAGATAGAAATTTTATCATTGATGTTTTGTGAAGCAGATGTAATTAGTAGACAGAAAAAAATATCAACAAGTGATGATAAAAAAAATTCTGTCCATGACCAGTCCTTGAATATTGCGATTTTGGGAAAATCCTCATTTTTAGCACATTTCAAGGTTCCACAGTTTCTTTATTAATAAAGATATCTTTTAATTGATTGTGTTTTCTCATACGCCATTCCAAGCACAACTTTTGCTATGTTGTACTTTATCATAAAAATTTTGATAGTTAAGGAGATAGAAGGACCAACATGGAGTAGGGGTAAAAAAATCTTCAAATGTCAGTGTTTTCTTTACATTACAACGTTAAATCACATGTATCTCGAAAACGGTGGGAGATAATTTAACCAAATTTTTTTCTGCTACTAGGAATAATATTCTCTGAAGAATGATGTCATAGCTGACATTGGCCACCATGATGAATTTTTCTGAAAAGTCTTTAACACTGAATAACAAGTGGAATTTGGTCATTTTGATAATGTATTAGCTACTGTTTACCTCTTAGACAAAAAGTCATGTGAAGGTCAAACAGTATGTGAAGGTCAAAGAGGAATCTGAAGACCTAAGTATTGACACGTCAATCCTAGTTATTATTATTATTTGTACGATTTTGTGACAGTGATTCTGAGCTTACCAATGAATGTATTTTCATGAAACTTTCAGGACTGATAGAGTATCACCTGAACTGGCTATGCGAAGCTTTTGAATTTCGAATTTCAATTTGTTCTTGAGTTATCTCCCTTTGAAGTTAAAACTTCATACCTCAATTTCTCGAAAACTAAGAAAGATAATCGCACAAAACTTTCACCAAAATGTGGGCATCAACATAACCCATCAAATAAGCGCATAGCCGTTTTCGGCCGTAATAATAGATTTTTGGCTATTTTCAAAAAACTGAAATTTTGGTGCAATTTCGCGATTTTAACAGTGTTCGTCTTTGAAAATCTTCTTCTCAATAACGGCAAGACATACAGCAGTGTTTGATAGCTCAAATGAAAGCTAAAAGAACTGCCAAGAAAGTATCGAGCCGTTTTTTGGAATTTTCATCGAGAACGTGAGTTATCTGCCCTTGAAAATGGACATTTTTTTAAAGCATCATTTTTCATGTTACGTTCAAAGGGACATTACTCTGTAAGGGAATGTCAAATAAGAAATCTGTTTGATGCATTCTGTTCCACAATGATTGTTGAACAAATTCACTACAGATTATTATCATATAAAAGTTGATATTAAAGGAAATATGTGGACATAAAGAGATTTTTTACATTTTTCGGCGATTTTAACATCTTTCGAGGGTTATTTTACTTTGAGAATTTTAGTTTCAAAACTGTTACAGATAGAAATTTTATCATTGATGTTTTGTGAAGCAGATGTAATGAGTAGACGGAAAAAAATATCAACAAGTGATGATAAAAAAAATTCTGTCCATGACCAGTCCTTGAATATTGCGATTTTGGGAAAATCCTCATTTTTAGCACATTTCAAGGTTCCACAGTTTCTTTATTAATAAAGATATCTTTTAATTGATTGTGTTTTCTCATACGCCATTCCAAGCACAACTTTTGCTATGTTGTACTTTATCATAAAAATTTTGATAGTTAAGGAGATAGAAGGACCAACATGGAGTAGGGGTAAAAAAATCTTCAAATTTCAGTGTTTTCTTTACATTACAACGTTAAATCACATGTATCTCGAAAAAGGTGGGTGATAATTTAACCAAATTTTTTTCTGCTACTAGGAATAATATTCTCTGAAGAATGATGTCATAGCTGACATTGGCCACCATGATGAATTTTTCTGAAAAGTCTTTAACACTGAATATCAAGTGGAATTTGGTCATTTTGATAATGTATTAGCTACTGTTTACCTCTTAGACAAAAAGTCATGTGAAGGTCAAACAGTATGTGAAGGTCAAAGAGGAATCTGAAGACCTAAGTATTGACGCGTCAATCCTAGTTAGGTCTTCAAGACAAAGTCTGGAAGACCTATTGTTATTACACTTATTCTTCAAGTTCTTATTATTATTATTATTTGTACAATTTTTGTGACCGATCTACAGCTCAAACGGCTGCTCCAAATTCGACCAAACTTGGCATGAAGATACCCCTTACCCTGGAATCGATATGCTAAGCTTTTGGGCAAAATCGACTCGTACATTAAGGGTCCAGTTCGAATCCAAAAGCGAAAATTTAACATTGATTTTTTTTTCAAAATGCACTTAGAGACTTAAATTTTTTTTCAAAAGAAGCGCAATGAAAAATGATGAAAAAAAGAAAATCAGGACCAATTCGTAGGTCACGTGCTTTGGCCGCCATCTTGCTTGTAGTGCATTGTCGACCGTTTCCGACCCCACCCGCCTTTAAAAGCCTACTCCTCTGAAGATACTTGCACTAGAGAGCTGAAATTTATACTGAATGTAGCTGAAGTATTGTACATAAAAGCGATGTCGATTTATGGTGCTAACATTAATACTTTTTGTGCTGTGACCTTTCAAAGTTGACCAAAATCTAAAAATCGCCAACTTCAAGGGCAGATAACTCAAAAACCAGACCGTAGAACTTAATGATTTTTGCATGAGACTTAGACATTAGCAAGGTCTTCAAGATAAAAGAATAAAATCGCTCGCGAACAGTCATTTCCGGTCAGGAGGAAGGGTCAAACTTTGCATATGGAAAGGTGGTATTTTGCTTGGTATGTTTGATCCCTCTTTATCAAACATGCATGTGAAGGTCAAACATGCATGTGAAGGTCAAACAGTATGTGAAGGTCAAACAGGAATCTTGAAGACCTAAGTACTGCCGCGGCAGTCCTAGTTAGGTCTTCAGACGAAAGTCAAAGACCTATTGTTCTTATCCGGATTTTTATTATTATTATTAGGTCTTCAAGACAAAGTCGTGAAGACCTATTGTTTTTATCCGATTTCTTATTATTATTATTATTATTATTATTATTATTTGTACAATTTTTGTGTGAGATCTACAGCTCAAACCGCTTGTTCAAATTCGCCCAAACTTGACATGCAGGTACCCCTTACCCTGGAATCGATAAACTAAGCTTTTGGGCATAATCGGCTCATACATTAAAGGTCCAGTTCGAATCCAAAGTCGAAAATTTAACATTGATTTTTTTTTCAAAATGCATTTAGAGACTTGAAATTTTTTTAAAAAGAAGCGCAATGAAAAATAATGAAAAAAAGGAAATCAGGACAAATTCGTAGGTCACGTGCTTTGGCCGCCATTTTGCTTTCAGTGTATTTTCGACAGTTTCCGACCCCACCCGCCTTTAAAACCCTACTCCTCTGAAAATACTTGCACTAGAGAGCTGAAATTTATACTCAATGTAGCTGAAGTATTTTACATAAAAGCGATGTCGATTTATGGTGCTAACATTAATACTTTTTGTGCTGTGACCTTTCAAAGTTGACCAAAATCTCAAAATCGCCAACTTCAAGGGCAGATAACTCAAAAACCAGACCGTAGAACTTAATGATTTTTGCATGAGACTTAGACATTAGCAAGGTCTTCAAGATAAAAGAATAAAATCGCTCGCGAACAGTCATTTCCGGTCAGGAGGAAGGGTCAAATTTTGCATATGGAAAAGTGGTGTTTTGCTGAGTATGTTTGAACCCTCTTTAACAAACATTCATGTGAAGGTCAAACATGCATGTGAAGGTCAAACAGTATGTCAAGGTCAAACAGGAATCTTGAAGACCTAAGTACTGCCGCGGCAGTCCTAGTTAGGTCTTCAAGACAAAGTCTTAAGACCTATTGTTATTGTCCGGATTATTATTAGGTCTTCAAGACAAAGTCTTAAGACCTATTGTTATTGTCCGGATTATTATTATTATTATTATTATTATTTGGACGTTTTTTTGTTCCACCATTTCTGACCTTTTAAGTGATACGATTTGCATGAAAATGTCAGGGGTTGTAGAGGGTCCCCTAACTTAGATTTGTGGCGAGCCAAATTTTCGAATTTCGATTTTGTGTTTGAGTTATCTCCCCTTAAAGGAAAAATTTCAAACCTCGATTTCTCGGTAACTATGGGAGATAATTTATTAAAACTTTCACCAAAATGTGGGCAACATTATTCCCCATTGAATGCACCCTATGCCGTTTTCGGCCGTATAAATAGATTTTTTGCTATTTTCGAAAAACTGAAAATTTTGTGAAATTTCAAGGTTCTGACGGTACGCGTCTTTAAAAATCTTCTCCTCACAAACGGCAATACTTACAGACTAGTGTGATAGCTCGTTGGAAAGCTTAATTAGTGTGTAAAAAAGTTTTTTGGGCGGAATTTTAAATTTCGACCTGTGACTTGAGTTATCTGCCCTTGAAATTCAACATTTTTTTGAAGGGTCATTTTTCTTGTTACTTTCAAAGGGAGGTTACTCTGTAAGGAAATGTCAAATAAGAAATCTGTTTGATGCATTCTGTTCTACAATGATAGTTGAACAAATTCACTACAGATCATTATCATATAAAAGTTGATATTAAAGGAAATATGTGGACATGAAGAGACTTTTTAAATTTTTCGGCGATTTTAACATTTTTCGAGGGTTATTTTACTTTGAGAATTTTAGTTTCAAAACTACTACAGATAGAAATTTTATACTTGATGTTTTGTGAAGCAGATGAATTGAGTAAACAGTAACAAATATGATCAAGTCGTGATAATTTTTTTTCTGTCCATGACCTGTCCTTGAATATTGCTGATTTTTGAAAATCCTCATTTTTGGCACATTTCAAAGTTCCACAGTTACTTTACACAGAAACATATCTTTAAATTGATTGTATTTTTACATGCGCTATATCAGGCACAATTTTTGCTATGTTACACTTTATCATAAAAATGTTGATAGTTGCGGAGCTAGAAGGACCAACATGGAGTAGGGGTCTAAAAATCTTCAAATTTCAGTGTTTTCAATAAAGTTCCAAAATTCATTTCTCCATTACTATTTGAGTTTTCAAAACACGACATACATCTTTGTATGTGGATAAACAAGCCCTCTTAGACAAAAAGTCATGTGAAGGTCAAACAGTATGTGAAGGTCAAAGAGGAATCTTGAAGACCTAAGTATTGACGCGTCAATCCTAGTTAGGTCTTCAAGACAAAGTCGTGAAGACCTATTGTTTTTATCCGATTTCTTCAAGTTCTTTTTTTCTATTATTATTATTTGTACTTTTTTTGAGAATCAAATGCAGCCCAAACGGATGCTCCGAATTCGACCAAACTTGGCATGCAGATACCCTTTACCCTGGAATCGACGTGCTAAGCTTTTGGGAAAAATCAACTCGTACATTAAAGGTCCAGTTCGATTCCAAAATCGAAAATTTAACATTGATTTTTTTTTCAAAATGCACTTAGAGACTTGAATTTTTTTTTAAAAGAAGCGCAATCAAAAATGATGAAAAAAAGGGAATCAGGACAAATTCGTAGGTCACGTGCTTTGGCCGCCATCTTGCTTTAAGTGCATTTTCGACCGTTTCCGACCCCACCCGCCTTTGAGAATCTTCTCCTCTGAAGATACTTGCACTAGAGAGCTGAAATTCATACTGAATGTAGCTGAAGCATTGTACTTTGAAGTTTTTAGGTGAAATTTTGCTAACGTTAATACTTTTTGTGCTATGACCTTTCAAAGTTTACCAAAATCTAAAAATCGCCAACTTCAAGGGCAGATAACTCAAAAACCATACCATAGAACTTTATGATTTTTGCATGACAGCTAGACATTAGCAAGGTCTTCAAGATATAAGAATAAAATTGCTCGCGAACAGTCACTTCCGGTCACGAGGAAGGGTCAAACTTTGCATTTGGAAAAGTGGTGATTTGGTTGGTATGTTTGAAGCCTCTTTAACAAACATCCATGTGAAGGTCAAACATCCATGTGAAGGTCAAACAGTATGTGAAGATCAAACAGGAATCTTGAAGACCTAAGTACTGCCGCGGCAGTCCTAGTTATTAGGTCTTCAGACGAAAGTCAAAGACCTATTGTTATTATCCGGATTTTTATTATTATTATTTGGACGTTTTTTTGTTCCACCATTTCTGACCTTATTAGTCATACGATTTGCATGAAAATTTCAGGGGTTCTAGAGGGTCCCCTAACTTAGATTTGTGTCGAGCCAGATTTTCGAATTTCCATTTTGTTTTTGAGTTATCTCCCCTTAAAGTCAAAACTTCAAACCTCAATTTCTCGGTTACTATGGGAGATAATCTCATAAAACTTTCACCAAAATGTGGGCATCGACATTCCCCATCGATTAAGCCCATATCGGTTTTCGGCCGTATAAATCGATTTTTTGCTATTTTCGAAAAACTGAAAATTTTGTGAAATTTCACGGTTCTGACGGTACGCGTCTTTAAAAATCTTCTCCTCACAAACGGCAATACTTACAGACTAGTGTGATAGCTCGTTAGAAAGCTTAATTAGTGTGTAAAAAAGTTTTCTGGCCGGAATTTCAAATTTCGACCTGTGACTTGAGTTATCTGCCCTTGAAATTTGACATTTTTTGGAAGGGTCATTTTTCGTGTTACTTTCAAAGGGAGGTTACTCTGTAAGGAAATATCAAATAAGAAGTCTGTTTGATGCATTCTGTTCTACAATGATAGTTGAACAAATTCACTACAGATCATTATCATATAAAAGTTGATATTAAAGGAAATATGTGGACATGAAGAGACTTTTTACATTTTTCGGCGATTTTAACATTTTTCGAGGGTTATTTTACTTTGAGAATTTTAGTTTCAAAACTGTTACAGATACAAATTTTATCATTGATGTTTTGTGAAGCAGATGTAATGAGTAGACAGAAAAAAATATCAACAAGTCATGATGAAAATTTTTCCTGTCCATGACCAGTCCTTGAATATTGCGATTTTGGGAAAATCCTCATTTTTAGCACATTTCAAGGTTTCACAGTTTCTTTATTAAGAAAGATATCTTTTAATTGATTATATTTTCACATGCGCTTTTCCAAGCACAACTTTTGCTATGTTGTACTTTATCATAAAAATTTTGATAGTTAAGGAGCTAGAAGGACCAACATGGAGTAGGGGTCTAAAAATCTTCAAATTTCAGTGTTTTCAATATAGTTCCAAAATTCATTACTCCATTACTATTTAAGTTATCAAAACAAAACATACATCTGTGTATGTGGATAAACAAGACCTCTTAGACAAAAAGTCATGTGAAGGTCAAACACTGTGTGAAGGTCAAAGAGGAATCTTGAAGACCTAAGTATTGACGCGTCAATCCTAGTTATTATTAGGTCTTCAAGACGAAAGTCTGAAGACCTATTGTTATCGTCCGGATTATTATTATTATTATTATTATTATTTGGACGTTTTTTTGTTCCACCATTTCTGACCTTATTAGTGATACGATTTGCATGACAATTTCAGGGGTTGTAGAGGGTCCCCTAACTTAGATTTGTGGGGAGCCAGATTTTCGAATTTCGATTTTGTGTTTCAGTTATCTCCCCTTAAAGGAAAAATTTCAAACCTCGATTTCTCGGTAACTATGGGAGATAATTTCTTAAAACTTTCACCAAAATGTGGGCAACATTATTCCCCATCGAATGCACCCTATGCTGTTATCGGCCGTATAAATAGATTTTTTACTATTTTCGAAAAACTGAAATTTTTGTGAAATTTCACGGTTCTGACGGTACGCGTCTTTAAAAATCTTCTCCTCACAAACGGCAATACTTACAGACTAGTGTGATAGCTCGTTAGAAAGCTTAATTAGTGTGTAAAAAAGTTTTTTGGGCGGAATTTTAAATTTCGACCTGTGACTTGAGTTATCTGCCCTTGAAATTCGAAATCTTTTTGAAGGGTCATTTTTCGTGTTACTTTCAAAGGGACATTACTCTGTAAGGAAATGTCAAAATTAAGATCTGTTTAATGCATTCTGTTCTACAAAGATAGTTAAACAAGTTCACTACAGATCATTATTATATAAAAGTTGATATTAACGGAAATATGTGGACATAAAGAGATTTTTTACATTTTTCGACGATTTTAACATTTTTCGAGGGTTATTTTACTTTGAGAATTTTAGTTTCAAAACTGTTACAGATAGAAATGTTATCATTAATGTTTTGTGAAGCAGATGTAATGAGTAGACAGAAAAAAATATCAACAAGTCATGATAAAAAAATTTTCTGTCCATGACCTGTCCTTGAATATTGCTATTTTTGGAAAATCCTCATTTTTAGCACATTTCAAAGTTCCACAGTTTCTTTACTAAGAAAGATATCATTAAATTGATTGTATTTTCACATGAGCCATTCCAAGCACAACGTTTGCTATGTTGCACTGTATCATAAAAATGTTGATAGTTAAGGAGCTATAAGGACCAACATGGAGTAGGGGTCTAAAAATCTTCAAATTTCAGTGTTTTCAATAAAGTTCCAAAATTCATTAGTCCATTACCATCTGAGTTATCAAAAGAAAACATACATCTTTGAATGATGATAAACAAGACCTCTTAGACAAAAAGTCATGTGAAGGTCAAACACTGTGTGAAGGTCAAAGAGGAATCTTGAAGACCTAAGTATTGACGCGTCAATCCTAGTTATTATTATTATTTGGACGTTTTTTTGTTCCACCATTTCTGACCTTATTAGTGATACGATTTGCATGAAAATTTCAGGGGTTGTAGAGGGTCCCCTAACTTAGATTTGTGGCGAGCCAAATTTTCAAATTTCGATTTTGTGTTTGAGTTATCTCCCCTTAAAGGAAAAATTTCAAACCTCGATTTCTCGGTAACTATGGGAGATAATTTATTAAAACTTTCACCAAAATGTGGGCAACATTATTCCCCATTGAATGCACCCTATGCCGTTTTCGGCCGTATAAATAGATTTCTTGCTATTTTCGAAAAACTGAAAATTTTGTGAAATTTCAAGGTTCTGACGGTACGCGTCTTTAAAAATCTTCTCCTCACAAACGGCAATACTTACAGACTAGTGTGATAGCTCGTTGGAAAGCTTAATTAGTGTGTAAAAAAGTTTTTTGGGCGGAATTTTAAATTTCGACCTGTGACTTGAGTTATCTGCCCTTGAAATTCAACATTTTTTTGAAGGGTCATTTTTCTTGTTACTTTCAAAGGGAGGTTACTCTGTAAGGAAATGTCAAATAAGAAATATGTTTGATGCATTCTGTTCTACAATGATAGATGAACAAGTTCACTACAGGTCATTATTATATAAAAGTTGATATTAAAGGAAATATGTGGACATAAAGAGATTTTTTACATTTTTCGGCGATTTTAACATTTTTCGAGGGTTATTTTACTTTGAGAATTTTAGTTTCAAAACTGTTACAGATAGAAATTTTATCATTGATGTTTTGTGAAGCAGATGTAATGAGTAGACGGCAAAAACGTTAAATCACATGTATCTCGAAAACGGTGACAGATAAGGGATTTGTAAAAAAAAAGGTGAGAAAAGTCTAATTTTCATGACATATGGCATAGTTTGCAAGAAAACAACAATTTCACAAAGTTAAAAACATTGAGTTGGAGGGAAAGGTATATTTTAAAGTTCCACAGAGGTGATAGGGCTTTTTAAAACAGAGTTAATTCAATCAATACGTTCACACCCAGCTGAGTGGAATCTGCTACCATGTATAAGTCAAAATCAGGACTCTACCCTCTATGATTAAATTAGTCGGTCGGTCGGGTCGGTCTGGTCTGGTCTTTATTGCTAGACCTCCTGCCTCTCTTCTGATCTGACTTGGACACCTTTCATGTACGTGTACGTGCATGTACATGAATTTGGTCTTGGAATATGTCTTGGCCATATCTTTCATTTGAGAGATTGACGCTACAAAGGGCCATTTCCAACTCCCCGTTGCTAGATTGCTAGACTACGCATTTTTGACCTACTCTGGTATATTGTAGCATGTATTATGTTTGCATCTTTTAGTTAAACTTTTTGAGTTATCAGTATAATATCAATAGTTAAAGTGTTAGGTTTCATTACATTATACAGGGGTCTGAAACAGTCAACTTTACTTTACAGCGTTAAATCACATGTATCTTGAAAACGGTGACAGATAATTCAACAACAAAAATTTCTGCTTCTAGGAATGATATTCTCTGAAGAATGATGTCATAGCTGACATTGGCCACCATGATGAATTTTTCTGAAAAGTCTTTAACACTGAATATCAAGTGGAATTTGATCATTTTGATAATGTATTAGTTACTGTTTACCTCTTAGACAAAAAGTCATGTGAAGGTCAAACACTGTGTGAAGGTCAAAGAGGAATCTTGAAGACCTAAGTATTGACGCGTCAATCCTAGTTATTATTATTATTATTCTTATTATTTGTACAAATTTTGTTAGAGAGATTCTGAGCTAACCAATCGATCGATTTTCATGAAACTTTCAGGACTGATAGAGTATCACCTGAACTGGCTCTGCGAAGCTTTTCAATTTCAAATGTCGATTTGTTCTTGAGTTATCTCCCTTTGAAGTTGAAACTTCATACCTTAATTTCTCGAAAACTAAGAAAGATAATCGCACAAAACTTTCACCAAAATGTGGCCATCAACATTCCCCATCGAATAAACACATAGCCGTTTCCGGCCGTAATAATAGATTTTTGGCTATTTTCAAAAAACTGAAATTTTGGCGCAATTTCGCTATTTTAACAGTGTTCGTCTTTGAAAATCTTCTTCTCAATAACGGCAAGACATACAGCAGTGTTTGATAGCTCAAATGAAAGCTAAAAGAACTGCCAAGAAAGTATCGAGCCGTTTTTTGGAATTTTCATCGAGAACGTGAGTTAACTGCCCTTGAAAATGGACATTTTTTTAAAGCATCATTTTTCATGTTACGTTCAAAGGGACATTACTCTGTAAGGGAATGTCAAATAAGAAATCTGTTGGATGCATTCTGTTCTACAATGATTGTTGAACAAATTCACTACAGATTATTATCATATAAAAGTTGATATTAAAGAAAATATGTGGACATAAAGAGATTTTTTACATTTTTCGGCGATTTTAACATCTTTCGAGGGTTATTTTACTTTGAGAATTTTAGTTTCAAAACTGTTACAGATAGAAATTTTATCATTGATGTTTTGTGAAGCAGATGTAATGAGTAGACGAAAAAAAATATCAACAAGTGATGATAAAAAAAATTCTGTCCATGACCAGTCCTTGAATATTGCGATTTTGGGAAAATCCTCATTTTTAGCACATTTCAAGGTTCCACAGTTTCTTTATTAATAAAGATATCTTTTAATTGATTGTGTTTTCTCATACGCCATTCCAAGCACAACTTTTGCTATGTTGTACTTTATCATAAAAATTTTGATAGTTAAGGAGATAGAAGGACCAACATGGAGTAGGGGTAAAAAAATCTTCAAATTTCAGTGTTTTCTTTACATTACAACGTTAAATCACATGTATCTCGAAAACGGTGGGAGATAATTTAACCAAATTTTTTTCTGCTACTAGGAATAATATTCTCTGAAGAATGATGTCATAGCTGACATTGGCCACTATGAATGAATTTTTCTGAAAAGTCTTTAACACTGAATAACAAGTGGAATTTGGTCATTTTGATAATGTATTAGCTACTGTTTACCTCTTAGACAAAAAGTCATGTGAAGGTCAAACAGTATGTGAAGGTCAAAGAGGAATCTGAAGACCTAAGTATTGACGCGTCAATCCTAGTTAGGTCTTCAGACGAAAGTCAAAGACCTATTGTTCTTATGCGGATTTTTATTAGGTCTTCAAGACTACGTCTGAAGACCTATTGTTCTTATCCGGATTTTTATTATTAGGTCTTCAGACGAAAGTCAAAGACCTATTGTTATTACCGGGATTATTTTTTTTTTTTTTTTTTTTTATTATTATTATTATTTACAGAATTTTGTGGAAGCTCTAGCGCGTTAACGACTGAAGCTACTTGCATGAAACTTATAGCACTGATAGCTCCTGACCTGAAATTGATACAGATGAAAAAAAATCCGACCTATCTACTTCCGTTTCCGGTCTACAGCCATTACAAATTCGAAAATTTAACATGGGAAATTTTTTCAAAATGCACTGAGAGACTTGAAATTTCACATGAAGATGCGCATCGACCTGCAGAACAAAAAAGTCAATCATGGAAAATTTCTAAGTCATGTGACTTGGCCGCCATCTTGTTTTTAGTGCATTTTTGTCCATTTCGGACCCCTACCACCTTTGAAAATCTTCTCCTCTGAAGATACTTGCACTAGAGAGCTGAAATTTACACATGATGTAGATGAAGCATTGTAGTTTTCAATTTGCTCATTTCAGAGTCCTAGCATTTTTGGTTAGGTCACTGTGACCTTTCAAAGTTGACCGAAAACGAAAAATCGCAAACTTCAAGGGCTCATAGCTCAAATACCTAGCCGTGCAATTTCATGATTTTTGCATGATAGCTAGACATGCATAAGGTCTACAAGAATCAAGAATAAAATCGGTCGCGAACAGTCATTTCCGGTTTTTACAGGGCTTCAAAAATTGATATTTCGGATTCGGCAAATTTTAACATGGGCAAAATTTTCAAAATGAACATAGAGACTTGAAATTTCACATGAAGATGCGCATTGACCAGAGGAAGAAAAAAGGCAATCATGACGACTTCGTAGGTCACGTGGTTTAGGCGCCATTTTGAATTTACTGTACGACCTTGCACATTTTCACTGGAAATGGACTTCCAGAGACATGCAGATTGCACTTAGTGACTTGAAATTTCACATGAAGATGCGCCTTGACCTGATGAAGAGAAAAGGCAATTATGACGACTTCGTAGGTCACGTGGTTTAGGCGCCATTTTGAATTTACTGTACGACCTTGCACATTTTCACTGGAAATGGACTTCCAGAGACATGCAGATTGCACTTAGTGACTTGAAATTTCACATGAAGATGCGCCTTGACCTGATGAAGAGAAAAGGCAATTATGACGACTTCGTAGGTCACGTGGTTTAGGCGCCATTTTGAATTTACTGTACACCTTGCACATTTTAACCGGAAATGGACTGCCAAAATGCTTCTAGAGCCTTGCACATTGCTTCAGACGATGTTTAATGACGGTCCAGCATTATGATACATTTAAATGAACCTTACGAATAAAACAGCGGTCTGAAGACCGTCAGAGTTGCCTGGGCAACCCTAGTTATTATTATTCTTATTATTTGTACTGATTTTGTGAGAGCGATTCTGACCTAACCAATCGATCGATTTTCATGAAACTTTCAGGACTGATAGAGTATCACGAGAACTGGCTCTGCGAAGCTTTTGAATTTCGAATTTCGATTTGTGCTAGAGTTATCCCCCTTTGAAGTTGAAACTTCATACCTCAATTTCTCGAAAACTAAGAAAGATAATGGAACAAAACTTCCACCAAAATGTGGGCAACAACATTCTCCATCAAATAAACCCATAGCCGTTTTCGGCCGTAATAATAGATTTTTGGCTATTTTCAAAAAACTGAAATTTTGGAGCAATTTCGCGATTTTGACAGTGCTCGTCTTTAAAAATCTTCTTCTCATTAACGGCAAGACATACAGCAGTGTTTGATAGCTCAAATGAAAGCTGAAGGAACTGTCAAGAAAGTGTCGAGCCGTTTTTTTGAATTTTGATCTAGAACGTGAGTTATCTGCCCTTGAAAATGGACCTCTTTTTAAAGCATCTTTTTTCATGTTACGTTCAAAGGGACATTACTCTGTGAGGAAATGTCAAATAAGAAATCTGTTTGATGCATTCTGTTCCACAATGATTGTTGAACAAATTCACTACAGATTATTATTATATAAAAGTTGATTTTAAAGGAAATATGTGGACATAAACAGATTTTTTTACATTTTTCGTCGATTTTAACATTTTTCGAGGGTTATTTTACTTTAAGAATTTTAGTTTCAAAACTGCTCAAGATAAAAAATTGATCATTGATGTTTTGTGAAGCAGATGTAAGGAGTAGACAGAAAAAAATATCAACAAGTCATGATAATTTTTTTAAAGTCCATGACCAGTCCTTGAATATTGCGATTTTGGGAAAATCCTCATTTTTAGCACATTTCAAACTTCCATTTTTTTAAAGCATCTTTTTTCATGTTACGTTCAAAGGGACATTACTCTGTGAGGAAATGTCAAATAAGAAATCTGTTTGATGCATTCTGTTCCACAATGATTGTTGAACAAATTCACTACAGATTATTATTATATAAAAGTTGATTTTAAAGGAAATATGTGGACATAAACAGATTTTTTTACATTTTTCGTCGATTTTAACATTTTTCGAGGGTTATTTTACTTTAAGAATTTTAGTTTCAAAACTGCTCAAGATAAAAAATTGATCATTGATGTTTTGTGAAGCAGATGTAAGGAGTAGACAGAAAAAAATATCAACAAGTCATGATAATTTTTTTAGAGTCCATGACCAGTCCTTGAATATTGCGATTTTGGGAAAATCCTCATTTTTAGCACATTTCAAACTTCCACAGTTTCTTTATTAAGAAAGATATCTTTAAATTGGTTGTATTTTCACTTGCGCTATTCCAAGCACAACTTTTGCTATGTTGCACTTTATCATAAAAATTTTGATAGTTAAGGAGCTAGAAGGACCAACATCGAGTAGGGGTCTAAAATTCTTCAAATTTCAGTGTTTTCAATATAGTTCCAAAATTCATTACTCCATTACTATTTAAGTTATCAAAACAAAACATACATCTTTGTATGTGGATAAACAAGACCTCTTAGACAAAAAAGTCATGTGAAGGTCAAACACTGTGTGAAGGTCAATGAGGAATCTTGAAGACCTAAGTATTGACGCGTCAATCCTAGTTAGGTCTTCAAGACAAAGTCTGAAGACCTATTGTTATCGTCCGGATTATTATTATTATTATTTGGACGTTTTTTTGTTCCACCATTTCTGACCTTATTAGTGATACGATTTGCATTACAATTTCAGGGAATGTAGAGGGTCCCCTAACTTAGATTTGTGTCGAGCCAGATTTTCGAATTTCGATTTTGTTTTTGAGTTATCTCCCCTTAAAGTCAAAACTTCAAACCTCAATTTATCGGTTACTATGGGAGATAATCTCACAAAACTTTCACCAAAATGTGGACAACAACATTCCCCATTGATAAAGCCCATAGCGGTGTTCGGCCGTATAAATAGATTTTTTGCTATTTTCGAAAAACTGGAAATTTTGTGAAATTTCACGGTTCTGACGGTACGCGTCTTTAAAAATCTTCTCCTCACAAACGGCAATACTTACAGACTAGTGTGATAGCTCGTTAGAAAGCTTAATTAGTGTGTAAAAAAGTTTTCTGGGCGGAATTTTAAATTTCGACCTGTGACTTGAGTTATCTGCCCTTGAAATTCGACATTTTTTTGAAGGGTCATTTTTCGTGTTACTTTCAAAGGGAGGTTACTCTGTAAGGAAATGTCAAATAAGAAATCTGTTTGATGCATTCTGTTCTACAATGATAGTTGAACAAATTCACTACAGATCATTATCATATAAAAGTTGATATTAAAGGAAATATGTGGACATGAAGAGACTTTTTACATTTTTCGGCGATTTTAACATTTTTCGAGGGTTATTTTACTTTGAGAATTTTAGTTTCAAAACTGTGACAGATAGAAATTTTATCATTGATGTTTTGTGAAGCAGATGTAATGAGTACACAGAAAAAAATATCAACAAGTCACGATAAAAAAATTTCGGTCCATGACCAGTCCTTGAATATTGCGATTTTTGGAAAATTCGCGTTTTTAGCACATTTCAAAGTTCCACAGTTTCTTTATCAAGAAAGATATCATAAAATTGATTGTATTTTCACATGCGCCAGTCCAAGCACAACTTTTGCTATGTTGTACTTTATCATAAAAATGTTGATAGTTAAGGAGCTAGAAGGACCAACATGGAGTAGGGGTCTAAAAATCTTCAAATTTCAGTGTTTTCAATAAAGTTCCAAAATTCATTTCTCCATTACTATTTGAGTTATCAAAACACGACAAACATCTTTGTATGTGGATAAACATGACCTCTTAGACAAAAAGTCATGTGAAGGTCAAACAGTATGTGAAGGTCAAAGAGGAATCTTGAAGACCTAAGTATTGACGCGTCAATCCTAGTTATTATTATTATTTGTACGATTTTGTGACAGCGATTCTGACCTAACCAATCGATCGATTTTCATGAAACTTTCAGGACTGATAGAGTATCACGAGAACTGGCTCTGCGAAGCTTTTGAATTTCGAATTTCTATTTGTTCTTGAGTTATCTCCCTTTGAAGTTGAAACTTCATACCTCATTTTCTCGAAAACTAGGAAAGATAATCGCACAAAACTTTCACCAAAATGTGGGCATCAACATTACCCATCAAATAAGCGCATAGCCGTTTTCGGCCGTAATAATAGATTTTTGGCTATTTTCAAAAAACTGAAATTTTGGTGCAATTTCGCGATTTTAACAGTGTTCGTCTTTGAAAATCTTCTTCTCAATAACGGCAAGACATACAGCAGTGTTTGATAGCTCAAATGAAAGCTAAAAGAACTGCCAAGAAAGTGTCGAGCCGTTTTTTGGAATTTTCATCGAGAACGTGAGTTATCTGCCCTTGAAAATGGACATTTTTTTAAAGCATCATTTTTCATGTTACGTTCAAAGGGACATTACTCTGTAAGGGAATGTCAAATAAGAAATCTGTTTGATGCATTCTGTTCCACAATGATTGTTGAACAAATTCACTACAGATTATTATCATATAAAAGTTGATATTAAAGAAAATATGTGGACATAAAGAGATTTTTTACATTTTTCGGCGATTTTAACATCTTTCGAGGGTTATTTTACTTTGAGAATTTTAGTTTCAAAACTGTTACAGATAGAAATTTTATCATTGATGTTTTGTGAAGCAGATGTAATGAATAGACGGAAAAAAATATCAACAAGTGATGATAAAAAAAATTCTGTCCATGACCAGTCCTTGAATATTGCGATTTTGGGAAAATCCTCATTTTTAGCACATTTCAAGGTTCCACAGTTTCTTTATTAATAAAGATATCTTTTAATTGATTGTGTTTTCTCATACGCCATTCCAAGCACAACTTTTGCTATGTTGTACTTTATCATAAAAATTTTGATAGTTAAGGAGATAGAAGGACCAACATGGAGTAGGGGTAAAAAAATCTTCAAATTTCAGTGTTTTCTTTACATTACAACGTTAAATCACATGTATCTCGAAAACGGTGGGAGATAATTTAACCAAATTTTTTTCTGCTACTAGGAATAATATTCTCTGAAGAATGATGTCATAGCTGACATTGGCCACCATGATGAATTTTTCTGAAAAGTCTTTAACACTGAATATCAAGTGGAATTTGGTCATTTTGATAATGTATTAGCTACTGTTTACCTCTTAGACAAAAAGTCATGTGAAGGTCAAACAGTATGTGAAGGTCAAAGAGGAATCTGAAGACCTAAGTATTGACGCGTCAATCCTAGTTATTATTATTATTATTTGTACACTTTTTGTGCAGGATCTACAGATCAAACGGCTTCTCCAAATTTGACCAAACTTGGCATGCTGATAGCCCTTACCCTGGAATCGATGTGCTAAGCTTTTGGGCAAAATCGACTCGTTCATTAAAGGTCCAGTTCGAATCCAAAAGCCAAAATTTAACATTGATTTTTTTTTCAAAATGCACTTAGACACTTAAAATTTTTTTTAAAAAAAGCGCAATGAAAAATAATGAAAAAAAGGAAATAAGATGAATTCGTAGGTCACGTGGTTTGGCCGCCATCTTGCTTTCAGTGTATTTTCGACCGTTTCCGACCCCACCCGCCTTTAAAAGCCTACTCCTCTAAAGATACTTGCACTAGAGAGCTGAAATTTATACTGAATGTAGCTGAAGTATTGTTCATAAAAGCGATGTCGATTTATGGTGCTAACATTAATACTTTTTGTGCTGTGACCTTTCAAAGTTGACAAAAATCTCAAAATCGCCAACTTCAAGGGCAGATAACTCAAAAACCAGACCGTAGAACTTAATGATTTTTGCATGAGACTTAGACATGAGCAAGGTCTCCAAGATAAAAGAATAAAATCGCTCGCGAACAGTCATTTCCGGTCAGGAGGAAGGGTCAAACTTTGCATATGGAAAAGTGGTGTTTTGCTGAGTATGTTTGAACCCTCTTTAACAAACATTCATGTGAAAGTCAAACATGCATGTGAAGGTCAAACAGTATGTCAAGGTCAAACAGGAATCTTGAAGACCTAAGTACTGCCGCGGCAGTCCTAGTTATTATTATTATTATCAACATCCATTCTGTTTTACACAGTAGCATGAATATCTAATTTCACAGAAACTCTATCCAATTGAACCTTTCTTAACAAAAGCAACACAGAAATATTTTTGCTTGATATTTAGATAGACACGCTCCTGTTAAACAAAGAGGTGACTTGGTTGTTTTTTTCCGTTAGATTGAGCTGACAAGAATTTATCTATTTTTAATTTGAAGGTCAACAATATCTGACATCTTTATTTAAAACCGAAATCAGCGAAAAGAAAATGCGATTATGTCAGAGGTCTATTTTACAAGGCCTTTCAATACGAGAAGAAAGTCTTGAGCAATGGGCTTATGTAATCTGAAAGAGATTATACTGGATAAGCTTGTTCTCAGATCTTAAGAATGTGTCTAATTCAAGTTCCAACCTTATTTATATGTATATTTGAGATTGCACAGGTACCTTCCATATGTACATTTTCTATATGACAACAAGACAAAGCATAAGTCATACTGTTGTGTTTTGTGAATGAGTGATATATTTATTTGTATATATTATTTATTACTTGTATATGAATTATTTTCTTCAATTTCCTTTTTATTTTAATATGAATAGAAATCAGTAAACTCACCCTAAAGAAAAGCAATACAGACTTTTTTAATATTATTTTTAAATTGACTTAAACAAAAAACTGTCTAATGAGTGTTTTAGGTGTTCACTGACACATAATCGATCACAGAAACAATCATTAACAAATATTCAAAATGTGTTGACTGCTTACAAAAACGTTACACAGAAGTCTTTATACAGTTGTTTCATCACTAAACGATTTATTTTTCAACAAAGCATTTTGATGAGGACATTTGTTGAGGCTGTTATAAACATGCAAGAGTTTCAAATTTTATAAAACTCTCTGTTTTCTTGTATAGTGTTGCTGGCATTAATTTGGAATATTTACGAACAACGAAAATATAGCTTCAAATGGGTAAAATGCAGATTAAACATTAAATGACGATATCTAAACTATATTCAATACAATGAAGTATTTCAAATTGTTCAAAACTGTAATTGATAAAAAGGTAAAGTAGTAAACAAAGACATATCATTAAAAGGTTAACAGGTTGCTAAGGCAACTTTCCTCTAAGATGCTAATCTCAGAGGAAACTTATATATTAATTATCGGGGGTAACAAATTTATTTCATTTAAAATATTCCTTAAATGTTGGAAAAATAGAGACGAAATGAGCAATTTCTGATATTTATGTTTTGAGTCTTCTCAGATTTGCTTGATTTCATCAACATATTTATTATGTTAATGTGTTCATCAATCAATTATGTATATTTCCAATAATGACCAATGCTACAACAGTAAAGAGAGTGAATATAACAATTAGAACAATAACCAAAATTATTATTACCATATTGGAGGAATTGATTAAATGATGATATCTTTTAGAATTTGGAATCACAAGTCCATTTTAATGACAACTATTAAGGAAAAAATAAAGTGCTATTCATTAAGTCCAATTTCGAAAGAAAAAAGAGTAAAAATAAATGTTCCAATCAATGTTCATTCTCCTGAATCATTGATATTTATAGTAAAGCTTGATATATGACCAGGAGGACCATTGGACAATTAGATTTAATTCTCCTTACTCTTTTTGAATGATTGAATTATTGCATAATTGCTGCAGGTCAAAAACTCTCACTGTTTCACATAATCAAGAAATTCTCGTTAAAAAGAATTCATTTGATATTTGATTTTATATCAGAAAGACATTCTAATCGCAATCTTCAATACTATATGCTTTAATTTATATTTTGGAAGTTTGCATTTCTACTCGTTGATAAGCAAAATAAATGGTGTAAGTACTCATTGCTTCTGTATCCAATCTTTCTCATTAAAACTTCCGTTCGTTTCTATAACCATCAAAGTCAAAGGACATGCATGGAGGACATTGTTGGAATAAAGGCAGTTAAATGATACTAAAAAGGTGATCTTGTGAAAGACATGTTCTCTTAAGTTAGGTTTAATAGGGCAAATTAAAACAAGTGGATTATATATTGTCAATCCAGGAATATTGTCCTATTTCTAAAAACACCATTAAGTACTTGAAATCCAATAAGGTGAGGATCTTGTGTGCAACTAGATTTAATATGTGCCTAAATATTGTGACTAAGGAAAGCAAATAAGATTGTGCAAAGTTTAGCCAGGGATTTTAGCGTAATAGAACAGAGGCTAAATCAACATGACTTGATCTGCCTCTGTGGGGAGAGAATGATCAACAGAGTGTTAAAGAGAATTTTTTCGAAACATCTAATCATTTGTTTTTGAAACATTAGGATATCTGTTTGTTACTTTAAACAACGTAATAGGTCAGTCACAAGACATAACGATTGTATTTGATTTTTTTACTTGTGAAATGTCCAATTTTGACTGTCAACGATTCATGCAAAGTTGCATTAACAACAAACAAATTTGAAGTATGTTATATATTTGATTCATATAAAAGATTTCTTAACAAATAAAATGGAATTATTTTATTCTTATGATCAATTAAAGGTTAGACTCTAAGGACCAAATCGTGTTATGTTATTAAACCTTTCACATTATTCTTTTATAATAACACTGTTGACAAATACAATGTTGATTATTCAGTTAAGAATATGAGTCACTAAAACTGCATCCAGAATCTTAAACCTTTGTATTTGACAGATAAAAAGCAATATCTGTCACTTATCATTTGAGTTAGTTTTAGAATAACTTCTTATTTATTCTTGTTTCCATAAGTACTATTCATTAAAACCTTAAAGGGGCAGTATCACGTTTTAGGGGGCATATAAGGTGATGTCAGGAATATGACAATTAAGGGATCCAATTGAAAGACAATGTAATCAAACTAAATGGAGCAGTAATAATTCAAATATATAACGTAAAGTTCAGCCGAGCGATTCCTTTTTCTCACAGAAAATGGCCGCCAGTGAATTACTATGGATGATTGATTTGTTTTATGAGATTTTTGTCACTGTCAAAATAATATTTTTAGCATTAACTTACCATTATCAGTGAAAATTTGAAATATAAAATTATCAAAAAACGTGTCACTGCCCCTTTAAACAAGTTATGCGGTTCTCTTTTGTCATATGCGAAGTTCACCAGAATTGCTACGCACAAATGTGTTTTGTGCTGAGTTTCAACAATGAAGTTAGTGTTACCAAAATATCCACTTCCAATGTAATTGGCTCTTGTATCATTGTAGTTAAAATATTTTAGAAGCGATCCAGAAATTTCTATTAATGACAGGAAAAAGACGTGAAAATTTAATTGACTGACGCCTCAGACGGATTCTAATTGACAAGCGTGACGCAATAGATAAATAGAACATCATGATTGGATAATTGGGTCTCTGTTATGCTTCAATTCAAAGGAGTCTATTTCTGGACGTGGGATAAAGGAAACTCACTTGATCAAGTTCAACACCATAAAAGAAGTTCATTACTCAAGTACAAAAACAGGATGATGTGAAAACGGTTGTTCGTGAAGTTGTTCTTCTTTAAATGGAGTTCATTTTGTCTTAGACCATTACAACCTATAAAAATGTCCTTATTTCGTTGAGGATGAAAGATAATTTTGTCTTTGTCTAAATTATAACTCAGTAAATTCATACCGAAACAACTGGCGATGTATTTGGTAGTTTTTAATTTTAATGACTTGAGATATTGTTATAAAACGTATCTCTTTGATAGTCTATTCTAGACAGGGGTCAGTTCATCTAATTAACATAACTACAATTATGTTCAGGTTTAAAAGGTCCTCTCTTATTGTCGTGCAAGAATAAAATACTGATGTGTGTATCTGAAGGAAGACAGTCAATATGTAATGTTTTAAGTAACTTCGAATATTTTTCTTTGAAATTAAGTTTTGTATTGAACTACAAAATTGGATTGTTAAGATAACACATTCTTGGTATCTAAAATTATTCCAAAAATACGTTTCTGACCTTAATTAATGAAATTTGTCAAATGCATGAGGGAGACATGGTTGAATAGAGTTGAAATAGAATTGCATTTCTAACATCAATGCATTTTGACAACATAATTTTTGAACATCAAATTTGACAAACATATCTTGACATGGCTGTCATTCATATAGGACATTAATATAACATCAATATGATTTGCTCTTTGCGAAATCTATTCACCTATGTGCCTATACGGATATGTGCCTTTTGTATATTTTGGTCAGATGCCCTCATTATTTTTTTAGATTTTACACTTCTTTGTTGTAGAAGTGACTCTTTGAGGAAGTCATTTTTGTTCCGCTCATAACTCGGATATTATTTGTTCAAATGTCACAAAACTTCATATTTGTAATCACTATGGTCCCTAGATGTGCCTTTTGTATATTTTGGTCAGATGCCCTCATTATTATTTTAGATTTTAGACTTCTTTGTTGTAGAAGTGATTGTTTGAGGAAGTCATTTTTGTTCCGCTCTTAACTCGAGTACTATATGTTCAAATGTTGCGAAACTTTATATATGTAGTCCCTACAGTTCTTAGATGTTTCTTTTATTAATTTTGGTCAGATTCCATGATCATTATTTTAGATTTTCAACTTCTTTATTGTAGAAGTGACTCTTTGAGGAAGTCATTATTTGTTCCTCTCATAACTCTACTACTATTTCTTTCAATGTGATAAACTGTATATATGTAATGGCTATGGTCCCTAGATATGCCTTTTGTCTATTTCAGTCAGACCACCCTCATTGTTATTTTAAGATTTCGATTTCTTTCTTGTAAAAGTGGTTCTTTGAGGAATTCATTTTTGTTCCGCTCTTAATTCTGATATTTTTTGTTCAGATGAGCCATTCGATGTACTCTCAGTATTTTTATATGGTTAACTTCTTTCTTATGATACAGTCACATTGAAAGGACATTGAAGATTTTATTAATACAATAATGACTATATAAGAATCATAAATGTCTGAAAAAGACATTATTAGTTTCATAAGAGCTGATATAGCTTACATGCAATCAGAAAGTCTATATCTGCATTTTCATTGACTTTTAAACAAATTATAACAGTTTTGCAATTTTGTAGGAATCCTTACTAAGTGTAGTTGTATCTTAGTTTCTATAATCACTTAGGGAAGCGGGGGTATAAAAAGTGAGCTTGTTTACTAATTCTCTGGTTGGATAATCAGGGCATTTATTATTTTCTAAAGTATGCCAGTCAAACAGATCATTTGAACATTTAAATAATTTGCGATAAAAGTGAGACTTTTAAAACTTTTTATCATCACTGCTCCATAACTGAAACGTCGACACTGCGTTAACCATGGACCGAAGGACCTGAATTTATGAAACAAGAGGCACGTTGTGAAATTTAAAGATCTATTTTCCAATTCAGATTATTAAGTATCATATTTATCACTATCATGAAAAGTGTAGTTGTTTCCTCTTATACACTAAACCCCAAAAGAAACTATCCATTTTTAGAATTCAAAAATATTCTTAATTAACTTTAGCTAAATGTTAAGTTTTATGGAATCAGGTCGCCAAAACGTAACATTTCAGTTGTTCATCTCAGAAATTGATTAGGTACGTGATTTTCTTGACTTTTGTTGAAAACTGAGAAAACACGTTTTTCTTTGATCATTGTTTCGCACATTTATTATTGAAAGTGAGTTAGCAAGCGATCAATTCACATGTGAGCCAGGTCATATAAACCAATTTTAAAATGCCTAGTTTGACCCCAGAACAGCGCGGCAGGGCTTTGGGTATGAAGAACATGGGTGCTTCAAATGTTCTTATTGCAAGAACATTCGGCTGTCATCGAAAAACCATCGAAAATTTGATGAAACGTTAAAGGGACACGGGAACAACATTAGATAGATCGCGTACAGGTAGACCACGTGTGACGTCACGCTGGGAAGACCGATACTTAAGAACTCTCCATCTCCGAAATCGATTCCTGACAGTTGCAGAATCGGCGTCTACAGCTCTCGGGAGGGTGCTTAGTCAATCAACCGTCAGAAGGAGGTTAACAGCAGCAGGGATTCGGGCCCGTCGACCTTATTGTGGCCCAACGTTGACACGTCAACATCGACATTACCGATTAATTTGGACAAGTCGTGTACGAAGGGTGAAAGAAAAGCTCCAAATTGTGTTGCAGAGGTCCAGGCACACAGTGAGGGAAGTGTGATGGTTTGGGTCGGTATCCGAGGAGAAAACAAGTCACCATTGGTGATTGTTATGGGTAACATGACTGCGCAAAGATACATTGATCAAGTTCTTCGTCCTGTTGTGTTGTCATTTCTTCAGAATCATCCGGGAACTTTGTTTCAACATGATAACGCGCCTGCGCATTCTGCAAGAGCAGTGTCAACATTCCTGGACAACAATAACGTCAACGTCTTGCCGTGGCCGTCACGTTCTCCTGATCTCTCTCCAATTGAACACATGTGGGAGTGCCTAGGGAGGCGAAATAGGAATAGAGCAAACCCTCCAGTCAACCTGAGGCAACAAGGACAAGCCCTACAGGATGAATGGGTGAACATCCCTAACGCCACCGTCAGACGTCTCACGACATCAATGAGACGTCGAGTGTTTGCCTGCATAACAGCTGAAGCTGGACATACGAAGTATTGATGACTATGGACTCAATATTCCATAAATTCATAAACATATGATCAGAAACTTCGATTTCTAAAAAATGGAAATTAACATTTCACACCAGTGTTGATAAAAAGATAAGTTAAGATAAAGGAGTTATTGCAAAACAAATGACGTAAGATGATTTGCAAATGATTCAGTATTAGATAAAATGTTGTTAGGATAGAAAACCTTGTATCAAGACTCAGGACGCATATGACATATTGAAAATACATTATGTATAATAAGCTTGGCATTTTTCCGTTATTTAGTTTGCAAAGTAATCTACTTCCCTGACAATAGTCACTTTTCTATATACCTTTTGCTGTAATCAATACTACAGTAGCTATTAACAATTTGAGACGATTAATTACTCGGAAGTAATAAAAACGGCGTGCAGCTCCATTGTATCCCATTTACTCTGTAAACTTTGTACTCTTTATCAGGTAAAGTAGTTCTGTCTAGTTGGGTAATTATATATTTTTTGTAATGAGGATATTTATATTGAGTCCTGTCAGCTTCCGGTGCGTGATCTTGTTAGATTCGGGAAATGCTGTATTTATATCAATGTTAATTATTGAAGAGGTTGTGTGATGTTGAACAACAAGTTTTTGAAAATCCTTTTTTATTATAAAAATCACCAAATCATGATTTTTTTAGGCTACATCCATATAATTGATTCCCAAATCCAAAATGGCTACGTTTCGACTTCATTTAAGTTGTATGCAATGATGATGACGAGACACAATATTTCATATACATTTTCATGTATATAGATAGGTTATGGATACAAACAAATCAATCTTTTTCAATATCAATGGATTATAAAATAACAATTGGAAGCTAGATATGCACTCATTTGGATGACAATTCTTTAGGTGCTATCAAGAGATGATCAAAATTAGGGTTATTAAAGTTATTTACTAAGGTTGATTAACTGATCAAAACACGAGAAGTGAGGGTGTTGACCAATATACAATGAGGCATTTTTTTCTTTTTAATTAGCAACATCATCATATTTCTTTGGATGAAATCTGATTGATTTATGGATCTGACCTGTGATAATCAAATGTGCTGATTGAAGTCTGGTGGTTTTTTTCTCTATGGCTTTTTTTCTGTTTTGATTAGAATGTGCAAGTTGTGACCACGGGCTCCGAGGGTAGCACTCATTTTGGCCTTCTTATCCCATCCTTTGCAAAGTCTAAACTGCCCCTTAAAGACGTTTCCTGAGTTATTCATTGATTTCTGTAATTTTAAAAAAAAAAATTCTTTTTCAAAATACATATACATGACTGTAATTGTACACGTTCAATCTTATTCATATATCTCTTTGTGGGGATCTGAAATAGTCAACAAGATTTCCATTTCAAAATCTTGAAAGTTGATTTAAAGTATTATTTTCAAAATGAAAAAAGTCAAATATTGCATTTACCCGCGATATACTAACTCTTACTTTTGAAAGTAATCCAAAAGTACCAAGACTCCTGAATATCTAAAAGTAAGTGTTTATCGTCGTCTTTAGAACCACCATCCTGCTACATCAGCATATATGTCTCCGCTTACGCTACAACCTATCCCCTGATATCCTCCTATGGTCTTCTGTCGTATCGCTGACGGGTGGTTGCTCAGCGCTATTTATAGCCTATCTGTTTTCAGTCAAACTATTTCGAACTCCATACACTGTTGTCTAGTGATGTCGCACGTGGAAATCTAAGAGCGCGTGATTTGGAGCTTAGCGGGAGACGGCAGTGAGAATCAGATTTATTATCTAATGGCACTCCTATTGGTTAATTTGAATGACGAGGTGTGCATGCGGAACGAAGCCAAGAAACTAGTTTGCCGCTATTGCTGAAAGGGCATCATTTGATTGGCTTGCTATATATAGCGATACGACAGAAGACCATAGGAGGATATCAGGGGATAGGTTGTAGCATTAGCGGAGACATATATACGCTGATGTAGCAGGATGTAGAACCACATACAACTGTTTACATAACAAAGTGTGATTAGCTTTTTCATGATGTATATTTTAGTCACGTTAAACAAAATGATATATGAGAATAGATCAACTTATTTTTGATCAATATAGTTTATTTGACAAATATGCATATATATATAATTTCATGTGAATTATTGTTTTTATCTTTTTGAATAGGGGACAATCGGTCTGTTTCAAAGTCCTTATTCAGGTTTGGAACCAATTTTCTTGTTTTCTTTTGACAACTGATGATAATATATACACAGACCTTCTAATGATTTTCTTCAACTTCATCTAAATAAAAGTTTCGTAATGATATACTTGTGTAACTCTGGCCATTTAATGAAGATCAAGCTTTCACCACAACATGCTCTCATAGGAAAATAGATTAGGTATTCAAGACTTAATCAGTGTTTATACAATATGACAGCTTGGATTTAACCATCAGAAGAGTTATTTCCAGAAGAATTGAAGGCGTTTGATTGCGTTCTTAGCAAATCAATGACATATTATTCATGTTTTTTTTCATGTGTCACTGCCAAGGGATGCAGTCAATGCATGCTAGACTTGATGACATTGTGGTTTGTGAAGATCTAAATTACATACGACCCATCACATTCGTAATTGAAACCATGTATATATCAATACTTAATGGGCAGAATCTATGAATATTCTTGATTATTTGTATTTTCATCAGCAATTTTTAATTTTGTACAATTGTTGGAAAAAATACAAACTTCAGTTATTAAATAGACTTTACAATTCGATTTATTTCAGACAATGCATCTGAGGCCAAGAACAATGCTGTGATATGTTCCTGACATAATCAGCTTTTTTAATTTAACGTTTTATCAAGCTTTTAACTTTATCCAAAAACATTTTAATGACATCTGCAGAACCATGTATGTATATCTGTGAGCTATCGGAAAAAGAATTGAGTGAGTGAGTTATTGTTAAACGCCACTTAGGCAGTATTGCAGCCATTAGCGGTCATAGAAAAAAGGGTATTTGATAATTTTTACCATATATATCAGTGACCTTCTTCATAAGATAAAATCAGAAAAATAATTTAATAATTATAGTTGATATGTTCGCTCTTAACCCAAATAAGTTGACATTTAGAATCATTCAATGGTCATTTATCAATGACGAACTTAGTGTTTTAACCATACATATCATGCTATTAATTTCATGTTCACGTCAATTCACAAACTAGAGAATGTGCCAAAGCGGCACTGATTTCACAACAAACTTCCAATCAGGTATCTCCCGTTCTCCCTGACAAACTCGGCGAATAAGAACAGAAGTTCGATTCATGACTCTGTGAGGAGAATGCTGTGGGGAAGAAAAGGGTGTATGCTCTGTAGATAATTCAAGTATTCTGAATGTAAGGCCTGGCTTTAATCTAAAATATAATTTTATCAAAATGATTGTTTTAACAATGTAAGATATTCCATTACAGCCATGTTCTACGTAATGATACGTAGATGTTATATGCATAATTAGATAAGCACTAAGATGTCTTTTGTTAACAAAAAAATTATATTTTCATAGAAAATGACATTGTTAATGCCTTGGAGGTTAATCTATTTTCGTAGGACTTGAATATTGTTGTATTATATTATTTATTGGGTGATATCCGTATATTTAATGTCTATATAAAAATTATATTTCATGGTTTTACGTTATCTGCATCCAGTCATGATTCTAGCACAAGATAGACATTTCGTACATTTTAATTGAGATGTTAAAAATATGAACTTGGCAGGATATTGTCAAAATGATATAAATATGGATAGCAACCCACTCTTTTTTTTAAAAAACAATACTTCATGATTCTTCACATTGACATTATCAAATCATATTTCAATAATTAATGATCTTTATTTGTTGGTGTGTGCAAATAAAGTGTTAAGGAATTCATGTCTTGAACATATCATTGAGTACAGATGTTTGTAATTGAAAAAAAATAATATCAACGGTGTTGATGAAAGAAACCTTACAACTGAAATGGTTTATTGGACTAAAAAAATCCAAGCCGAATTGGTAATATGATCCTTTTTTGAACAAGGAAGTCGAGATAAATTTCAAACTAAAGCAATTACTCAACCTGAATAACTATATGTTATAAAAAGAATAAATCAAATGGTAATGTTTCGTTCAAGTTGAAAAATCAACAGGCCTGTTTGAAAGTCATCAGTTTTAACCTTCTTACAAGAAGGTATATAATAAATCGTAAATTTAAATGAAATAACAAAGCTACATAAATGTCAGCAAAAATATTCAAATGTCAAATCTTGAATCTTATGTTTCAATGTAGTAAACTAATTCTATGACCTCTTACAAAATGTACTTAGAGGCATATACGTTGTGGCCTGATAAGTTTCCTTTAAACAATTTATTACACCCGATAAACAATAGTGAACTGTAGATAATCGAGTGTTTTCTCGGATTTAAGTGAACATTTATTCACGGGAGAAATTTAGTTAAGAAAACTAGATTGTCAAAGATTTATTTAGTTTCTCAATTGAACATTATTTTCCTGTGACATATCTTTGGTAAAATATAATTTTCGTTAAAATATCTGATCATAGTATTAATCTTCCAAACAACTTTTTTTTCAGAATAAGAGTTGAAAGACATTGGTTAGGCATGGGTTAGACATGTATGACATTTATATGTGACATTTTTTCAGTTGTCCCTTCCATAAAGCATTACAACAATTTAGCCTCTATATCAGAATCAAACATCCACTGGTATGATAGTCTTAAACCTGTACTATACGCATCATAAGTACCTAATTTGTCAAACCTAGAACACTTGTGTTCTCATAACTTGTAGGAAATATAGAACATACTAATTTAATGTTTTTAATGTTGATTTTATTGAATTTCAGTTGCATATGCGAATTGGTAAAGTCTAGATATGCTGAAACGACTTTACACTCAGGTTAACCTTAGTGCCATTTTTAACATTGCACTGAAGCTATCATAGTGACTTGAGGTAACCATAGTGTTTTGTGCAACAATCGCTGGGTAAGGGATCATCTTTTATTAGATTCACAATATTGGGTTTGGGTTGTTGATGTCACAAATAAAAACTTTCAATATATCCTTTACTATTCATAAATTCACATAATTTTTTTGAACAAGAAACTTTATGCTTGTGTCATTAAACATGTGTTGCTCGTCAAGATCATGAAATGATTGGTGTTCAAGCTTTCCGCATTTAACTTTCATAAATATGTCATGGTTGAAATATTAGTCGATGGAATTAAATCCTCAACCAGAAATAATTTGCTTGTTTCTTTCTTTTTGTGTAAGTGGAATTGTTTGTACATACACATAGCTTTAATCAAGTGTAAGGGGCAATAATAAGGAATATGAGATGCTAAGGTATTTCCTGCAATTTCTGTCTCTATCTTCAACGTAACAAAGTGTTTCGCAGTACACAAAAGTCATAGATACTATGAAAAGTATTGATATAATTTCCATTTTCCTTTTAATTCAATTTCGTAACATGATACAAACCGTACAAAAGGCAAATGCTTCAAACTTGTTTCTGTTGTCTCTCATAAAAAATTTATGTTCATGTCACTAACTTGGAAATTTTAAATTCCTAATGAGCGTTGTCTAGTGTAGTGTCCTGACAGACAGGTGAATTAGAAAGATACTAAATTGATATACTCATCATGAGGACCCTTTTCATTAAGAGCCAGATAAGGAGTAGACTCTAGGGAGTAGAAATGCCTTGTTCCTTTCAACTCATGATATACTCATCATGAGGAGCCTTTTCATAAGAGCCCGATTAGGAGTAGACTCTAGGGAGTAGAAATGCCTTGTTCCTTTCAACTCATGATATACTCATCATGAGGACCCTTTTCATTAAGAGCCCGATTAGGAGTAGACTCTAGGGAGTAGAAATGCCTTGTTCCTTTCAACTCATGTTTTTTCTTATCTTAAACTGGACAACGCAGAATGAAACATTAACAAAACAAATCAAAACATTGACAAATAAACATGGTGGTGTAAAAGTAATTGCTGAGTCAGGTGAATCACAAATCAGTCTAAAAGCATCGTGTGAAGAGGTCAGGAACCCAGCTGTGTGCAAATATTGACTAGGAAGTAGTTTATTACAGATTCCCATCGTAATGTTGAGATAAAGTGGAGAAGTTCTGTGGACTTCCGCTGATAATTGTTTCGGTTCACTCTTTCCCTATGAGGGACATTTAGAATTCAATAGTTTTTAACTGTAAGATATAACTGTCCAATTTCCTTTTACACAGTCAGGATGATTATAGGTCTGTAACCATCCTTGAGTTATGAACTTTTAAATATTGATTCTTGGCAATTTCCTGTGCGTTAACATCATGCCATTTTTTCTGCCTCCCATGTCATTGAAAACGACAGTTACTTTTATAGCAATTGTACATATCAAAAGGTATACAGTAAGGTATTATAAACGAGTTCAAACATAAATCTACAATGATATCAACATATTTGAAGACCGACGTAAATTTCTGTGATCGGTGGAGCGCGTAGGTGTAGTGGTTAGCGTGTCTGCCTCTCACGCGAACGACCCGGTTTCAAATCCCAGTGGAGACACAAAAGATTTGTGACTTGGGTCGAAAGCTGTGTAGTGTCCTTGGGCAAGGCACTTCATCCACATTGCACTCAGTCCACCCAGCTGTACCATGGGTACCTGGTTATACGGTTGTACTGTCCGAAATGGACTCTCAGCGCAGGCAAGCAGCTTTGAAAAAGTACAATCCGTCAGGGTAATAATGCACATTTGTGAATCGTCGGTGAGCAACTCATAAGAGATCGATACTTGACGTAAAACTTATCATTATTATTATTATTATTATTATCAACATCCATTCTGTTTTACACAGTAGCATGAATATCTAATTTCACAGAAACTCTATCTAATTGAACCTTTCTTAACAAAAGCAACACAAAAATATTTTTGCTTGATATTTAGATAGACACGCTCCTGTTAAACAAAGAGGTGACTTGGTTGTTTTTTCCCGTTAGATTGAGCTGACAAGAATTTATCTATTTTTAATTTGAAGGTCAACAATATCTGACATCTTTATTTAAAACCGAAATCCGCGAAAAGAAAATGCGATTATGTCAGAGGTCTATTTACAAGGCCTTTCAATACGAGAAGAAAGTCTTGAGCAATGGGCTTATGTAATCTGAAAGAGATTATACTAAATAAGCTTGATCTCAGATCTTAAGAATGTGTCTAATTCAAGTTCCAACCTTATTTATATGTAAATTTGAGATTGCACAGGTACCTTCCATATGTACATTTTCTATATGACATGGCTTTAAATTAGAACAAGACAAAGCATAAGTCATACTGTTGTGTTTTGTGAATGAGTGATATATTTATTTTTATATATTATTTATTACTTGTATATGAATTATTTTCTTCAATTTCCTTTTTGTTTTAATATGAATAAAAGTCAATAAACTCACACCAAAGAAAATCAATACAGAACAATCTAATTAGTGTCATGTTTAAAGGGGCAGTAGCACGTTTTTTGATAATTTTATATTTTCAATTTTTCACTGATAATTGTAAGATGATGCTAAATGAATTATTTTGACAGTGTCAAAAATCTCATTACACAAGCCAATCATCCATAGCCAGGGGGCAAAGTATGAAGATTCACATAAAATCCACTGACGGCCATTTTGTGTGAACACCTTTAATTCAATTTGTGTAAGAAAAAGGAATCGCATGGCTATACTTTACATTATATATTTGAATTATCACTGCTCCGTTTAATTTAAATACATTGTCATTAGATTTGAACCATTTATTTTTATTTTCCTGACATCACCTTATATTCCCCCTGAAAACGTGCTACTGCCCCTTTAAGGTTTGCACTTACACATAATCGATCACAGAAAAAATCATTAAAAATATTCAAAATGTGTTGACTGCTTACAAAAACGTTACACAGAAGTCTTTATTCAGTTGTTTCATCACTAAAAGATTTATTTTTCAACAAAGCCTTTTGATGAGGACATTTGTTGAGGCTGTTATATTTAGAAACATGCACGAGTTTCAAATTTTATAAAACTCTCTGTTATCTTTTATAGTGTTGCTGGCATTAATTTGGAATATTTACGAACAACGAAAATATAGCTTCAAATGGGTAAAATGCAGATTAAACATTAAACGACTGGTTGTTAGAACGATGTTTGAAATAACTGAGACGTTCCTTTACACTATTTAAACTATATTCAATAAAATGAAGTATTTCAAATTGTTCAAAACTGTAATTAATAAAAAGGTAAAGTAGTAAACAAAGACATATCATTAGAAGGTTAACAGGTTGCTAAGGCAACTTTCCTCTAAGATGCTAATCTGAGAGGAAACTTATATATTAATTATCGGGGGTAACAAATTTATTTCATTTATAATATTCCTTAAATGTTGGAAAAATAGAGACGAAATGAGCAATTTCTGATATTAATGTTTTGAGTCTTCTCAGATTTGCTTGATTTCATCAACATATGTATTATGTTAATGTGTTCATCAATCAATTATGTATATTTCCAATAATGACCAATGCTACAACAGTAAAGAGAGTGAATATAACAATTAGAACAATAACCAAAATTATTATTACCATATTGGAGGAATTGATTAAATGATGATATCTTTAGAATTTGGACTCGATCACAAGTCCATTTTAATGACAACTATTAAGGAAAAAATAAAGTGCTATTCATTAAGTCCAATTTCGAAAGAAAAAAGAGTAAAAATAAATGTTCCAATCAATGTTCATCCTCCTGAATCATTATCATCATATTTATGGTAAAGCTTGACATTTGACCAGGAGGACCATTGGACAATTAAATTTAATTCTCGTTTAATTTTTTTGAATGATTGAATTATTGCATAATTGCTGCAGGTCAAAGACTCTCACTGGTTCACATAATCAAGAAATTTAGAAAGACATTTTAATCGCCATCTTCAATACAATATGCTTTAATTTATATTTTGGAAGTTTGCATTTCTACTCGTTGATAAGCAAAATAAATGGTGTAAGTGCTCATTGCTTCTGTATCCAATCTTTCTCATTAAAACTTCCGTTCGTTTCTATAACCATCAAAGTCAAAGGACATGCATGGAGGACATTGTTGGAATAAAGGCAGTTAAATGATACTAAAAGGTGATCTTGTGAAAAACATGTTCTCTTAAGTTAGGTTTAATAGGGCAAATTAAAACAAGTGGATTATATATTGTCTCTCCAAGAGTATTGTCCTATTTCTTAAAACACCATTAAGTACTTGAAATCAAATAAGGTGAGAATCTTGTGTGCAACTAGATTTAATATGTGCCTAAATATTGTGACTAAGGAAAGCAAATAAGATTGTGCAAAGTTTAGCCAGGGATTTTAGCGTAATAGAACAGAGGCTAAATCAACATGACTTGATCTGCCTCTGTGGGGAGAGAATGATCAACAGAGTGTTAAAGAGAATTTTTTCGAAACATCTAATCATTTGTTTTTGAAACATTAGGATATCTGTTTGTTACTTTAAACAACGTAATAGGTCAGTCACAAGACATAACGATTGTATTTGATTTTATTACTTGTGAAATGTCCAATTTTGACTGTCAACGATTCATGCAAAGTTGCATTAACAAAAAACAAATTTGAAGTATGTTATATATTTGATTCATATAAAAGATTTCTTAACAAATAAAATGGAATTATTTTATTCTTATGATCAATTAAAGGTTAGACTCTAAGGACCAAATCGTGTTATGTTATTAAACCTTTCACATTATTCTTTTATAATAACACTGTTGACAAATACAATGTTGATTATTCAGTTAAGAATATGAGTCACTAAAACTGCATCCAGAATCTTAAACCTTTGTATTTGACAGATAAAAAGCAATATCTGTCACTTATCATTTGAGTTAGTTTTAGAATAACTTCTTATTTATTCTTGTTTCCATAAGTACTATTCATTAAAACCTTAAAGGGGCAGTATCACGTTTTAGGGGACATATAAGGTGATGTCAGGAATATGAAAATTAAGGGTTCCAATTGAAAGACAATGTAATCAAACTAAATAGTAGCAGTAATAATTCAAATATATAACGTAAAGTTTAGCCGAGCGATTCCTTTTTCTCACAGAAAATGGCCGCCAGTGAATTTCATCAGAATATTCATACTTTGTCCTCTGACTATGGATGATTGATTTGTTTTATGAGATTTTTGTCACTGTCAAAATAATATTTTTAGCATTAACTTACCATTACCAGTGAAAATTTGAAATATAACATTATCAAAAAACGTGCTACTGCCCCTTTAAACAAGTTATGCGGTTCTCTTTTGTCATATGTGAAGTTCACCAGAATTGCTACGCACAAATGTTTTGTGCTGAGTTTCAACAATGAAGTTAGTGTTACCAAAATATCCACTTCCAATGTAATTGGCTCTTGTATCATTGTAGTTAAAATATTTTAGAAGCGATCCAGAAATTTCAATTAATGACAGGAGAAAGACGTGAAAACTTAATTGACTGACGCCTCAGACGGATTCTAATTGACAAGCGTGACGCAATAGATAAATAGAACATCATGATTGGATAATTGGGTCTCTGTTATGCTTCAATTCAAAGGAGTCTATTTCTGGACGTGGGATAAAGGAAACTCACTTGATCAAGTTCAACACCATAAAAGAAGTTCATTACTCAAGTACAAAAACAGGATGATGTGAAAACGGTTGTTCGTGAAGTTATTCTTCTTTTAATGGAGTTCATTTTGTCTTAGACCATTACAACCTATAAAAATGTCCTTATTTCGTTGAGGATGAAAGATAATTTTGTCTTTATCTAAATTATAACTCAGTAAATTCATACCGAAACAACTGGCGATGTATTTGGTAGTTTTTAATTTTAATTACTTGAGATATTGTTATAAAGCGTATCTCTTTGATAGTCTATTCTAGACAGGGATCAGTTCATCTAATTAGCAGAACTATAATTATGTTCAGGTTTAAAAGGTCCTCTCTTATTGTCGTGCAAGAATAAAATACTGATGTGTGTATCTGAAGGAAGACAGTCATTATGTAATGTTTCAAGTAACTTCGAATATATTTTCTTTGAAATTAAGTTTTGTATTGAACTACAAAATTGGATTGTTAAGATAACACATTCTTGGTATCTAAAATTATTCCAAAAATACGTTTCTGACCTTAATTAATGAAATTTGTCAAATGCATGAGGGAGACATGGTTGAATAGAGTTGAAATAGAATTGCATTTCTAACATCAATGCATTTTGACAACATAATTTTTGAACATCAAATTTGACAAACATATCTTGACATGGCTGTCATTCATATAGGACATTAATATAACATCAATATGATTTGCTCTTTGCGAAATCTATTCACCTATGTGCCTATACGGATATGTGCCTTTTGTATATTTTGGTCAGATGCCCTCATTATTTTTTTAGATTTTACACTTCTTTGTTGTAGAAGTGACTCTTTGAGGAAGTCATTTTTGTTCCGCTCATAACTCGGATATTATTTGTTCAAATGTCACAAAACTTCATATTTGTAATCACTATGGTCCCTAGATGTGCCTTTTGTATATTTTGGTCAGATGCCCTCATTATTATTTTAGATTTTAGACTTCTTTGTTGTAGAAGTGACTGTTTGAGGAAGTCATTTTTGTTCCGCTCTTAACTCGAGTACTATATGTTCAAATGTTGCGAAACTTTATATATGTAGTCCCTACAGTCCTTAGATGTTTCTTTTATTAATTTTGGTCAGATTCCATGATCATTATTTTAGATTTTCAACTTCTTTATTGTAGAAGTGACTCTTTGAGGAAGTCATTATTTGTTCCTCTCATAACTCTACTACTATTTCTTTCAATGTGATAAACTGTATATATGTAATGGCTATGGTCCCTAGATATGCCTTTTGTCTATTTCAGTCAGACCACCCTCATTGTTATTTTAAGATTTCGATTTCTTTCTTGTAAAAGTGGTTCTTTGAGGAATTCATTTTTGTTCCGCTCTTAATTCTGATATTTTTTGTTCAGATGAGCCATTCGATGTACTCTCAATATTTTTATATGGTTAACTTCTTTCTTATGATACAGTCACATTGAAAGGACATTGAAGATTTTATTAATACAATAATGACTATATAAGAATCATAAATGTCTGAAAAAGACATTATTAGTTTCATAAGAGCTGATATAGCTTACATGCAATCAGAAAGTCTATATCTGCATTTTCATTGACTTTTAAACAAATTATAACAGTTTTGCAATTTTGTAGGAATCCTTACTAAGTGTAGTTGTATCTTAGTTTCTATAATCACTTAGGGAAGCGGGGGTATAAAAAGTGAGCTTGTTTACTAATTCTCTGGTTGGATAATCAGGGCATTTATTATTTTCTAAAGTATGCCAGTCAAACAGATCATTTGAACATTTAAATAATTTGCGATAAAAGTGAGACTTTTAAAACTTTTTATCATCACTGCTCCATAACTGAAACGTCGACACTGCGTTAACTATGGACCGAAGGACCTGAATTTATGAAACAAGAGGCACGTTGTGAAATTTAAAGATCTATTTTCCAATTCAGATTATTAAGTATCATATTAATCACTATCATGAAAAGTGTAGTTGTTTCCTCTTATACACTAAACCCAAAAAGAAACTATCCATTTTTAGAATTCAAAAATATTCTTAATTAACTTTAGCTAAATGTTAAGTTTTATGGAATCAGGTCGCCAAAACGTAACATTTCAGTTGTTCATCTCAGAAATTGATTAGGTACATGATTTTCTTGACTTTTGTTGAAAACTGAGAAAACACGTTTTTCTTTGATCATTTTTTTCGCACATTCATTATTGAAAGTGAGTTAGCAAGCGATCAATTCACATGTGAGCCAGGTCATATAAAACCAATTTTAAAATGCCTAGTTTGACCCCAGAACAGCGCGGCAGGGCCTTGGGTATGAAGAACATGGGTGCTTCAAATGTTCTTATTGCAAGAACATTCGGCTGTCATCGAAAAACCATCGAAAATTTGATGAAACGTTATAGGGACACGGGAACAACATTAGATAGATCGCGTACAGGTAGACCACGTGTGACGTCACGCTGGGAAGACCGATACTTAAGAACTCTCCATCTCCGAAATCGATTCCTGACAGTTGCAGAATCGGCGTCTACGGCTCTCGGGAGGGTGCTTAGTCAATCAACCGTCAGAAGGAGGTTAACAGCAGCAGGGATTCGGGCCCGTCGACCTTATTGTGGCCCAACGTTGACACGTCAACATCGACATTACTGATTAATTTGGACAAGTCGTGTACGAAGGGTGAAATAAAAGCTCCAAATTGTGTTGCAGAGGTCTAGGCACACGGTGAGGGAAGTGTGATGGTTTGGGTCGGTATCCGAGGAGAAAACAAGTCGCCATTGGTGATTGTTATGGGTAACATGACTGCGCAAAGATTCATTGATCAAGTTCTTCGTCCTGTTGTGTTGTCATTTCTTCAGAATCATCCGGGAACTTTGTTTCAACATGATAACGCGCCTGCGCATTCAGCAGGAGCAGTGTCAACATTCCTGGACAACAATAACGTCAACGTCTTGCCGTGGCCGTCACGTTATCCTGATCTCTCTCCAATTGAACACATGTGGGACTGCCTAGGGAGGCGAAATAGGAATAGAGCAAACCCTCCAGTCAACCTGAGGCAACTAGGACAAGCCCTACAGGATGAATGGGTGAACATCCCTAACGCCACCGTCAGACGTCTCACGACATCAATGAGACGTCGAGTGTTTGCCTGCATAACAGCTGAAGCTGGGCATACGAAGTATTGATGACTATGGACTCCATATTCCATAAATTCATAAACATATGATCAGAAACTTCGATTTCTAAAAAATGGAAATTAACATTTCACACCAGTGTTGATAAAAAGATAAGTTAAGATAAACGAGTTATTGCAAAACAAATGACGTAAGATGATTTGCAAATGATTCAGTATTAGATAAAATGTTGTTAGGATAGAAAACCTTGTATCAAGACTCAGGACGCATATGACATATCGAAAATACATTATGTATAATAAGCTTGGCATTTTTCCGTTATTTAGTTTGCAAAGTAATCTACTTCCCTGACAATAGTCACTTTTCTATATACCTTTTGCTGTAATCAATACTACAGTAGCTATTAACAATTTGAGACGATTAATTACTCGGAAGTAATAAAAACGGCGTGCAGCTCCATTGTATCCCATTTACTCTGTAAACTTTGTACTCTTTATCAGGTAAAGTAGTTCTGTCTAGTTGGGTAATTATATATTTTTGTAATGAGGATATTTATATTGAGTCCTGTCAGCTTCCGGTGCGTGATCTTGTTAGTTTCGGGAAATGCTGTATTTATTTCAATGTTAATTATTGAAGAGGTTGTGTGATGTTGAACAACAAGTTTTTGAAAATCCTTTTTTATTATAAAAATCACCAAATCATGATTTTTTTAGGCTACATCCATATAATTGATTCCCAAATCCAAAATGGCTACGTTTCGACTTCATTTAAGTTGTATGCAATGATGATGACGAGACACAATATTTCATATACATTTTCATGTATATAGAAAGGTTATGGATACAAACAAATCAATCTTTTTCAATATCAATGGATTATAAAATAACAATTGGAAGCTAGATATGCACTCATTTGGATGACAATTCTTTAGGTGCTATCAAGAGATGATCAAAATTAGGGTTATTAAAGTTATTTACTAAGGTTGATTAACTGATCAAAACACGAGAAGTGAGGGTGTTGACCAATATACAATGAGGCATTTTTTTCTTTTTAATTAGCAACTTCATCATATTTCTTTGGATGAAATCTGATTGATTTATGGATCTGACCTGTGATAATCAAATGTGCTGATTGAAGTCTGGTGGTTTTTTTCTCTATGGCTTTTTTTCTGTTTTGATTAGAATGTGCAAGTTGTGACCACGGGCTCCGAGGGTAGCACTCATTTTGGCCTTCTTATCCCATCCTTTGCAAAGTCTAAACTGCCCCTTAAAGACGTTTCCTGAGTTATTCATTGATTTCTGTAATTTAAAAAAAAAAAATTCTTTTTCAAAATACATATACATGACTGTAATTGTACACGTTCAATCTTATTCATATATCTCTTTGTGGAGATCTGAAATAGTCAACAAGATTTCCATTTCAAAATCTTGAAAGTTGATTTAAAGTATTATTTTCAAAATGAAAAAAGTCAAATGTTGCATTTACCCGCGATATACTAACTCTTACTTTTGAAAGTAATCCAAAAGTACCAAGACTCCTGAATACCTAAATGTAAGTGTTTATCGTCGTCTTTAGAACCACATACAACTGTTTACATAACAAAGTGTGATTAGCTTTTTCATGATGTATATTCTAGTCACGTTAAACAAAATGATATATGAGAATAGATCAACTTATTTTTTATCAATATAGTTTATTTGACAAATATGCATATATATATAATTTCATGTGCATTATTGTTGTTATCTTTTTATCGGTCTGTTTCAAAGTCCTTATTCAGGTTTGGAACCAATTTTCTTGTTTTCTTTTGACAACTGATAATAATATATACATAGACCTTCTCATAATTTTCTTGAACTTCATCTAATAAAAGTTTCGTAATGATATACTTGTGTAACTCTGGCCATGTAATGAAGATCAAGCTTTCACCACAACATGCTCTCAGAGGAAAATAGATTAGGTTTTCAAGACTTAATCAGTGTTTATACAATATGACAGCTTGGATTTAACAATCAGAAGAGTTATTTCCAGAAGCATTGAAGGCGTTTGTTTGCGTTCTTAGCAAATCAATGACATATTATTCATGTGTTTGTTTCATGTGTCACTGCAAAGGGATGCAGTCAATACATGCTAGACTTGATGACATTGTGGTGTGTGAAGATCTAAATAACATACGACCCATCACATTCGTAATTGAAACCATGTATATATCAATACTTCATGGTCAGAATCTATGAATATTCTTGATTATTTGTATTTTCATCAGCAATTTTTTAATTTTGTACAATTGTTGGAAAAAATACAAACTTCAGTTATTATATAGACTTTAAAATTCGATTTATTTCAGACAATGCATCTGAGGCCAAGAACAATGCTGTGATATGTTCCTGACACAATCAGTTTTTTTAATTTAACGTTTTATCAAGCTTTTAACTTTATCCAAAAACATTTTAATGACATCTGCAGAACCATGTATGTATATCTGTGAGCTATCGGAAAAAGAATTGAGGGAGTGAGTTATTGTTAAACGCCACTTAGGCAGTATTGCAGCCATAAGCGGTCATAGAAAAAAGGGCATTTGATATTTTGTACCATATATATCAGTGACCTTCTTCATAAGATAAAATCAGAAAAAGAAAAAAATCTTTCATGATAACAGATTTAATAATTATAGTTGATATGTTCGCTCTTAACCCAAATAAGTTGACATTTAAAATCATTCAATAGTCATTTATCAATGACGAACTTAGTGTTTTAACCATACATATCATGCTATTAATTTCATGTTCACGTCAATTCACAAAGCCAGAGAATGTGCCAAAGCGGCACTGATTTCACAACAAACTTCCAATCAGGTATCTCCCGTTCTACCTGACAAACTCGGCGAATAAGAACAGAAGTTCGATTCATGACTCTGTGAGGAGAATGCTGTGGGGAAGAAAAGGGTGTATGCTCTGTAGATAATTCAAGTATTCTGAATGTAAGGCCTGGCTTTAATCTAAAATATAATTTTATCAAAATGATTGTTTTAACAATGTAAGATATTCCATTACAGCCATGTTCTACGTAATGATACGTAGATGTTATATGCATAATTAGATAAGCAGTAAGATGTGTTTTTGTTAACAAAAAAAAATATTTTAAAAGAAACTGACATTGTTAATGCCTTGGAGGTTAATCTATTTTCGTAGGACTTGAATATTGTTGTTTTATATATTTTCATTGGGTGATATCCGTATATTTAATGTCTATATAAACATTATATTTCATGGTTTTACGTTATCTGCATCCAGTCATGATTCTAGCACAAGATAGACATTTCATACATTTTATTTGAGATGTTAAAAATATGAACTTGGCAGGATATTGTCAAAATGATATAAATATGGATAGCAACCCACTCTCTTTTTTAAAAACAATACTTCATGATTCTTCACATTAACATTATCAAATCATATTTCAATAATTAATGACCTTTATTTGTTGCAGTGTGCAAATAAAGTGTTAAGGAATTCATGTCTTGAACATATCAATGAGGACAGATGTTTCTAATTGAAAAAAAATAATATCAACGGTGTTGATGATAGAAACCTTACAACTGAAATGGTTTATTGGACTTAAAAAATCCAAGCCGAATTGGTAATATGATCCTTTTTGTAACAAGGAAGTCGAGATAAATTTCAAACTAAAGCAATTACTCAACCTGAATAACTGTATGTTACAAAAAGAATGAAGTAAATGGTTTAATGTTTCGTTCAAGTATAAAAAGAGCAACCTTTTTGAAAGTCATCAGTTTAGCTTTCTTATAAGAAGTTGTATAATGATTTGTATATTTAAATGAAATAACAAAGCTACATAAATGTCAGCAAGATATTCAAATGTCAAATCTTGATTTGTGTGTTTCAAGGTAGTAAACCAACGTTATGACCTCTTACTAAATAATTTTGATATTGCTGTCATTTTAACCCCTGCATGTTAATTGAGAGACAAGGAACATTCGTCGCTAAGTACAATGTAGGTGGTAGATACAATTTTGGAAACATATATGGTTTCTTAAACCGTGGCAGGTCTCAATAGTCTTTGTATTGGATGTGAGTACATAAAGTATTAACGACACATAGGAACATGTAAGTTGTAAGATGTGGTCTAATGTAGGCACTCTAGCAGCAGAGAATACCTTCTTATGTATTGAAATCAGGTTCTAAGATCTTCACATTTATGACAACAGCAATACAATTACAAAGCATGAAAAATGATGTAGTTCTAAAAACGTTTGCAATGGTTCATCAATTCAATCAATACACGATTGCATTTCGACTTGTTTTTTTATTGGCTTCGAGATTTAAGGCAGGGTTTGTTCACTTGCTTGTGAATCTAAGTGCAAATACATGTAATTTGCTTTCATTTTGAAGTTAATCAAATAAATCCAGCAACACTGACAAAGAATCACCAAATATCCATGTGTAAAATGACCATTCCCAAAACATATTTTGGTATTGTCTGGTCACTGGTGCTGATTTGAAAATTTGGCATCAACAAATATACAGATGAGGTCATACATGTATGTTGGAATTTACGATTTCCTTAATTTTTCGATCTAAATATTCCATATAGACTCCCGGAGAAAAAAATCAGCACAATTACATTGCCTTAGTGTAGGAACAAATATGTCTTACGCCTAAAACTGTTGATCACTCATGAAGGATCTTGTAAATAAAGATAAAACATTGTCTTTTTGAAATTGTAACCACTGGTAACTTCAATGACTTGTCAATGTTGTTACGCTTGATCTATGAGGTATGACATACATTGTACGAATATATTAACGAAAACTGGATTTTTACTTAGTGACTGAATTTCAATATGATCCATTTCATTATTGCAATGTCAAAAAGCCACAACAACATTACAAAATATATGATATTTGCATTTGAATACGCAGCTTAGTGAACAAACTTAGGGTATGCAGCTATACACTGTACATACGCTACATGCTGATAAGATATCAAAAATAAAGTTTTCGGTGTTTCCTTTTCTATTTCATTTCAATCCAAATAAATAACACCCGTTAGACCCACTACTGACAAAGGAGTTTATAATAAGACTACATTTACCTTATCAGCGGTAATGTTCCATTAATTAGATAAATTGTATTGGACTTAATACAAATGAAACATGCAAAAAATGTTGCTATTCATTGATAAATATGCGTGCCTGAAACTCACAGATTATTTTCTTCAATCTGTAGACTTTACTAAGTAATAATTACTAGCACAGTAACAAATCAATGTTGCAATCAAGTACAAATAAAACAACTTTTCCTCAAGTTCAAATCTGTTTTTGGTGAATTCATTTTCAGGTGAAGTTTCCATTCAATGTTAAGATATTTTTATTAAGAAAAAATAAAGATCGTATGGACATGGTCATTATTACACGCAATTTTTTATTATTGGCACAATGTAAGAACAGCAAAGTTGATCGGATGATGAACTCTTGTCTTTTACAGATGATTTGAAATTGGTCATGAGTAGAAGATAAAGGTAATTTCATTCTTTAAGCATATAGTAATATGACGCTACTATTAACTTTTTTTTCAAAAGAATACTTATTTAGATAACTTGTTATATAATGTGTTATATATTAAAGGTACTTTTTGATACATGTTCGTTAAACCCAAATCATGCATTCATTTTCTTGTTTTTGAACAAGTAACTTTAATTCATAGTTGAGGTTCATGCTTTTGCCATTAATCATGTGTCTCTCGTCATATCCTGAAATGATTGGGTTTCAACTCTTTCAGCATTTTACTGTATTAGTCAATGGAAACAAAATCCTCAACCGGAAATGATTTCCTTGTTTCTTTCTTTAAGTGGAATTGTAGTACATACACATAGCTTTAAGCATGTGCCAGGGGCAATAATAGAGAATAGGAGATACAGAAGTATTTCCTGCAATTTCTGTCTCTACAAAAACAAGGAAACAAAGTGTTCGTTAGTACACTAAAGTCATAGATACCATGAATAGCATTCATATAATTTCCATTATCATTTTAGTGCAATTTGTAACATGATATAAACTTACAAGTCGCAAATGCTTCAAACTTGTTCCCGTTATCTCTCATAAAATAAATAATGCTCATGTCACTTAGAAATTTTAATTTCTTCATGAGCATGGTGTAATGTCCTGGCAGAAACATAAAAAATACACCAACTTAATGTACACATCATGGGGAATTTATTTCTTTAAAGCACCAGAATTATCTCTACGAATAAGAGAAGACTTTTTCCTTTCAGATCATTTTTATTTATCTTAGACGGGACAATCACAGTATGGAAAATGAACAAAAAGAATCAAACATTGTCCAATTAGTATTGTAAGTAAGTAGTTTAAAAGTAATCAGTGAGTCAGGAGAAAAGTAGATCGGTCTCGTTTTCAGGTTACGGAAATGTGATCGTGTGAAGAGATCAGGAAGCCCGGTTGAGTGCAAACATTGATAAGGAATGTCCCCTATAACAGACTCTTATCATCATGTTGAGATTAAGTTGAGTAGTTCTGTAGGCCTCTGCTGATAGCTGTTTCTGTTCACTCTTTCTCCATGACGGAAAGTTTGCATACGATTCGACTGTAAGTGTAGGATACACAATTACCTTGCACTATTTCACTTGCAGCAGGATTGCAAATCTACAATCGCCATCATAAGTTATGTACTTTTATGCCAGTGACATTGAAAAATAGAGTCACTTTTTTAACAATGACACATCATAAAAGGTATTTGTTAGATTTGTTAGAGATTTCCAACATACATTTACAGTGACATCAAAAGTCTTTAAACTACCATATGAAAATAGGACATGTCTGTAATCAACGTCCATTGTGTTTTACACAATTCTATAAATATTTACCTTAACAAAATTCATTCTAATCAAACCTTTAAAAACTGGAAAAAATAAGAGGAAAATATTTTGCTTGATATTTAGATTGTTTTGGTTGTTTTGTCCATTAAAAGAATTGGCAGGAACTTACATTCATCTTTTAGTAATGGTCAACAATATCTGACAATATCCTCTTTATTCAAAACCGAAATCCGTGAAAAGAAAATGAGATTATGTCAAGGGTTTATTTAATAGGCCTTTCAATAAGAGAAGAAAGTATTGAGCAATGAGCTTATGTAATCTAAAAAAGATTGTACTGAATAAGCTTGTTCTTCTTATGAATGTGTCTTATTCAAGTTTCAATTTTATTCATATGTAATTTTGAGATTGCACAGGTTCTTTTCTATATATACATGACTTCCAATTTGGGCAAGGCAAGGGATAAGTCATGTCGTAATTGTGTTTTATGAATGCTTGATATTTTTACATGTATATGAATTTTTTTCAATTTCTTTTTTGTTTTGAATATAAATAAAAAGTTATACACTTACATAAAAAACAATTAAAAAAAATCTAAAATTATACTCAAATTGATTTAACAAAACACATTCCAATTACTGTCATATTTAATAAGTTCACTGACACAAAATCGATCACAGAAGCCATCATAAACAATTTAAGATATGTTGACTGACAGTAGTCTGGATATAATTGTCTCATCACTAAAATGTATATTTTCAACAAAGCCTTTTGCTGAGGACATTTTCTGAGCACTGCCACTTGTTGACGTTGTTAAAAGCATGCAAGAGTTTCCACAGTCAATTTTTTTTGTCAAACTCTCTGCTTTCTTTTGAAGTATTGCTCACATTAATGTGGAATATTTAATGAAAAAACGAACATTTAAGTTCAAATTTGTGAAACGAATATGTAAATTAAACATTAAACGACTGGTTGTCAGAAAGATATTTGAAATAACTGAGACGTTCCTTCACGGTATATTCAGAAATAAAATTAATGGTGTCAAATTTTTCAAAACTGTAATTAATAAAAGGTTAAAGGGGCAGTAGCACGTTTTATGACAATTTTACATTTTAAATTTTTCACTGATAATTGTAAGTTAATGTTAAATGTATTATTTTGACAGTGTCAAAAATCTCATTTAACAAACCAATCATCCATTGTCAGAGAACAAAGTATGAAGATTCACATAAAATCCATTGGCGGCCATTTTTGTGTGAACACCTTTAATTCATTTTTTGTAAGAAAAAGGAATCGCACGGCTAAACTTTACATTATATATTTGAATTATTACTACTCCATTTAGTTTAAATACATTGTCTGTCAATTGGAACCATTAATTTTAATTTTCCTGACATCACCTTATATTCCCCCTAAAAACGTGCTACTGCCCCTTTAAGTAGGAGAGAAAGATATATCATCAAAAGGTTAACAAGTTGCTGTGGCAACTTTCCTCTAACATGGTAATCTGAGAGGAAACGTATTTATTAATTTTATAACAGTTAAAACCATAACCAAAATTATGATTATCATATTTACTGTAGGATGATTAAATGATGATATCTACTAGAAGTTGGACTCATTCACAAGTCCATAACAAGTCCACACGTGAAATAAAGCTTAATTAATTAAGTTCAATTTCGTCAGCAACAGAAAAAATAAATTTGCCGATCAAGAATAATTCTTCCAAAATGCTCAATCATTAAGCTTGGCATTTGAGCAATTAGACTAAATAGTTCTTTATTGGCATTTAATAATTGAATTATCGCGTAATCATTGAAGGTCAAATAATCTTTTTGTTTCACAGAAAGATATCCATCAAACTTAATCTAGAGTCAGATCAACATCTGGATCTTCATCTTCAATACGATATGCCCTAAATAAATACAGTTCATCCTTTTGAATTTGCATTTGTACCCTTTCATGAGCAAAATGAATCAAAATTAATTTGTTTTAATTAAAATAATTAATGTCATAACACAAAAAACGCCTTTATGTCAAAGCGAAACCATTGAAGTTTGAAGCGTGAGTCATTGTGTTATCCTTTATTAAAAAATGGTTTGCTTTAATGTTTACAGTTACAATATGAAACAGTATATGACAATACCAGAACCACGCAATTCAAAATAAGATGCATTCACTGTCATATCCATGTCATAATTTAATGGTAATATGACTATGCGTGACTCATTTATCAAAAATGAGTAAACCTGTATTGACATCTGACTCCTTAACTTGCTATTCTAAACGAATATCCCTTAGTTATATTTAAATGTACCTTTAAAATTGACATATGTCTTTTTAAATACATGTTTGATGTATCACTAACAAACATTTGTCAACATGTAACAACTATATCTTCGTTAAAAGCTTTGCCTTGTCAAAATTTAACAAAATAGACCCAGCATGTTAAGACTACAAATTCAAAAGACTATATTTTTCAAGATGACTGTTTTTAACTAATATGACATTTCTACACACCAGTATAATCAATCTTTCCAGGGGATATGCTTATCATGTCACAACATGTTGAGTTAACTTTTGAAAATTTCAAATTCTTTATTTTCTATTCTTTTCCATATAAAAAGAAAGCTTCGAGTTAGATGCTGTACCACTTCCTAATACAACAATCTAAGTTTTGAAAATATTCATTTCCATTTCCAAGTTCGAAATGTTTATGAAAATTATCCAGTGAATATTTTGAATATTTGAAAAGTGCAGTATCGTCGGCATATAAAAGAATAAATTATAAACAAATTTCAGATCAGTTTTGTTGTCAGATTCCAGAACTGTAAGAGTGGTGTGAAGAAGTGACAGATGAAAATATTGACTAGGACGTAGCTAAAATGGCAATGTTCAGTCGCCGCAAGCCTCAAGCATAAATTCAGTTACTTGACACAGTAATTAAAATTCAGTCATCGATAGTCAAACTGTACATACAATACCTAAGAATATTTTACTTTTTTTAATATTACACAGAAACGCATGAAGTGTATAAATTTGTATGTCACATTTAACAAAATGTAGGAATGATTACTTTACAAAATTAAAACTTTTTCTTGGTTAGTTTTGTTTTGTGTTAACGCCTTGAATATTGTTTCACAATTTTTGTTTGATTTATGTATCTTTAAATATCATGAATATATCATTGAAAATAGATGTTTCTATATGAAAAAATTAAAGGATTATCAAAGGTGTTGATGAAATGTTGGTCAACTGAAATGATTTATTTGACGTAAATGAATCTAAGACAAATTGGCAATATGATCCATTTTTGAACCTAAAGCAATTACTCAACCTGAATTACCCTATGTTATAAAAAGAATGAAATGAATAATCGACTGGGCACTGAATGACATCAATTTTAGCTTTCTTATTAGAAGTTGTACAATGATTCGTAAATTAAAATGAAATAACAAAGCTACATAAATGTCAACAAAATATTCAAATGTCAAATTTTGATTTGTGTGTTTCGAGGCAGTAAAATAATGTTAGAACTTTTTACGAATAATTTTGATATTGCTTTTATCCTTCACCACTGCATGTAAACTGAGAACATTTGTCACCAAAGTTTTTGAAACATATATGGTTTCTTAAATCGGTGACAGGTCTAAAGAGCTTAATAATCACAATAATCCTTTTATTGGTTGACAGTACATAAAGTACTTACGGCACTTAGAGTCATGTAAGTTGTAAGGTCTGGTGTTCAGCTGCGTACCTTAAGTTTGTTCACTTACCTACGTATTGTAGAGCAAATATCATATAATTTTGATTGACTTAAAGGCATCATAGCATTGCAAAAACGAAACGGATAATGTTGAAATTTAATGACGTAAGTTAAAAATCAGTGTACATTTACATATTTGTATGTTATACATAACAGATAACCGTTAGTTTGGCAGGACATTAATTTATATTGTAGTGACCAGGGGTCAAAATGTCGAAAGCACTATTTCTTATTTGTGTTTCTAAAATCATTCATAAATCATCAACAACTTTAGATTCAAGTCATATTTGTTTTTAGCTCACCTTTACAAAGTAAATGTGAGCTTATGTCATGGCGCTTCGTCCGTCGTCCGTCTGTCTGTCCGCCTGTCAGTCTGTCCGTAAACTTTCACGAAAAAGACTACTCCTCCTAAACCAATTCAGATATCATTCTGAAATTGTAGTATGTTATACCCATGGTGATTCCCCACAGAAAGGTAGACGTTTCAGTTTTGAGAATCCAAGATGGCCGCCATGACAGCCATATTGAATTTTCAATTAGATTTCATGAAAAAGACTACTCCTTCTAAACGAATACAGATATCATTCTGAAATTGTAGTATGTTATACCCATGGTGATTCCTCACAGAAAGGTAGACGTTTCAGTTTTGAGAATCCAAGATGGCCGCCATGCGGCCATATTGAATTTTAATTAGATTTCATGAAAAAGACTACTCCTTCTAAACGAATACAGATATCATTCTGAAATTGTATTATGTTATACCCATGGTGATTCCTCACAGAAAGGTAGACGTTTCAGTTTTGAGAATCCAAGATGGCCGCCATGACAGCCATATTGAATTTTCAATTAGATTTCATGAAAAAGACTACTCCTTCTAAACGAATACAGATATCATTCTGAAATTGTAGTATGTTATACAGACCCTTGCAGAATTAGTTACCTGAAAACCGCGGTCTGATTGCAGTCTGATCGCGATCAACTGCATTCAGATTGCAGTTTGATCGCGGTCAACCGTGGTCTGACTGCAATCTGATCGCGGTCAACCGCGGTCTGACTGCAATCTGATCGCGGTCAACTGCAATCAGATTGCAGTTTGATCGCGGTCCACCGCGGTCTGACTGCAATCTGATCGCGATCAACCGTGATCAGATTGCAGTCAAACTGCTGTCGATCCGATCAAGGGTTGAGAGTGATTATAGACATTGTCTGCATGTCGGCAGTACAGCATAAGTTTAATCATAATAGATTGAGAAACTCAAATCTGCCGTATTCGGTCCAAATTGATTTTACTACATGATTTGTTATTTGTTATTCAAACTTTAACAACGCATACTATTATTGTTCAGATACTTCATGTCTACCTTCTACACTGTCGTAAAACGTATAGCGATTTTTGCACTGGTTAAAAAATGAAATAATATCCTGTTGCATAAAGTGTCATTTGAATGTACCTTGCTACGACTTTTTGTAGCGTATGTGTGAAGTTATGAACATCGTTAACTCATCATTACTTATATTCCTCATTCATACAAGAGAGATATATCACTTTATGGTGTTATGAAAGCCATTTGACTTCTCTGTAGTTTGTGGGTGTATAAATTTTAAGACGGCCGAATGAAATCGTGAAAATCTCCATGCCAATACACGTCATAACGTTATACACAAGTTTTAATGACAGATGTAAATTGTTAAAGAATTCGTGATATCATATTTGATTTTGTTGAATTTTGGAGACAATAGGAAGAAGGAATAATTACTGATCATGATATTCTCGGTTTTTGGACAACACTGGGTAATTTAGACAGGACACAATGGGAGAAAGTTGTATTATTGGTATATGACTGTCATTTTCAAATATTTTTTTAAAAACTGTACATTTTAATTCTTTGTGTGCACGACCTTTTTTTTAATACATTTGGAAGAAATAAAGATGGCTTATCAATCATCGTGACAATCTCACATGCCAGTATGGTAAGGCACGGTACAACCAGTAGCAGTAGTAATATAAAATGTTTCCATCAAATCAAGTCTAATGGTCTATTTTCAAGGTATAACTGAAATAGAACAAGAACACATGTGTAATATTGATTATCTGTGATCAGTTTTGCCGATATATGTGCATTAATGTATATGCGAATTGAGAATTTTGAGAATTTCACCTTCCGGGCCGCATACCTTTAATGAGAAGAGACAACCTCTATGTAGATTTTGTAATTCTGTCATGAATGTAAATATTACAGTGTTTATGTTTTCACGGGTAAGTTTATAATTATGATAACACCCGATAGAAACAGTCAGAGAAAAGTTTATGAATTAATTTTTATGTACAACAGCGACTTCTGACCGATGGTGTCATATACCGCATTGATTTTTCAAAAACTTTCATCTTTTACAGGTTTAACAAGTAGTTTATTGGTCGAGTCATTCAGTGTTGCTGCCAAATTACCAGTTATCAGTATGTCAAAAATCTTGTACTTTAAAATGGCTCAGGTTCATACACGTGGGATCAACAATTCAAGTTGGATCAACCATTTAAGTACGCGGATTAAAAATCGGCAAAAATACATACCATAGACAAGAGATTTTATCTATTAATGTGGACATTTGTCAAGATTTTGTGCCTTTTAATCTAGCTTTATAATGTTCAGTCCAGAGTTTTTATGTATTGTTGCCAAAAGCTGCAGATTTATTTCAGAAAAAGGAAAATCTTTTTTATGTTAGGTTAAATATATTTCATAGTCAATTTTGTTGTATTTATATTTCATATGTCGTAGTCTCTCATAACCCTCATATCAACGGTTGGCTCTTATGTTTTTGTTTTTAGCAAAATATATATGTATGTAATTCATAATTTGCTAATACTGTTTTAATTTGTTTTATCTATTTGTAAATGTTCTATGTAACCCAGCACGTGACTTATTTTCTCTCTCTCTCTCTGTTGATCGGCCCTGTTCGTTTCATTCAAGGACATTTGAACTTGATTTGGAGAACTCAGCAGCTTCATCTCGTTTACTTTAGGGTGGGAGATTGCCCCTATTTTCCTCTTTATTGTGTATTGCTTTGCCTACATACCTGATACAAAGGCCGCCGCCATTACTTCGTTAATTAACCCTTGACCCGATTAACTACCCAACATCTCGCTGTCTTACCGTCTCGCTCTAGGAGACAAATTACCACAAGAAAGGACTTCCGGTTATGTAAAGGCCCATAAAGTCCCGATTGTTTCACGAAGATTAAAAAGGAATCGAAGAATAGTATGTTTGGAATGAAGAAATTATGCAAGCAAGAAAAGAAAGAAAACTGCTCAGGAAAAAAGCCAAAAAGGATAAGAAGTTAATACAACAAGCGGCAGCAGCTAGAAATAGAGTCAAAACTCTAATAAGTAAGGCAAAAATCCAATCTTGGAAAAAAATGTGTAGCACATTAGATATCAAATCTAACTCAAGGCAAGTCTGGAAAAAGATTAATGTCTTTAGAGGTAAAAACACTAAATCACATATTCCAATTATCAACAACAGCAAAAACAAACAGGAAAAAATCGACAATTTATGCAAACAATTCTCACAAGCAAGTTCAACCAATAATTACAAAACTGCTTTTCAAGATAAGGTAAAAAATACACAACCTTGTCCGAAGGACAAAAACAAGCCAAACCTATGGTACAATAAGCCATTCACAATATCAGAACTTAACAATATTGTAAATAATAAAAAAGGAACAGCATCTGGTATTGATCAAACCAGTTACACTATGCTTAAACATCTCCCCTATAAATGCAAACAAGTATTATTAGACTTCTACAACAAGCTATGGAAAGACGGCAATTTACCAACAGACTGGAAAGAAAGTCTTATTATACCATTACACAAACAGGGAAAAGACCCTACCAAATCCGATTCATATAGACCAGTCTCTTTAACATCTAATCTATGTAAAACACTCGAAGCTATGGCAACGAAAAGATTACAACACTATTTAGAAACCAACGAATTGATCACACAAAATCAATCAGGATATAGAAAATCCTATAGCACCACTGACCATATTGTTAGATTACAACACTCTATCAGACAAGCTCAACAAAATAATAAATTCACTACAGCAGTCTTTCTAGACTTCAGTAAAGCATTTGACATGGTCTGGAAAACAGGCTTGATACAAAAAGTTAAGAAAAAGGGCATACAAGGGGAAATGTTAAACTTTATAAACGACTTTATGTCAGACAGAACATTTCGTCTAAAAACAGATGATCAAATATCAGACAACTATAATTTAGAAAATGGGACCCCACAAGGAAGTATCATATCACCAACTTTGTTCAATATTATGATAGATGATCTATTTCACAAACTACCCAAACAAGTAAACACCTCACAATTCGCTGACGACGGGGCCCTTTGGGTCAGTCACAAATACCAACATGCAGCTGCAGAAATATTACAAAAAGCCTTAATCAAAGTAAATGAATGGACCCAAAATTGGGGATTTCAATTATCCACAAGCAAAACTGTATCAATTCTCTTTCGGCCAACACCCAGAGCCGACTGCAGACCACTGAAATTATACATTAATGATGAACCATTAAACCAAGTTAAGTATGTCAAATTTTTAGGTATAATCTTTGATGAATATCTATCATGGAATCAACATATTGTTGAACTGTCACATAGATGCAAAAAAGATCTCAATATATTACGAATGCTTTCTCACACCACGTGGGGCAGCAGCAAGGAAATGTTACTCTTACTATATAAATCTCTGATTAAATCCAAACTGCACTATGGAGCAGAAGCTTGGTGCGACACTAGTCAAACCAACATACAAAAGCTAAAAACCATGCAAAATCAAGCTTACAGATATATATCAGGATGCCTAAGTGGCACATCAATGGAGCTAGTCAGACATGAACTAGGTGAACTCCCGCTAGAAAAAGAATGGGAAGATAATATTACCAACTATATTGTTAGATCAAAACATAAGCCATGTTTACAAAATATTATCACTCTTAAGAAACCAATAATGACAAAAAGAGTAAAAAAAATACCAACACCATTTGGTGTTACCATGAAAAATCATATAGACAAATATGACCTTGATACAATAGACGTTATATCTGACCCATATACCAAGCATATCTTAAAACCTCCAGACATCCCCGATATCCAAGTTGATATCAAATTGAAAGACCTCATAGACAAAACTAATCCCAAACCTAGTGACCTCAGTAACACTCAAGTCTATATAGAACAAAACTACAATCAAACTGAATACATTCAAATCTTTACTGACGGGTCTAAAGATGAAAAAGGAAGAGTAGGCTCTGGGATAGCCTTCACTCACACAGGTGATGAAGATATATCCCTTAAACTACCAGACAAAACCTCTATCTTCACAGCTGAACTTGTAGCTATTCGACAAGCACTCGTTATCACTAAAGGCTACAAACACAAAAATATAGCTATATTTACAGATTCACTCAGCTCACTGCAAGCTATACAAAACAAAACGGAAAAAAATAGTCATGTACTTCTACATCAAATTTACCAGGGGTATAATTATCTAACTCAGGATAACAACAATGTTAGATTTATATGGGTGCCTTCCCACATAGGCCTAACAGGCAATGAAAGAGCCGACCGAGCAGCAAAAGCAGGTCTAACCCACAGCAATAATGTCAACATACCATTTACTAAAAACGAAATTAAGAGCATTGTAAAATCAATTACAACGGATGAATACAACAAAACCTTTAAAGGCAACTGGGGACATACCCAGTACTATCAAGTACAACCTACAAAACTTACAAAAGCTAAAAACTTCCACAACTTTAGAAGGGTTGATGTAGCCATAACTAGACTCAGGCTCAACAATGTTTGCAACGGGGTTTATCTCCACAAAATAGGGAAAGCACCAAATAATCTATGTAATCAATGTAATGTCGAAGACACCATAAATCACATTCTGTTTCAATGTGATAAATACAAAAAACACAGGGGACAACTCCTTGAAAATGTAAGCGCTAACAACCCACAAGAACTGTTAGCCAATGCTAAAAATTACCAGTACCTTTCAGTATTCCTACTACAAACCAAATTGTATAAAACATTATAATTAATAACCACCTAGCCTTACACCCAAACTCTTAACCATTACCTACCCCTCATCCCCTCCCCAATTTAAGGGTCACTAAACCCTAACAACCACCCCACGGGTAAAACTCCCAGAAGGACCCTACGCAAGCGAGACTGATCTCTTAAACCTCCTTCTTCTGGTAAGTGTTGTTCATGGCGACCCACGACCAGAGCTGGTTGGTGAGATGGGTTCACGATATACATTACCTCGGGACCACTCGCGCAAGCCTATACAAACAGGCGCGTAGGCTACCAACGGGAGATTTCCACCCAACACCTAAAATAATATTTACCACTCCCATATTTGGGATAACTGGTAGGACTTGGGCACAGGGCAAAATGGTTAAAACTTTTCACTTAAAGTGCACGGTGTGGCTACCCCCGGCACTTCACTAAATTATAACTGGTAATTTTCCCAGTAGCAAACCTCAAAACCCTCACTGCCTGCTTCTTAATCGGGTTCAGTGGGGAGGACAGGTATTGTACCTTAAGTGTATGGTTAGACTACCCCCTGCACTTTACATAGGTACAATACCAGTCAGACGACCTTCAAGAAAGAAAAAACGCACATTGCGAAGATAACAACGCTGGAAACAACAGCAAATAACAGACTAAGTATATCAAACCAAAAAGATAAGTATTACTCCATTCACTCAATTATCAATAAATTTAGATATAAAACATTCCTAATTACAAATAAATATAAATACAATTCAAACACAATTATTCAAATACAATTTTATCTTATCACAATTAAAAATACCATCTCAAATACTATATTAAACCTTTTTACTTCAATATAATTTCCCATACATAATATATTCTTTCTATCTCTTTCAGGTACCACGCCATTTCACAGCACTATTTATTTACTGACTATTCATAAAATCAGCCCCCCCCCCCCCCCCCCTCACTCTATTCCAAATTCTAAATTAATTTTAACCACTTTAGAACTTTTATTAATTTTATTTGGGTGCCTAAGACCTATTCTAAATTTCATGCCCCTTTTTTTGGAAATAACTCAGGCTTAGACCCAACGTCGGCGACATCACCGTATGGTGAAGAAGACGTTAAACCCCAATCCAACAACAGTATGTTTTAACGTGTGATGTGTCATTTTGCTGCACTGATTTAATTGGGGGAGGGAAAGGAGAACACTGTTAAACATCAATTATTCAGTGTCGCCTACAGCTCGGCTGTACAATCTGAACGCACATACATCTGTAGATTCAAAGTCGGAAACATCATTCCTATTCAGCGATCAAAGCGGTATATCACATACCCATTTCATATCAACGCCGGTGACCGGATTGGTGGTATTTATTGTCTGATATTGCTAAAGAGGTTATGTAATGTATTTTTCCCAGGAATGATAGATCGTTATTGCCAGTACCGTTATCTATGGGAATGAGCGGTTTTAGAGCGTAGCCGAAATTACCAGGCGAACACTTTGAAAACTCATTAGAGCGTGACCAGGCCTGTCGCCACTTGCGTATCTACCATAATGTCCGGAGATAAACCCCATTAAAACCTAAACCATTTATGTGTTAAATTCTGATTTATAAAAATGGCAGAAGCAGGTACATTAACATCTAAGAAATACGCTAAACTCGAACTTTATAAAACGGTGAGTCAATTTTGTTTGCGGATTCGCTTTGATGGATGTGACTGTACCATTATGCGGAATGTGATGATCCCAAATATAACATTGGTGCATTTTCAATACGAATCGAAACCTTATATATCATAAATATATCAATCACTGGTAACAATAATGTATGTTTAATTATTCTATTCTTGACATGTGTTGTAAAAATACGGATATTGATCATAACTTACTATAGATTATTCACTGTGGTGTCTATATTTTTCATAAAAATAAAGATATCATAATAAATAACATTTAACCGTCCACACTTTTCCTTTCCATTCATATCACCATGGTACAATTATCCACTGTCTAATGGCTCTTTAGAATAAATCTTTATTTTGCAGTAAACTCACAAAAATGTAACATTATTTAGGTATTCTTTTTTAGAAAATATTCGGTTTGGTCACTGAAAATATAAACAATTTGTTATTTGTCACCGTAAAAAAAAACAGTCAGTGTATGTTATGTAAGATTCAGCAAACAACAGACCATCAGATTATCACTTTAAACAGACAAGTCTAGCCACAACGGTGCCAATATAACAATGAAATTTTATCAAGATGAAGCCTTGTTGCGTCATTTATAGGGTTTTGAAATATACAATGCGACATGTTTATACAATTAAAAATTAGCTTGAATAAACTATTATTGAGCCGTCGGATATCTATGCTTTCGGAATAAATAAAACTTGAATGTATTTTGTAACTATTTGTATGTAAAATGAACGATGAAAAGGGTGTCATTACACGTTGAAACTACTCCCCTTCACCTACGTCATAGAAGGTAGATACGCTCGTGACACGCTTCAGTGACCACAGATTCTGTTCGCCGCGGCTAATTAGGCAGTGTATTTGAAAAGCTGTATTTAGGCAGGTTACCGTCGTTCTTTCGAAAATTCAAAGTTGAATATAATTCAAATTGCAAGCCCCTTTTCATGAATCCCCAAAGTGGCTATAGACCATTTTAGTCCTCCTTAACGATAAGAACTGACGAGGGATACACATTCCTAATCACTGATGAAAGTGGTATATCACATGATCACTCTATGTTACCGCCGGTGACCAGTTTGTCGGTATGTATTGAGTGACAATGGCGTCATCACTGTGTCTTGTATGTTGTGTCATATATTTAGACTGCTACAATAAAAAATAATGTCTTTTAACCTCAGGTGATCATTCATTGATATACTTTTTAAAAAGGATGAGTTAGTGTCAGGATTAATTGTGCAAACACTAAACGACGACAGTTTCTGGTACTGGGCAAAAAGGTTTTACTGAACACTTCTCATATTTGATAAAACCTAAATCAAGAATGTCATCTATGATGTTGAAAGAGATTATCATAATACGTTAGACATATATGATAGTAAGAAAATGACATTAACGACTTATCTTATAATTATTCTATTTTTTTGCATTAAATTACAAACTATCCACTGAAAAAAAAGATATAAATAATGTAATAATGATTTTTGATATCAAAAAGCAAGAGTCTGATATCTAATAATTCCTAAATTTGATGATAATGATGTTTCTGAATAACATGAACCCGTAATGTAGCATAGCGACACAAACAGTGGTATATTAAAATGCAGTTATTGAAACAGTGTCAATTGTTCAATAGCAGCATTTACAGGAAATTAATACAGCCACATGTTAATTCATGACATATTTACATTCAATCATTTCTTATGTTTTCCCGAAATGTTCACTAGAATTACAACCAATCCCGATGGGATGTAACTACGAGACGAGTGACACATGAATAAACTCGTCGGTCTGTCTCTTCTAAGTAAATCCTGATTCACCGAGGGAGCTAGCTAATCACCGAGACATACACATGTACACCTGTTGTATGTACACGATGTCAGACAAACAGACAGACAGAATATTTGCGTCTCACTTGTTTACACAACCAATCTATCAGCACGAATAATTAAAACCTACAGTCGTTTTTTAGATTGTTATATTATTGTGCCAACACCCCAATCTCCCGGAAACACTAAGTCTTCATCTCGAAAATGAAAGGAAACTCTTTTGAAAGTTCTAATAACCACAAACATATTTTTTCTATTTCTTTGGAATATATGAAAGTCTGATTACAATATTGTATAGTGCGTCAAAGGTCGCTACTCAAATATGTTCAGTTAGTCGCGTACTGTTTCGTCGAATTTATAGTTTTAGGATAGAAAAATCCATTCGACGGATCGGTACTGTAGCCTACTTCATTTATTAACTTAGATTCTCCCAGTGTCTCTTGCTCGTCAAACTTCGAATGATCGTCACAAAATCACCCAAGCGTTATTCGACGGATAGGTACAGAATCAGTTTTGAAAATTCAAAGGATCAGGCTGTAATTGTTCAGTTTGGTAATGGAAGCCACTTTTGATGGGTCGCTTAGACTTGTCTGGCCACAAACCAGTGAATGCATGACTACACACGCCCCCTTTTTGTGACCGGGCGTCATTAACAGAATCAGCCTCGTTATCTATACATCTATCGTAACAATACCACAGAAAAAAACCCAATAAATAACGATTTTCAGAAAATGATTCCACTCAGTTAGATAAATCATTTGACGATGTAACACTACTAAGCATTTGGTGTAAAAGGGATATCAATGGTAATTAAACAATTATTTAGGCGGTATATCAGTTGAATTAATGATGCATTACTTTCTATGTTTATTGTGTCACAACCGCGCAAGTTTTATGGCCCCTAACCCAGGTGGGTTTTTCACAGCCGATAATTACGCTGTCTTATTGAAAGGCCAATTAAAGGTGTTTATTTGACAAATAAAAAAAAATCAAGTTCCTTTTTTATTTTTTGAAAAATCGAAAAGTGGTAAAGTCGAGGTTAATGGATGTTTAACTTAACGATTGACATGTAAAGTTCATTTACGGTAATTAATATGCTCACATGGCAATTTAAAGCACGATTTTCTTACTGAAATAAAGGGATCTTACGAAAAGATAAATACGTGTTAACAATGGCTAAATAAATAGAGATTATTACCCGAGGAAGTGTGTCATATGACTTTTACGAAACGAGTGTGAATTTTTGTAATACCGAGCGAGAGCGAGGGTTATACACAAATTTGCACGAGTTTCGTAAAAGTCATATGACACACTTCCGAGGTTAATAATTTCTTTATTTCCGATTCTATTCCATTTTATCATCTTAAAAATATCCAAGAAACGGGCCGCTTCCGTTGCGACGGCCGACTACGATGACGTCACAAACAATGGTGTTATGACGTCCCAGGGGAAAAAATACGGGAACTCGCTCTACAACAATCGTTGCTAGGAAAAATTGATATGTGCACTAGTGCTCATATTGAAAATACGTCACCACTTATTTCCAACCGTATGGGTAATAATACTTTGTATCAATAAAAATAGTTCTAAAACGAATGCACAATGTTCGGTTACGTCATGTGAGCCGATTTCCCTTCGAGCGGCCACATTGTATTCCATAATGTTCACACATTAAAATGGCCGCTCGAATGTTCAAGTTCAAGGGATCTGACTGATATGGCGAAACACAGTGTGTTATAAACATCCAACAAGCAGGTTATAACTTTGGTATAACTACTTGGCCACTAATTCATCAAACCGTTTAGACACCTTTGTGGCACCATTTTGACACAGAATGAGGCACCATTTTGACAATAAAAATGATCGACACACACAAATATTCCAGTGCACATATTGTATTATGTATATGTATTATGTGTTATGATAGTGTGAGACAAGAAGGATTGCTAGCGTATCTCATTCCTACAGTTTAGTATCTAATTCAACGCCGCTTCAATTAATATTTCTCAAATCTGGATGAAAATCAAATATCAAACACAATGAATATACTGTATAATTTTCTGCCATATATTTTATGTAGCGTATGAAACTTTATGTTGTTCTGTTAGTGAACGTCACCCATTTTTATTTTTGCAAATATATCTTCAGACCATGTACCACGTGACACATTAATAAAATATTTTTCTTCTTCTTCTTTCTTCTTCTATCTTCGAACCGCCTTAGCATAACTTGTTGGCCAAACCGATTCATTTATCTTTAATGAAATGAATATGTTTAAACCAAATCAATGAAATCAAAAATGAAAAGAACAATATAATGTGTTTAAAACATCAAATCAGTGAATACATTATGAAAAGTGTCATGTTGTTGGGTATGCCAAATGAGGAAGAGGGCTGCAGCTCTAAATTAAATTTTTGTCGAAGATACGTTTTGGCAGTGGTTCAAACCAAGTATCGATTGTAATATTGTAATGATTAGTACCAGGATCAGCACCTACATATAATCGACCGAAATATTTGTAATAACTTGAGGGAATTGGATACCAACTCAAAGGTGTATACACGTGAACTGAATGTAATTGAAAAATTAGTTCATTGTCCAATGTTATCTGAAAACCAGTATAGTATGACTAAATATTGGTGTAAGCTTTTCGTGTGTGATTATGATATTTTACGTATTTGTTATGAGTATCTGTAAAAGGAGTTGAAAATTTAACCTGTTCAGATTCCCACGTTTCAGGTTAAACGTATACTGTTATTGTCATTAATTTCATTTAAGTATGATTATAGATTGAATAGATTATTCATCAGTGTTAAAACAATAGGCTTTCTTATAAACAGTTAAATATGGGGTCTCTGAAAAACCAAATGATTATTACCATATCACCCAGTTAAATATCTTGCTCATTGCGTAATAATACTTATGTTTAATGTTCACTGTAATATTATTCACGCAAATCTATTACATATCATTACATGAAATATGTATAGAAAAACTACACTTTGTCTACTCGACAGTTCTTATTATCAGTAGAAACTGAAAATATAATGAAATAAATATTGCTCATCTCAAATAACCAATGTGAACAGATGAAATTGTAGACGAATTATTCTTTATATTAAAGTGGCAGTAGCACGTTCTTTCTTGAAGAAAAACAATATAAATTTGTCACTGATAATTTAATGTTAATGATTAATGTATTATGTTGATAATGTCAAAAATCGTATTACACAATCATCCATTGTAAGAAAATAAATTATAAAGTTTCACATAAAGACCATTGGCGGTCATTTTTGTATGAACAACTTTAACTCATTTTGTGTAAGAAAACAAGAATCCAATGACTGAACTTTACAAAATATATTTAATTCATTACTGCTTCATTCAGTTAAAATATTTGTCTTTCAAGTGGAATCATTTATTTTCATTTTCCTGATATCAGCTTATATTCCTCCAAAAAACGTACTACTGTCCCTTTAAAATATCCTTTATATGTTAATTCCAGAATACGATTTGTCAAACCTTACGCAAGTTTTTAAATACTACAATGTTTATTAAAATCACGCCTCACAACACATAACCTAGTCTTATTCAATTCGAATTGAGTAAAAGAAAATTATTTGTATTGATTACTGATAATCACTTCTGGCCGTAACAAGTGAAACGGTGATACCGATGTTGCATATAACTACTACATGTTTAGTGTTTACAATTAACATGTTTTATTTGGTCATAAAACATATGCCTTTTCCATACATATGTAAATCAACCATAACATTGTTTTTGCGTTTTCAAATTGTAACTGGCGACAAACATATCTGTACAAATTCACTGTCCTCTTTATATCAACTGATGGGCTTTATAGATCAAATTTTCCTTCTTTCAATGATTCTGAATTGACCACGGTCAAACGCGATCAGAATGCAATCCGATCGCGGTCAACCGCGGTCCGACTGCATTCTGATCGCGGTCAACTGCAATCAGATTGCAGTTTGATCGCGGTCAACCGCGGTCTGACTGCAATCTGATCTCGGTCAACCGCGGTCCGACTGCAGTTTGATCGCGGTCAACTGCAATCAGATTGCAGTTTGATCGCGGTAGGTACCGGTAAAGATATCTGCAACCGTCTGTACCTATGGTGATTCCGCACAGAAAGGTAGACGTTAAAGTTTTGAGAATCGAATATGGCCACCATGGCAGCCATATTGAATTTTCAATTAGATTTCATGACAAAGACTATTTCTCCTAAACCAATCTAGATATCATTTTTATATTGTAGTATGTTATACCTATAGTGATTCCACACAGAAAGGTAGAGGTTTCAGTTTTGAGAATCCAAGATGGCCGCAATAGCAGCCATATTGACTTTTCAGCTGCAGATGACACATCATTATTATTAAATTTTAAGCTTTCATCAAGTGATCACTGGCACCATATAAATTCTCTAATTTGAACTTACTAATCATAATATTATCTTAAATATGGAATATTTAAGATTGTCGCGCAAGTTGTTCTATATTTTTAAGTGTTTTTCTAAAAAAAATTAAGATGAAAGACAAACATAATTGATTAATTTGTTTAAAATCTTTATGGCAACTAGCTGCAAAAACCAAATCACATTAAACATGTTAAATTTAAACAATGGTATCTCCCTTATATTCCTTTAAATATCACACATAAGGGGTCAACCAGAGTTCAGATATTCCACTATGCTAATACACATCCCAAGGCAAGCTGCTAGCATTACAGTGTCAGCTGCTAGTCTGTTGCATAATCAACCTGACCCAATTGATATGGTAGAGCATTATGCTATATGGCCATGGCCCATGTGTATGCAATAAAAGTTATGGACTTGTATTCTCATGACAGTGATATGTTCTTTCTAAGAATAACAACTTACACAAAACTTGTCTACAATAAGCTTTGTGTTTAGCAATCTACATGATAAGTTGATGTGGAATAAATATGCAGATGAAAATCGAAAAGGGTTTAGTAAGAAAAGTAAGGAAATTTGATTTGTCATATCTCTCTGTTGATTTGACAATGCAAAAATGTTTACCATTATAGTACTGTATGAGTGTTAAATAAATTGATACTTTAATGAAAGACATTTCATGGTCACTTGACATGTAAATATTATGTGAACAAAATAAACGTGTCTTATGCATTGCTGTGACTTTCTTCTCAATCAGTCATTCATTTTCCTTGAAAAATCTGTACTTTTGGGATTCTCAATATCCCATGCAGCATAACCATCAGTGAAATAATCTTGAAATCATATTAATGATTCACTACAAAACAAATGTAAGTGCCCACCATCCTGTAAGTAATGAATGACATTTAAATGGATACACCTAAACCAATCAAGATATCATAATGAAATTAATACGGATGCCCACATAAAAGTAGCATTTTGAAGATTAAAAAGTACAAGATGGTCACCAATTCAGCCATAGATATACAAAAAAGTTATACAAAAACTTACTGCTTGTTAACTTATCATGATTATATCATTCGTGTATTAATGTTTGTTCAAGCTCTAGTCGTTTCCAAAAGAAGACTAGTATTTTAAAAGATAAAAAAATCATGATGGCAGCCATAATCAATTATATAAAAGATGGTTACATGTATAATTAAAACATTTTACCACATCATTCATTTTAAGGTGTGCTTCTGTACCCTCGGTACTTTTATTCTGCAACTAAGACAACACCCTCAAATGGCATGATATTCCCTCACCTGTTTACTACATCAACCTTATCAGTGGTTAAGTTCCATTCATTAAACAAATGAAAATGAACTTGTTTCTGTGGCTTAATACAAATAAAACAGAATCTATTGTTGCCATCTATAGATAAATAATATGGTTCCAACGCTTTCGGCTGTAAACTGTTGTAAATATGTCAAGGTTGAAATATCAGTTGATGGAAAAAAACTCAACCGGAAATAATTTGGTTGTGTCTCTTTATACGTGTAAATGGAATTGTAATACATACACATTTCTTTAATCATGTGCCAGGGGCAATGATAGAGAATAGAAGATACAGAGTATTTCCTTCAATTTCTGTCTCTACAAAAACAGGGAAAAAACGGTTTGTTAGTAACTATGAATAGTATTGATATCATTTCCATTTTCATTTTAATTCAATTTGGAACATGATATACATTGTACAAAGGCAAATGTTTCAAACTTTTTTCTATTGGCTCTCATAAAATAATTATGTTTATGTCATTTACTTAGAAATCTAAAATTCTTTATGAGCGAAGTGTAGTGTAGTGTTCTAGCAGAAACATTCAGAAGACATTAAATTGACAAACCATCACGAGGAATTTAACTTCAAGCTGACTTAGTTGTTTTGTCCATTGAAATGAACTGACGGGAACCTATCATTTTCATTGACTACAATATCTGACATCTTCTTCATTTAAAACCGAAATCCTTGAAAAGAAAATGAGATTATATCAGAGGTTTATCACCAAGGCCTTTCATAAAAAGAAGAAAGTCTTGAGCAATGTGCTTATGTAATCTTTAAGAGATTGTACTGGGTAAGCTTGTTCTTCTCAGATCTTATGAATGTGTCTATTTAAAGTTTCAATGTTATTTATATGTACATTTGAGATTACACAGATTATTCTCTCTATATACATGGCATTAACTTAGAGCAAAGCAAGGAATAAGTCATGCCGTAGTTGTGTTTTATTAAATTTTCCGAGCACTACCACTTGTTGAGCTTGTTAGAAGCATGCAAGAGTTTCCGGACTCAGTTTTTTAAGTGTTGCTGACATTAATCTGGAATATCATACCAAAAAACTTGAATTTAAGTTCAAATGGGTAAAACGGGTATGCAGATTTAACATTAAATTACTGGTCGTGAGAAAGATATTTTAAATAACTGAGAAGTTCCTTCACGGTACTGAAGCTGAAATATATCAGTTAATAACACAAATGAAAACTGTAATTGATAAAAAGCTAAAGAAGAAAAGAAAGAAATGTCATTAAAGGGTTTAGAGGTTGTTACGACAGCTTTCATCAAACATGGTAATCTGAGAGAAAACATATATGATTTAATTGTTTTTGGTTTTCATTCATTTCAGTGTTACTATACCGTAAATGTTGAGAACAATAGAGAAGAAATGTGTGATTTCTTATTTAATGTTTTGGGTCTTCTCAGGTTTACTTGATCTTATTAACATATGTAAATTGTTAACTTGTACATCAATAAATTATTTTTATTTCCAATTTTAATCCAATGGTACAATTGTAAAGAAAATGAATATAACATTTTTTACAAAAAACAAAATATTTATCGTCCAATTGATTGGAAGAATCGATTAAATGATATGATGGTATCCTCTAGAAGTTGGACTAGTTGAAAAGTATTAATCGAAATGACAACTATTAGGTAAAATAATGCTAAAACCATTCAGTCATTAAAAATACAAAATAAACGTGCTGATCAAGGTTCATACTTCTGAAATGCTCCATCATTGATAATTGGTTAAACCTGGCATTTGACAAGGAAGACCCTTGGATAATTAGATTCAATTCTCGTTTTTGTCGGTTTAAATAATTGAATTATCGCGTAATAATTGCAGGTCAAATGCACCCCCTGTTTTCACATACTCAAGAAATTCTCGTCGAAAAAATATCAAACTTATTCTTGTATCTGAATCGCCATTTTCAATACAATATGCTCAGTTCAATACAATTCATACTTTGGACGTTTGCATTATACCCTTTGATAAGCAAAATAAATTGTGTAAGTGCACATTGTTTCATAGATAACATAAACACCATTAAGATAATTATTCTATTTCTTATAACATTGGCTTTAAATTTCATTTGTGTTTTACTTGTGTTCGACAATGTTGCCTCTTTTTCAATCTTTAAATCTAAACACGCTCTAGTATCAATGTTATACAAAATACAAACATTAAATCTTTAGGTGCTCATTGTCAATATCCTGGTAAGATTACAAACTTATTGTCTGGTAAGAGTGAACAAAAGAGAAAAACTCAAACATCCATTTGATTTGAACTTTGACATTTCCACAGTGCAGTTTTGTGATTGATAGGACTGTCTTCATTGCGAGCAGATCAAAGAATTTCGAAATTCATTCGTTTTAATTAAAATAATTGATGTCATAACACAAAGGGAAAACATTGAATTTCGAAGCATGAGTGATAGTTTAAACATTATCCTGATTTGACATCAACATTTCAACCAGTTAAGGTGTTTGGACTTTGCATTGATTGTATGATTGTCTGCCCTATTTACACCCAGCAGAAAGAGTGGTAAGTTGGGTGTTGATTATAACCTTTACGTAAATAAATCAAAGTACAAGGTAATAATGTTAACATGCACTAGGGGATAAAAAGGTGTGTGCATGTATCATGATTATTCATTATGTTTTGCCATTTTGCTTACATTTAAAATGTGAAACAGAACATGACAAAATATTATTGACTAATAGACAACATGGAGATTCTACATACAGTATCTTAGAATTTTTTCTGAAAGATAAACAATACCAGTACCACGCCATTCATAAACGAAGATGCATTCGTTGCCATATCCATGTTGCAAAATAATGGTAATATGATGACCTGTGACTCATTTATCATAAATAAGTCAACCTATTTCGACATGTAACTCCTTATGATGAAATGTACCTTTAAAATTGACATATATGCTTTTTGGAAAACATGGTTGATGTATCACTAACAAACATGTGTCATCCAGTAACAACTATATCTTCGTTTCTTTGCCTTTGCTTGTCAGAGTTTAATATGGCAAAAACATCATATCAAGTAGTCTTGGTAAAAAAAAGAATTTCAAAATAATGTATTTTCCAAGAAATCTGTTTTTGTACTAATATGATATTACTACAAAGAATTATCATTAATCTTTCTAGGGAATAGGTTACTCAAGTGATAGCATCCCAAGTTATCTCCAAGCCGAATTCAAATTCGTTATTCTCTTTTCTTTTCTATCTAAAAGAAAATTACGCCTTGTTCTATTTTTAAAAATCTTTTAATGTTCTCATTTAAACATTTCGTTAAACATTTTAGCATGGTATATGGAATATTATTCATTCAATTTATTTGGAGATTGCTTATATCTTCATCGTTTTGATGTAATTAAAGTTTTCTCTTTTCTATTCATTCGGCGTTACTCTAGGACTTATAAGCTGTATTTTTCGTTTAAGGTATCTTATCTTGAATGCATCATATGTTTGACCTCATTAGCTAAGCAGTTGACATCAATTTAACTTAGTGTTAGATCAGCTTTAAGTCACTGATCGTTTATTTTTTGAACATCTATTCTATTTAAAATGTTCATTGGAAACATAAGAGATTTCTGAGTTTAAAGGTTTGGTTTGCAATCTTTGTCATTTATTCATTCATTCATACAACTAACCATTCTGTTTCTATAACCTTCAAAGTCAAAGAAGTTTACAAATAAACTTTGAATGAAGGACATAATTGAAAATATAGTCGCAAAGCGACGACAACAGGATTCAGCCGAAAATCTAACATATTAACTACACAGATGATAATGTTATCTATTTGTCCTGAAAGTTTCATGAAGTTATCATTACAAGATAAGGTGCAGCATCATTGGAAAGGGTTATTTACATTTTTCTGTCGGAGCTGACCCAATGTTAGGAAAATGTGTCATGGCGACCGGAAATGACTGTTCGTGAGCGATTATATTTTATCATCTTAAAGAGCTTGGTCATGTCTACCTCTCATGCAAAAATCATACAGTTCTGCGGTCAGATTTTTTAGTTATCTGCCCTTGAAAATTCGATTTTTTAAAATTCTGTAACAAACCTTTTATTGGCCAATATCTTAGCTACATTATGTGTAAATGTCAGCTTTCTGGTAACAGTAGTTACCGAGTGGTGAATCACCAAGTGTGCATGGGGTCGGACTTTTGTAAAAATTGCTTTTACGCAAGATGGCGGCCAAACCACGTGACCTACGAATTTGTCATGATATGGTTTTTTTTGCGTTATTTTTTATTGTGCATCTCTTTAAAAAAGTTTTAGGTCTCTAAGTGCATTTAAAAAAAAAAATCAATGTTAATTTTTTTTTATTTGAATCGAACTGGACCTTTAATGAATTGACCAATCAGGCCCATTAGCTTCGCACGGCTATTCCACAGTAAGGGCTATAAGTCCGTAAAGTTTCAGTGTATTTGCTTAAGCCGTTTTGGCTGAATCTGTTACACAAAATTCGTGAAATAATAAAAATAACTAGGGCTGCAAAGCAGCACTGACGGTCTTCAAGGCGTTGACCAAGCTACAATGTTTGACCTTCAGTAATTCACAATGTTGTAAAATTCTCGTTTGTGAGTAATGACATTGTTTAAACATGCATGAGGTCAGGCTTTGTCGAAAGTGAAAAAAGTACTAAAAATCAAGATGGCGGACAAACCATGTGACCTACAAGTTTGTCAAGATTGACTGTTTGTGCGCAATGTTACTCCGCATCTTTTAAAAAAAGTTTCAAGTATCTAAGTGCATTTTGAAAATTTGAAAAAATAGCTGCCAATGTGTCAACTTTGACCTTCCATTGTGACCGGAAGTGACTGTTCGCGAGCGATTTTATTGTTTTATCTGAAAGACTGAAATATTGTCTAACTGTTTTTTGAGTTATCTGCTCTTGCAGTTTACAATTTTTAAGTTTTGGTCAACTTTGAAAGGTCACAGCAACAAAAGTATTGACGTTGGCACCTACAAACTTCAGCTACATTGTGTATACATTTCAGCTCTCTAGTGCAAGTATCTTCAGAGAAGAAGATTTCAAAAGCGGGTGGGGTCGAAAACGGTCGAAAACTTGGCCTAGCTTAAATTTTTCATTCTGGGCCATTAATGACTGGGCCAATTTGGCCCAACAGCTTAGCCTGTTCAGTCCTCAGTAAGGGCTCTCAGCACAGCAAGATTGGTTGCATTAGCAGAATCGTCTGCACAAAATAAGATTGTGCAGCGTTTAGTCAAGTAAGGAACTATATTGGTTCACAATGGATGAATTGATGGAAGCATATTGAGAAGTTCGCCTCAACCACAGCTTCAATATGTTTCAGATGAATAGACTTTTAAAAATGTTGAAAAGTTTTGGTGCTTTTTGTACGTACATGTAGGGATACATGTTTATTATTTTTAACAACGTAATAAGTCAGCCACAAGTCATAAATTAATCTGATTTAGGAGATAAACCTACTATGTTTTTTTAATTTTCGTGGTCTAACGTAGATTCGATACCTGTTGATGTCATTCGGAGTCATATTTAATATTAACAGAAATTGGGAGAAGATTCTTACCCTTATGATAAGAATATCTACAAATTAGGGAAGCGTATTAGTGTCACGGTGAAATTTTTTTTTCTATTTATGTAACTATAGTTCTAAAATATTTTTCAACGTGACACTAATACGCTTCATTAACAAATACTTTCTTGATTTAAAATTAAACAGTAAATGGATGATATTATCAAATAGAAAACGTCTTTGCGTATGTTTTAGATTTGCTTTTATGCAGGAAACTCTGTAACTCTGATCAATAAGACTCTAAAGGACAAATCGTCCTGTAATGTTATTAAACCTTTCACATTATTCTCTCTCAATAACGACACAGTTGACAAATACAATGTTGATGATATATTTAAGAACATAAGTAAATAAACTGCATTTTTGCATATTAAAAATCGATTGTCTAATTTCTCTTGTCATATGTCATCTTTGTGTGTAAAAAATATCTGAAATTTAAATTTTTTTTGATTAAAAGTTATATCTGTCACGTATTATTTAGTTAGAGTTTAAGATTAACTTTTTGTTTATTGCTTTCTCAATAAGTATTCTTTGCATCTTTCAGAACATAAAATTTAGCCATGCTAATTCATTAAAGCCGTAAGCAAGTTATGCGCTTATTTTTTGTCATTTGTGAAGTTCACTCAAACGCAAAATGTGTTTAGTGTTGAGTTTTAACAATGTTAGTGCTACCAAAATATCCACTTCCAATACCAGTAAGAATATTCTATACGCAATTCAGAAATTTCAATAAATGACAGGAGAAGGCGTGAAAATTTAATCAACTTACGCCCCTAACGGATTCTATTTGACAAGCATGACACAATAGGTAAATAGACCATCATTATTGAATGGTTTGTGTCTCTCTTATAGTTCGGTTCAAAGGAGTCTATTTCCGGACGTGTGATAAAGGAAGTCACGTGATCAAGTTCAACACCATAAAAGGAATCCATTACGCAAGTACTAAAAAAGGGATGACGTCAAACTGGTTTTCATGACCTTATTCTACTAATGAATGAGCTAATTTAGTCTTAGACCTTACAACCAAGAGAAATTACCTTTATTTTGCTGAAGATGATCATCGTTTGTGCCTTTGCCTATAGTTTAACTCGAATAATTTAAACTGTAACAACTGACAAAATATGAATTTGGACGCGGACGAATTCAACATCTAATGAGCAATAATTATGTTTAAGTTAATCAGGTCCTCTCTAAACGATAAAACTAGTGCCAGAATGAAATATTGAATAACATCTCTAGATTGTTAATAAGTATTGTATTTTGATATCCATGAACCTGTAATCTACAAGGTTATATCAGAAGTTACATATGTATTTAAGTTGCATATATGAATTTGTAAAGAATAAATATGATGAAAGAGCATTTGTCATTAATCATGCATTGGTCGTAAATAGCTTGCGCTAATATCATGTCAAATTGTAGCAAAGAATCTCAGCAGTGGAAAATGGAGCCACCTTATTCTATCAATGGAACATATATTATATACTTATTAGAACATTATTTTTAAAAATAATCTACAAAGATATCCAATGATGTAAAAACAAATTTACTTTTACAGAAATTTCAACTCTTATCAAACCAACAAAACTAAAAAGATAGGAAAATAATTTCGCTTGATATCTACTTGAAAATGAAGAGGCGTCTTCATTGTTTTGTCCATTGAAATGAACTAACAGGAACTAGTCTTTCCTTATTTTTATAGTAAACAATATCTGACACATTCTTTATTTAAAACCCAAATCCTTGAAAAGGAAATGAGATTATGTCAGTGTTTATTTGCAGAGGTTTTGGAACTGACATTAAAACGTCTTGAGCAAAGAGAATATGTTATCTTAAAGAGACATTGCAAGCTAGTTCTTCTCAGATTGTTTAACTGTCTTGCGTCAGAATATCCCTAATTCCAGTCCCAATCCAATTTATTATTAAATCTAAGGTTATACAGGTTTTTTTTTTACAAACTAGTGCTCAAAAGAGAGTATACACTGTGTTTGAAATTTGATTGATATTAATAGAGTATTTAATTCCACAGAAAATGACCACAAAAGGGTTAAATACCAAGCTGAAAGTATTGCTTGAATGACACTTATAGACATATCCAAATCTGAAATGTCCCAAAACGAACGAGTTTTTGCATATTGCAAAACGTTTATAAATGAATGCTATATCATAATTTCAAGAACAAAGGCGTTAATAAACATCAAGGCAAGGTCCCGCATTGCCAACGTAGTCCGATGTTCGACGTTCAACGTTTGAAGTATATGTTGCTACTATCGTAGAAGACATTGCGACAGTTCCTGATTGCTGTTAGGTGACACTGGGATTCTTCATATTTAATGATAAAGGTAGTCCCATAAGAGTTCTATAGGATTCATGCCCAGAGGACAAGCTGCCCACAGCGCTGTTAATGTGTCCTATTTACTATCTTGCGTTGCTCACTACGGTTGTTTTTCCAGAGTGTATACTTTCTTTCGAGCACTAGTTTATATATGACAATTACCCAATAGATTGAGTCGTAGATATGCATTCATCTAATAAAATTAATGTTATTGTATTATAGATTTATATGAATTATTTTCTGCCATTTCTATTTGTTGTTGAATATTTATCAAAATTATTCACTTATTGAAAAAATAAGACTAAAAGCATGTTTTTTACATACGAAGATCTAGAATGATAATCAAATTGAGGATAGTTAACAACATTCCACTTACTGTCATGTTTAAGATGTTCTTGAGGCTCATTGACACCAGGTCGATCACAGAAACCATCATAAACAATTTAAGAGATGTTGCCTGCAAACCAATTAAACTGCATTGAAACATATACATATGTTACACGGCAGTCAGGGTATGGTAATGTTTCCAGTCCTCCTAATGAACATTTTTTTTACATATTTGAAGAAAGTCTCCTTTCAGAAAGCCTTTCATTTCCGTGATAACTCAAAATAGCCTTTGACTGAAAGTGTTTTCTGAGCACGGCCATTTGTTGAGCTTGTTTGAAGCATGCAAGTGTATCCGGACTATGTGTTAATAAAACTGTCCGTTTTTTTTGCAGGGTTGCTGACATTTTTTTGTAATATTACACATACATGAAAAAATTAAGTTTAACTGGGTGAAACGCATTTTCACTTTAATTATTAATCGACTGATTGTGACATAAGATATTTTGAATGAGAGACCTCTTTTACATTATTTTAGCAGAGATATATTAAAAAACAATGCTTTCAATGTTCTTCAAACTGTACATAATGAAAGTAAAAGCAGAAGAGTGACAAATGTAATTGAAGAGTTAAAAGGTTGCCTTTGCGTTTGATCTCGATATTCACTGATTATACATGTATGTGTATTGAGTTACATTTCCCTTGATTGGAGCAATGATAAAATAATTGCCTGAGATGTTCATTAAATATATGTGAAAAGAAGTTTTTATATTTCCCGAGGTTGCACGAATAGTACCTTTAGATATCAGTTTATATCTATGGCTTTTTATTTTAATATTAGTATTACATATTTTTATAAAACTTTTGAAAGTATGAAAACGATTAACGATTAAACGCTGCAAAATTATGTACATGTAGGAAGTAATTGCACACGTTACCCAGACGTATCTGTAATGAAACCCTTAATGAAATGAAGTTTAGAAATATATTGAACTATGTTTTTCACAATATCAATGACTAAATGGTTCATCTTTGATCTTTAAAATATGTGCATTTTGCGGAATTCATCATTGAAGACAAGATGCATATAAATCAAAAGTGTACCAAATGCCTTGATTAAAAAACAATAGTATGTATGCAGTCAAAGACAGAGAGGTGATATGAATGTAATCTCTTCTGAATCAGGAAGCAGATTTTCATAATTGGGCCAAACAATTTCTCAACCTAAATAAACATGTTTTATGAAATAAATGTATTTTATTATTTACGATTACTTTTTTGGTAAAAAGACATGTTGACGAGGAAATGTTGTCAATTGAAATTCATATTATATTAAATAAAGCAGTTGCAATACCTCAATAATTTCAAGACTTGCCTTATCATTACCAATTTTAATGATCAAATTTCGTTCAGGTTTTGAGGTACATGTATGAAAATGTCATCTTAGATAGTAATCTGTAGGAAAACGTATACTTATTTGATGGTTGAAATCTATTTAATTGTTACTTCCCCTAAAATGATATATACATGAACATGTCACGAAGATATTTATCAGTAAAACATGTCTCTTGATAAATGATAGTTTGAAAACCCAACTGTTATAAAACCACTTTCCTTGCAATTTTTTATCAAAATTAGTCCGAGTATGACGTCTTGTACATTCAATATAACAGGAAGTAGGTCTGAAGTTGTGTTAAAGGCAACTTAAAGCATTGTGTCAGAACATAAAGAAGAAATTCGCAGTTTCTGATTTAATTGTATGTAATTACTCAAATTTGTTTTATGTTTTTTTACATATATTTTTGGTTATATCAATATATCATGTTTTTTCATTTCGATCTTCATACCACATGACCAATGGAAACAAAGGATATACGCAAATGATTACATTTAGACCATAAAATTTATTATCATCATGTTGATAGGAAGGTCCGATTGAATGATGATATGGACTAGAAGTTGGACTCGTTCACAAGTCCATAGAAAGTTAAAACTATGAGGAAATGTGGAAATCAAGGTTCATTATTCGAACATGCTGAATCATCAATATTTATGGTTAAGCTTGACATTGGACCAGGGAGACCCTTGGATAATTAGATTAATTGTTGATTCATCGTAATTTTGAATAATTATCACTTGATTATCGCAGGTCACACACTCAAGAAATTCTAAGATAATAAAGACATCCATCAAATTTATTCTTATGTCCGCTTGACATCTTAATCGCGATCTTCAATACTCTAAAGTTTTGTAGGCATGCCCACATAGATACTCTGAAAATTTCATTTGTGCCCTTTAAAAGCCAAAGAAATTTTTTTTAGGAATTATATTTTTATTACCATCTGTGCACATATTTGTTCTTAATTCGCGTATGTGATAAAATAAGAAATGTATTGTTTGTTTAAAGCATTTACTTCAAATTTTGTATGTGTTTTTCTTGTGTTAGACGATTTGCCTCTTTCAATCTTTCTTTACTCAGTCTTTCTTGTGAGTTATAATATGAACATTGTGTTGATATTCTCATTAGACATTGTTCTTTCTCCATTAAAGATGATTGGAATCTGCATGAATATCTGTCCCTTACACCAAGCAGGAAAGGGGTATTTGTTATGTGGAGTGTCTACGAGAAATAAATGCCAACTTTGTTTAGTTCAGGATAACAATTTGTTGAAATTATTTGAGTAATCACTAGTGGATTGAAAGGTGTACCATATAAATGTTCACTAAAAATATTTAGGAATTATATTGTTTTAACCATCTGTGCACATATTTGTTCTTAATTCGCGTATGTGATAAAATATGAAATGTATTGTTTGTTTAAAGCATTTACTTCAAATTTTGTATGTATTTTTATTGTGTTAGACGATACTGTCTCTTTCAATTTTTAATGAATCTATCCATGTGCTACTTTTAAATCTAAGACACTTTCAGGGACATTTGCACAAATATTAATGTCATAAGAAATCATCTCATGTTGAAATCCTGGCAAAATGTATAAAACTCATTGACAGTGATTTGAACTTTGACATTTCGCTGTGATTGATAGGACTGTCATAATTATCAAATTTGAACAGATCAAAATCTTTCGAAATTCATTTGTTGTAATTAAAAAAATTGATATCATTACTCAGTCTTTTTTGTGGGGAAACATGAGTTATAATATGAACATTGTGTTGATATTCTCATTAGACATTGTTCTTTCTCCATTGAAGATGTTTGAACTCTGCATGAGTTTCTGTCCATTTACATCAAGCAGGAAAGGGGTATTTGTTATGTGGAGTGTCGACGAGAAATAAACAATTTGTTGTAATTATTTGAGTTATCATTAGTGGATTGAAAGTTGTACCATACACATGTTCAACATCAACAGTTTGTATCATGAATTTGTTTAAATTCTTTATGTAAAACAAAACATGAGCAAAATCTTCAAGTGGTTTGTGTTTATACGATATGTATAAACTTTGATTTAAAAAGGAAAGCAGGTTCAAATCAATCACAGTCATAACAAAAATCATAATCCATCATGAATGAAGGTCAAAACAAAATCGGATGTACATGTACGTGATCTGGTACCTTGAAAACGAATTGTTTTTTCTTAAAGAATTACAATTTCAGAAAATCGTCCACTAGATATGCCATGGCCTTCTAGTTTTCAGTTTGCATCATTTCGACGATAAGATATTAACTGATCAAGGGTTTACGATGTATGCCATATATTCCCAACCAGCAATAAAACGACAATCAACATTAAACCACATCTTCATTATGAAAGTTATACACGTAAATGTGAATAAATGTAGAAATGGTTAATTACAAATTGTAGGCCACATGCTTTAGATACACATCATATGCTTGTACGACTGTTGCTTATGAGAAAACAAACGAATATTTAAAATTCTCTTAAAATTCTTGAAAACCTTCGTGAAGGATACAATCATTAATTAGGAGGACACATACAAATGATAAATATTCGTGGTCCATGAATAAATTCATCTTTAAGATCTAAAATTGCCCTATGGTTTACCAGTGAAGTCAACTGCAATGACAACCATATTCGTTGGTATTGACCCAATTCATTCATTCCTTGGTTACTAGGTATCTAATTTTCTCAGTTTTCATTTTAAAAATATAATAATAATAATAACGAGGGTTGCCCAGGCAACTCTGACGGTCTTCAGATCGCTGTTCAATTCGTAAGGTGCATTTCAATGTATCACAATGCTGATATGTCATTATGCATCGTCTTGAGCAATCTGCATGTCTCTGGAAGTCCAGTTCCGGTCAAATTGTGCAAGGTCGTACAGTAAGTTCAAAATGGCGCCTAAACCACGTGACCTACGAAGTCGTCATGATTGCCCTTTTTATTCCTCAGGTCAATGCGCATCTTCATGTGAAATTGCAAGTGCATGTCTAGCTCTCATGCAAAAATCATGAAATTATATGGCCAAGTTATTGAGCTATGAGCCCTTGAAGTTTGCGATTTTTCGTTTTTGGTCAACTTTGAAAGGTCACAGTTTGAAAAGTATTAAAGCTAGGACTTTGAGAACTATGAACTATGCTTCAGCTACATATTGTGCAAAGTTCAGTTCTCTGGTGCAAGTATCTTCAGAGAAGAAGAGTTTCAAAGGTGGTAGGGGTCAGAAATGGTCCAAAATACACTAACAGAAAGATGGCGGTCAAGTCACGTGACCTAGAGATTCTTCATGATTGACTTTTTTCTTCAGCACGTCAATGCGCATCTTCAGTGAAAATTTAAAGTCTGTAAGTGCATTTTGAAAAATGTGCCCATGTTCAATTTTCAATTTTGTAATGGCTGTTAACCGGAAACGGAAGTAGATATCCGGAAACGGATTTCCATTGTATCAATTTCAGGTCAGAGGCTATCGATGCTGAAAGTTTCATGCAGTATGCTTTAGTAGTTTTGGAGCTATGGCGGGGACAAAACGTGGAAAATAATAATAATCAGGATAATAACAGTAGGTCTTCCAGACTTTCGTCTGAAGACCTAACAAGCAGACAGAGCCGTCTATATCCCCCGCCATTTGGAATATTTTGACGAAAAAAAACATGACTTTGAATTTTAAGTACTTTATTATTTTAAGATCTATACACCAAGTTTGGTTGAGCTAGGTCTCAAGGTTTTCAAGTTCTGCTCCGGAAACAAAATCTTAAGTATAGTTTCCATGTAAACAGCTTAAAATAAAAATAGAGCCATTGGCTCTGTAACTCATCAGGCTTCATATCATTTGTGCTTATTGGTGTGGCAAATGTGGTTCCCCCTTACTCTTTATCCTCGTTATCTAACTTAGGAGACTGCACAGAAAGTTTTAGCTTTCTACTAAGGCCTGATGATCCTTGAGAAAAAGAGGAAATAAAAATGCAAAGAAGTTGAAAACCCCAAAAGGCACATCTCGACATCATGCCCGTTGCATATACCAAGTTTCGTCGAGCTAGGTCTCATCGTTTTGGAGTTGTGCTCCGGAAACGAAATCCTATGTTATGTTTCCATGGAAACGGGTAAAAATAAAAATGCAAAGAAGTTGAAAACCTCGAAAAGCACATCTCCACATGATGCCCGTTGCACATACCAAGTTTCGTTGAGCTAGGTCTAACCGTTTTTGAGTTGTGCTCCGGAAACTAAATCCTATGTTACGTTTCCATGGAAACAGGTAAAAATAAAAATGCAAAGAAGTTGAAAACCACAAAAGGCACATCTCAACATGATGCCCGTTGCACATACCAAGTTTCGTCGATCTAGGTCTAACCGTTTTGGAGTTGTGCTCCGGAAATGAAATCCTATGTTACGTTTCCATGAAAACAGGTAAAAATAAAAATGCAAAGAAGTTGAAAACCCCAAAAGGCACATCTCAACATGATGCCCGGTGCACATACCAAGTTTCGTCGTTTTGGAGTTGTGCTCCGGAAACATTATCGGGACGGACGGACGGACGGACGGAGACCATTTCAAGTGACGTCAAGTTCAAGAGTTTGACGTCATGTAACAATGGTCTGACGTCATGAATTCTCATATGACGTCACATGGTTACCGCGGTGACGGCCCCTTCCAAGCGGCCTCTCACCATGAAATCGGCGAAATAAGAAGGATTTCGTCATATAATAAATAGAATATCTGTCAATTCTTGACAAATACCATGTTTATCTCATCTCGTGAGGTAGAAAAGTTAAATATTTTGACTCGTGGCTGCGCCACTCGTGAAAATATTAACTTTCTACCTCACTCGATGAGATAAACATGGTATTAGTCAAGAAAAGACAGATATCCTCTATTTATATGGCGCCTCATCCATATCACCAAGTGACATGCTCTAAGCTCATAACATATCTACAGTCAATATGCAGAGCGCTTCGTCATTAGAGACAAAACGAAGATTCTACAAAACCTAAATATCAAATACAGTATCTTTGAAATGTTCTGAAGAAAACAAGTTATTATATATACCAGTACCACGCAATTCAAAAAAGAAGATGAATATGCTGTCATATCCAAGCCATAAACTAATGGTTATTGACGACATGTGACTCATTTGTCAAACATGAGTAAACCGTTTTGACATCTGACTACTTGGCCTGCTATTCTAAGCGAATATTCCTTAGTTATATTGAAATGTACTTTGAAAGTTGACATATATGCCTTTTAAGTTATTTGTTTTAAGTTAAGGTTAGACACCCCGTCAAGGGAGTTATGGATTATAACCTCGAGACGAAGTCGAGAGGTTTAATCCATAACTCCCGTGATGGGGTGTCTAAACGTCTTACACCACGTGGAATCATCTTCTAACATATATCAGCATACTGCTTGATAAATCTTCCTTACTAATTAGCCTTTAATAAGGTTTAATGATCTATTGCCAAAATAACTCCCTAGGGTAAAACAACATAACCGCCTTAAATGGTCAGATCAAGTTGTTTGAAGTATAAACACATATTCCTATAAACATAAAAGAGAAAATGTTTTAATTTTTTTTATGGAAATTAAGCAATTTGAAATTATAAAAAGTAATTAAAATTAATTTTTGAATGATTATTAGTTTTGGAAAATGATATAAGTATTTTGCATATTTGGCATTTAATTTAATGAAAATACCTTTTAAATTGCAAGAAATGGATTACCTATGTAAATACAAACTCTGATGATTAAGTTGAATAAGTAATAGACATCAAGCTAATCATAGGTGATATTCAGTAAATTAGACTTTCGTCCTTTTCCATTTCAATTTCACGGATCATGATCATACACATAATGATGCTTTGATTCTACATCAAATGTCATAATATACTTTGTTGGTCACATCAAGAGCATAATTTGCACATCTACCCTTTTCATTATGACAAAGATCTATATGTACCTGTGTAGAAACATTGAACTAGTCGCCTAAACGTAACACACGCGCACTGCACGCGCAGTGCACACATTCACTTATCGTGAGCGTTTTGTCGCGTGTACCATTCAAGTATTCATTCAAGATGGAATTGACGCAGTCGGATGAAGATCTAATTGAAGCCTCACAGAGGTTTTTTGAACGACCAACAAACTCTTTATCTGATGAAGAATTAATTAGTGCGTCTCAGGATATGTTTGATGATACACCAATGATTTCTGAATCTGATGAAATGTCGACTCACACATCGCGGAATTTTGAACAAAATCAAGATATGAAGAAAGGTAATGATGAACGTTTTCATGTTGCTAATGATGATGAAATTGAACAACGGGCTATATCATCTGTTCCGTTAAATACCCAAAAACGCGACAAATGGGCGTATAATGCTTTCTCTTCATGGGCAATTGCCTATAACAACCGACACAATTCTGAGAGAAAAGTAACCACGACTTTAGATAAGCTCTCCGAAGACGAACTTTCCTTCTTTTTAAGGATATTTGTTGTTGAAGTGAGGAAACTTGACGGCAGCGAATACCCTCCAAACTCATTATTCCAAATTATAATGGGGCTACAATCATACATCAGAACAACTAGCAAGAGGAATATTCAGTTCTTAAATTCAGACAAGTTCATAGATTTCAAGTTCGTTTTAGATGGAGAAATGAAGCGTTTGACCAAGAAAGGTCTTGGAATAGATGTAAAGAAGGCAGAACCATTTTCCTATGAAGATGAAGAGGCACTTTGGAAAGCGAAGCAGCTTGGAGATCACAATCCAAGAATTTTGCTAAATACAATATTATATCTGAATGGTAAGAACTTTGGGTTAAGAAGTGGCCAAGAACATAGGAAACTTAAACACAAGAACTCGCAGATAAGCCTTGAGAAGGACAGCACAAATGGTAAAGAGTACCTTCTGTATAGAGAAGACTGGTCCAAAACTGTACAAGGGGGCATAAAACACCGCAAGATACAACCAAAGGAGGTTAAACACTACCAAAGTACACTGCCAGCAAGGTGCCATGTCCGGATATACAAAAAGTATCTATCCCTTGTCCCACCTGATGGTCACGACCATGCATTCTACCTACAGTGCCTGCAATCACCTTCCGATACTTGCTGGTAAGTTGTAGTTTAATTGTTAACAAAACTGATTTTAGTGTGCGTGATGCTATCAAAGTTTATATGAAGTAAATGCATTAAACATAAACTGAAGAGAAATGCATTGAAGTAGACAACTACTGAATTAGAAATACAATTCATAGTTAATGAATTGAGGACGTTACATTGAGTTTACAAATCAGAGCATCATTTGCCTGCTTCAACCTGAAGATTTACAGGTAACAAGTTGTACAAACTGATTTTACCGATAATGATGTATACTGATGTTTCATTGTAGGAATCAATGAGTGGTAATTTCGGAATTTTCCATAATAAGATCACATTTTCGATAAATAGTAAATATTATAGGGCTTTATGATTGCTAAAAATAACTATCATGTTTTGAAAAAAAAAACTAATATGTTTTGAAATCTGTACAGGTACAGTCGCCAGCCCTTGGGCCACAACACACTACAAAAGCTGATTCCGGAGATGTGCACTAAAGCCGGTGTCGGTGGTAGAAAGACCAACCATTCGCTACGTGCCACAACTGCCACCAGACTCTACAGAGCCGGTGTCCCCGAGCAGCTAATAATGGAGAGAACAGGTCACCGATCTGCCACAGGTATTATCACTTGTGAAAACATTTCAACAGTAAACAGTAACAACTGAAAACCTATTGCCTGACCATAGCTACTTTTTCAACATCAGCAAACATTTTGAATATCATGTTTAAGATTTATTTGGGATAATTTATTCAAAGCCAAAGCATTCGTCTTGTATGTGAAAAAACACTTCTCTGATATACTTTTGGTAAACTTTCCAGGTTTGCGGAATTACACTCACACAAGCCAAGAACAACTCATGGCTGTAAGTGATGTTCTGGATGGTACTAAAGGCCCGACAACTTCGCAGAAAGCAGAATCTACTGACAGAGCCCAATCAGATAGTGACGACACAAAACGCAAATTTGTCTTCAAAAATTGCGTCGTGAATCTTCACGTCAAGTAGTCTGTGGGACTGTTGGGAACGTCAGTAAATATGAAAGAAATCTGAGAAGAAAATGCGAATTTGTTAAAAAAAGGATCGATTGTATGAGAAATAAATGTTTGAACTTGGTTTTGTTGTTCTTGACGAGATATCTTCCATTCAGTTATCAGAGGTTACGTTGTTTTATATAGAGTGGGGTAGTTATTTGGAGGTTGGTTTCTTACTGTAATTCCGAAAACATGCTCACAGAGGGAATTTTCGAATATTGACTCGAGGCGAAGCCGAGAGATAATATTCGAAAATTCCCAATGTACAATTCTCGAGGAAAGATACCAAGTCCCGAGGCGTAGCCGAGGACTTGTTGTATCTGACCGTGAGTGCATTTCGTCGGTGATAATATAACCACCTCCAGATAACTACCTAAACACTTGAAAATAATCGAGGTGAGGTTTGGTTATCCAGAAAAACGACTCGTCAGAACAATGGACATAACTTTCCCTAGTGGTGTAAATATCACTAACATGCATCTATCATTATGTAACAACTATGTTTCTATTAAAACTTGTAGCTTGTCAAAGTTTGAATTAACAAAACAAAAAGAAATCATATCAAGTTTTTAACGTAAAAAAGAATTCCAATACAATATTGTTTCAAATTAACATTGTTAGTACTTATATCATACTTCTACAAACATCATCAATCTCTCAAGTCATAACCTCCAATATCAGCTTTGTCAGTGTCACAGCATTTTTTATGTACAATACATTCATTTTACAAATAAACTTTACATGGAAAACATAAATGAAATAAAGGCAGTTAAACGAAACTTAAAAAGGTGATGATGTGAATTACATGTTTTCCTAAATCAGCATTATAAGAGCAAAGGTGATTACAATGTAAATCAAGCCATCTACCACATACATTCAAGTTGTTGAGATGCATACTGAAAAGAAATTTAGATGAACAGGCTTACATAAAACGTTGGAAGTATCATGATTTGTTTTTATTACATTATATGTATAAAAAAAAGTCATAAACTCATAACGTAATCTGATTTCATTACTAATGTGTACTTTATAAGTTTTCATGTAAAGAAATCGTCGTCAATTGTTTATTCTACCATAAATGTGCAAAATACCAAAATACTCATTTCTGATTGGCTACCGTGAAAAATCAGAAATGCGCAGGAATTGAATTGTTGCTATATTGCTGTTGTTTCAAAAAGTCTCCAAATTAAGCCATGATCTTCTGTGCACATTATTTATCACATCTAAGCAGACTTTTCACAAGCTAATTGGTTGAATGCTGTCAAAACCGACAACATACACGACACAGACAACAATTCAGATTTCCTGTTAGCATGGTCCGTCATTCGGTAGCGTTGGACCAAAACGGGCTGACAAAGTTTAACCGGCTAGAATATCATACAAATATCAATCGAAATGCGACATACACTTACCTTGAATTTATTTACAACACCAATGTAATAATACCGACGTTAGGTTTGTGAATATATGCAGAACTGAACATATTCAAAACATTGACAACCGTCACGAAATAATCAAGTGTTTACTGAATAGAGTGAGCTCCCTTTGCAGCATTCGGATATTTGTAATCTCCGAGGCCTTCTATAATTAACGTCATTCGAGATTACCAAATCCGCCAACACTGTGTGAATGTCGCTCCGTGGAAATCGTGGACGGGCATCATGACACAGCACGCCTGAGTCAATGCAAATAATATAGGTCGATTTTAAAACGCTATTATAGTAGAATGGAGGTAAACATACTGTGTTTGGAAATCAGCGACATATAACGGAATTATTATGGCTCTAAATTTAATTTAAAGTCGAACGCGTACAAGTCATCCATCTAAGTGAAACCCTCTTCTATGCACAGTGCTTACATATAATATTGAGACATAATAACGCATGTTTATGTACAATGATATATAAAGAACATTTTGAAAGTCTTATTACAATGAAATGAACAAAACTACTAAATGCAACATAAGTAACTTTTAAAGATTCGTACTTCGTTACAAACGATGTTACTTAATGCATGCTGTGTATAAACATCCATTTAGAATTATGTATTTTTGGGCAATGGCCTTATACTGAATAATCTGTCTATTTACATGTACGGGTATTTGTCATTAATGTCGACTGGTGCTCAGGTTTACATAAGTGTATTTCTCTGATTGAATTTTCCTGTTTGATATAATTTTGAGTAAGAAATTATCTGTGGTGTTTCTATTTATTTAGTCACCTATGTAACTATTTATACCCGAAACCTTTTCTTTTGTGACGTACAGTTCTACAGATACCTAACACAGTATGTTGACGATTAACTCGACTTTCACAACAATCTTATCTTTGTTGATATTTACAACATTACAAATCATTTAATATTAGTATATGTACTTTAGCAAGACGTGACACAGGTGAACTTATTACTACATCTTTACACCATGAAATTAATTGTTTTACCAAAATAGGAACTTTCAATGTATTTGGCTCTTGTATCATTGTTGTCAACCTTAATGTATTCTATTAGCAATCCAGACATTTCAATTACTGCCTATTTGAAAGATATGAAAATTTTATTTTACTTACGCCTCCAACTGCTTCTATTTGACAAGCGTTACACAATGAATTAATAGACTATCATTATTGAATTTAGACTTGGTCGTTTACTCAACATGATGTAAGGTTTAAAAAATATTGCACATCGCGAGATTTCAAAATCATTACACAAATCAATTATTGGCCTTAATTATGTCAAATGCACGAGTGGAACAAGGTTGATAAGGAATGGAGTTGAAAATAGAATTTTATTTTGAATTACATGCATTACGACAACATAATCAAATAAAACCAAATCGAATTTGACAATTTATTATGACGTGACTGTCGTTGATTTAGGACAATTATAAAACATCAATATTATTCGCCCACTGTCATACCTTTAATATGTTTTTGAAATGGTATTTGTGACCATAGATCAAATAGAACCAATAATAAGAACGTGAGAATTATTTTTGCTAGAACGTTTCTTCAAATCTGTTAAACTTTATTTATCTGGTCGATTTAATACATTTATTATCAAAGATTGCCATCGAAAAAAGAGACTTTTGAAATTTAAAAAGATCAAATAATTCAAACGTTTCTCTCTTTCAATAGTTTCTATTCAACAAATGAAATATCGGCATTGTGTTATTAATTTATGGACCAAAGAATCTGAATACACTTCTTATACTGAAACTAACAGATCAGTTGCTTAATTCTCTTCTTTATTTATCATCCTTATCATTATAATTAAAATGGGTCGTTTATGACAGTTTTGAAACAATATTGGCCTCTGATATTTCGAGTAGAGTTTTAGAATATCTAAATTTTATTCTTGTCTCCATAATTATTGTTTGTGTCTTTAAGGATGTTTCCACAAAGCCTTTGTTGAAAGACTGAAACTTAAAACGACAAAATGTGTTAAAAGATCAGTCAAATTTTACCTGATTATAATTGCTGGTTTATCTGTTTCATTAAAATGTTTTGATTGAAACACAACCAGAAAACTGATTGAGGAAAAATTACCTTAGAAATTTCTAATATATAGCTTCACCCTGTTTTTAATTATCAAATGAATAATTTCATTGGATACCTTTTAAAATTGCATAGGTGAAAAAAGGATTAATGATTAAAGTAAAGTTATAATGACAATGTCAAACTTTTATCTTTATTACCTTTAGTAAAAGTATGTCTGACAAGCCTGTGATAAATTACGTTTTTGTTAAAAGGTAGCACTTTGAAATATAAAGAATTTTAATGATCTTTTTAAAGGGGCAGTTTCACGTTTTTTGAAAACTTATAATTTTTTACACTGATAATTGTACGTTAAAGGGCAGTAGCACGTTTTTAGGAGGAAAAGAGGTGATGTCAGGAAAATGAAAATAAATGGTTCCAGTTGAAAGACAATGTATTAAAACTAAATTGAGCAGTAATAATTCAAAAATATAACATAAAGTTTAGCCATGCGACTCATTTTTCTTTCACAAAATGAATTAAAGGTGTTCACAAAAAAATGGCCGCCAATGGATTTTATGTGAATCTTCATACTTTGTCCTCTGACTGTGGATGATTGGCTTGTGTAATGAGATTGTTGACACTGTCAATATAATACATTTAGCATTATCTTACACTTATCAGTGAAAAATATAAAATATAAAATTATCAAAAAACGTGCTACTGCCCCTTTAATGCCTAATGTATTACTTTGATACTGTCGAAAATCTCATTACATAAACCAGTCATTCATAGTCAGAGAACAAGTTATAAAAAATTAAATAAAGTTCATTGGCGGCCATTTTTGTGAACACCTTTACTTCATTTTTGTAAGAATAATGTATCGCCTGGCTTAACTTTAAATCATATATTTGAATTTTTACTACTTCATTTAGTTTGAATACATTGTCTTTCAATTGGAACCATTTATTTTCATTTTTCTGACATCATCGTATCTCCCCCCTCAAAAGTGCTACTGCTTTTTATACTTTTTAACCTTTGTCTATTATTAAATAAAAACGTTTAGATTAAAACGTCATGTGTTCGGATTCAGATTGTGACCAGAAGAATCTCCTCTTTTTTCCAAGTAAAGCTCAAATGCTTAATCCTGTCAGTAGTATATCCCCTTTTTTCCGACAATAACCATCACTAAAAAGTGATGTTGTTGACAGGTTTAAAACTAATGATTCGAGTAAGTCTTTAACGGTGACTTATTTATCAATATTTACTCTCGTCCAAATAATCATTGTATGTGCCTTTCAGAACATCAGATTGATTGACACTACATCTGTAAAATCATGAAACACGAATCACACACTACTTGTATGTTCATTAAAGTTCTACCATGTTTCTATTTTTTATCGATTTTCTTTTCAGGTGTGCCCAAATGTGTTTATCCATCGAATTATATATCGTTTACATGTTTACATGTGTTCCTTTACAAAATAAACACTTTAATATGTATCTTCGATTACTGAATCAGCGAATTTAAAGATACAACACTACTCATATATATGTATATATATAACGTATAAAACATAAACGTAATTATACTCACTTTCTTTTAACTGTTTAAAGCAACAATTGAATGACATTTGTGATACAAATATTTTGCCCCTCCTTCTCCAAAGAAGTAAACAAAACCCAAAGATAAAAGATGATCATCATATATCTATATCTTTTTAAATATATAATGAACTGGATCAAAACGATACAAAAAGGGGTAACAAGATGAAAATATGTTAAAAAATAGAATAATGATAATCAAAACAGTAAGATAAACTATCATAATACTTACGAGGTGTCAAAGTTGGTTGTAAGTATATAAGTTGTTACAATGTACCAAAAAAGCTTCATTATGTTCAATGAATGACTTTCATATTTATCACATTATTTCTGTGTGCAAAACCTTTTCTGGTGTTTATCCAGCATGACCCTCGGGGTCTGTAGGTTTCCTGTTTTTATCTTTGTTGACTAGAAAACCAATAAAAGGAAATTCGTCTGCATTATTTATACGTTTTCAGCTTAGCGACATTTCTTTGATACGTTTGTTTATATATTTTGGTGACTTTGAAAATGTCACAACGTCAGTTCTTTGTGATCAAAATTTCAAACGCTCGATTTGCTTCAAGACGAATGATAAAAAACCAATTTAATCAGTTATTATTATATTATCATTATTATAACTAAACCTTCTGTCATTTATTCAAAGAATGTAGAGAAGAAATTACAAGTAGATGTAGGAGATGATTTTTATTTTTCATTTCAGCACTGTTAGTAAGACACTAAACCTTTAGTTGACATGGCAAGACCATAAACATGTAAGCTTAATATTTTTTTGTTTTTAAGGTGTCTTATTTTGTTTTTCATATCATTGAAGGTTTTTACCGCAATAACGTTTTGTCTTGACTGAAGTGATATTTCAAAATAATCAACCGAATAAATTATTTGCTTTTGTTATGCCAAATAGTAGTAGTTAGGGTTTGAAATAGATAATTGATTTAGATTGACATTCTAAAAGCTATCCAATAACAGTCATTGGAGAAGAGTTGATGTCACTGGCATACACTTTGGACACTTCCTTTTACTTTTCAAATTTAAACTTCATTGAAACACATACTTGGTTCTGAATTGTCCGCAAATCAATTTTTTTTTCAAAAAGCAAATTTTATTATGTTAATGTTTAAATTTGAGACTGTTTTCAATTTTTTTGCTGCCAGGGTGTAACTTAATGTACAACAGCTGACTGTTTTATAATCGCGTCGTAATTTTGGTTTAATGCACCTTGATTACATGAATGTGCATGTAGCCAAAATTCGTTCCAACTTTGTTAAAAGGTTGTAAAGGAGGTTGATCAGATCTTTTAACGTTAACGTTAATGTATCGTTAAACGATACGAGAAGCTGTATCGAAACGTCGTGTATTCAGAATAAAGAAGTTGTTATCCATAAATGTTCGTCCTTATCTGACTTCCAACTTCTAAATGATACTCAAAGAAGTTATTCGTCGTAACTATAAAAGAAGCTGTATCGAAACGTTGTGTACTCGGAATAAAGAAGAAATATTCGTCCTTATTTAAATTTACATATTTGAAAATAAGCTTCCTAAAGGTTAAGTCATTTTTTTCAATGCACTGAAATCATATAAAATGCTTTACTATAAACCTTGATTTGCTTCTTGTCTTAATATAAATATAAGTATACAAAAAAGTTAAAAAATCAAAAATAGATATTCGATACACGCTTACATATGTTATATGAGAACAATAATTTTCAAAAGAAGAATATAAAAACGTGCTTTAAACTTCCTTTTAACTACATTACAAGCAAGAAAGGCAGACAATTTCGTTTGGTAATGGTCGCATTTGTTTTCAGTACAGTGTGTGCATGTAAGTGAATTATTCAAATTGATATTGTCTATATATAATAAATACTTTGAAAGGCAATTTATGGTAATGCAGAATTAATTTTTCATAAAAAGTAATTAGTAACTGTCAACCTCAACCTACATTCATGTAAACCTCTTTACATTTGCAATTTGCAAAAGCACGAATCAAATGCAATCTAAATAAACTTTAAATTTATTTCATTTCTGCCTATATACATGTAACTTTGTTTCTTTAAAAGGGTGAAGAATATTTGGGTCAGCGCATATTTAAACTCATCAGTTCAAGACATTTATCCGTTAAGAAGTATTCCTAACTATCTTCAGGAAAGGATAATTGGTGAAATAACTGATATTTAAACGTATAAACTTTTTCTCTTTCACATGTACAAACACATGTTGTGTCTGATATCAGTTAAGTATCTAAACTGAAAAAAGCTGATCCGATTAAAGTACTTCTGTTTTTAATAAAAAGATAAAAAATAAATTGGTTAAGCCTCTCATGTCATGTGTCATCCTTTTTGACAACAAAATCTTTTTAAAAGTTATGTTGTTGACAGATTTAAAGCAATATATGCCACTCATCATTTAAATAAGAGTTCCAGAATAACTTCATAGTTATTCTCGTCTCCTTAATCATTGTTTGTGTCTCTCAGAAAAAGAAATGGATCCAAACTGCGTTCATTAATAAGATCTTGCCTGTCATAATTTTAACCAAGTTTCAACAGAAAAAAATAATTAATTATTTCGCAACTACCAAAACATGTAATTTTTGTTTGCTTTAATTGATTACTCCGCAAAGCAGGGGACAAGTTTTGTTAATTAACTGTTATGGTATTTTCACTCAATATTAAGTGGTTATATTTTATTGAAAATTTGCTTACTCTAAGAATAAAGCATAGGTGAGCATATAATAGCTTCGAAATCTGTGAGTACAAATCAACAGATTTAAAGATTGTGAACCCCTTAAGATATCATAAGGTGTAAGATTAAGCTTAAAACCTAATACTTGTTTGTAATGATAAGATAAATATAATTACTTATGATGATTTTTAAAAAGTTATACCTTCTATCGTGATATTTATGAATAACTTGATGTATGAACTAAAGTAAAGCTTTTCAACAAAAATGGCGATTCCCTGACAAAGATGCAGTTGTTATCATATGCTATTCATACCTAATGTCGTTATATCTTTAAAAGGGCAATAGCCCGCTTTAGGGGGAATATAAGGTGATGTCAGGAAAATGAAAATGTATGGTTCTAATTGAAAGACAATGTATTTAAACTAAATGGAGCTAACGTAAAGTTTAGCCATGCGATTCCTTTTTCTTACACAAAATGAATATAAAGGTGTTCACACAAAATGGCCGACAATGGATTATATATATTATTATTATTATATATTCATATTTTGTCCTCTGACTATGGATGATTGTCTTGTGTAATGAGTTTTTTGCCACTGTCAAAATAATACATTTAACATTAACTTACAATTATCAGTGAAAACTTTCAAATATAAAATTATCAAAAAACGTGCTACTGCCCCTTTAATACCACTCACCCGTGGTCTTTTGTTATTTTTTAAAACTATGCTTCTTTAGATAATTGCGGATTGATTGGAACATTTCAAAATAAAGTTAGTTATATTTTATGCTTTCAAAGGTTTTAGAATCGTATTGTTTAAACTAGGTATTTATAACGCTTTAGAACTTATTAATTAGTCACATGATTTGGAACCAAAGGTAAAGTGAAATTGTTATGGGTCAATAATACTTTCATTTTCCAATCACATTTATATTCAGCTGAATTCTTTTCATCTTCACAACGTCACGGGCGAAACAGAAAAGTTTCTAAACTTTCTAAAGCGAGGAGAGTTGCTCGATACGTTTTCTTCTTGCCGTGGGAAGATGAATTCTTTTATGCATATATTCTTTTTCTGAAGCATGATATATATACATTATACATTAGATATATATAAATAGCTCATGATATATCTAAATATACTTCAAATTTACCTGAAAACTTGATGGGTGTTGAAGTGTTTACTACTTATATTTTATCTATGTGTTTAAATGTCAAACAAGTATGAAGACATAACTTCTCTCTTTTCATTTTTCATGATTGAAATCATCTTCATTTTAAAAAGCTGTTGTAGTAAAGTTGAGATTGTTGGCTCATAGTCATATACTTATATTGTCAATATTTTCACATTTTGTTAAAAAAGCACACAATTATCTTTCTTCCCTGTTTGATACTATTAGTAGCAGTTGTATTTTTTATATATTATATTTTACATATTAGCCCGATTATTCTGGAGACTTGTATATATGTAATTCTCTTATTGATTGTATTATATTGATGAAAAATTTAATTTATATTATTCTTTCACATTCGTGGTTGATAGCAAGTGGTGAAAATGTCACTACGTGATGACTAATGTGGTTGATTAAGTTTATCCTTCCTGGTTTCCTAGTCTTATTAGAGAAACAAAGTTTAAAAGAGTCTCTGCGATCATAACTCCTAAAATAAATGATCATAAATTCATAATTTAAGAGCCTGAAGATGTAAATGATTTCCACACCAAACTTAGATTTATAGATAGTCCTGTTCAGTAGCTGAAACCAAAGTTGCTTTAGGTTTGTTTAGAATATTCTTATCCTTTATGTAGGATCATTGATTTTGAAGGAAATTAGTATGCAAGATCTTTATTCTTAGAACTTATCTTATTTTTTAAAAAGGAATTAAACAAACAGGTATTAGATGTTCGCATCTTACAGCTTAATGATGATTATATAATTGTTAAGTTTATGAAAGTCCTGTGGAAACTTTAAGACATCATCCTTTATTCAATGTGAAGTTTTATTAATTTTTTTTAATTGTTTGACGAGGGGACTTACGTGCTATTTCAAAATATCCCACTAAACTAAACTAAAATGATACATAATGTATGATTATCATAAAGCTTTCTCATGCTCAGACACTTTTCCCCTTACATACGGCGGACAGCACAGTTAACAAGGAAAAAGTTAAGAATAGAACGGCCTTCCAAATTCAGTGCAATTACGAGAATCACAGTATTGAATATACATGTTATGACAAAATATGAACAATTTTTCGCAAATTTTGTTCTTTGTTAAATGTCATTTATAAGTAAATGGTATTGCATTGAAAATGTAATCAAGTTCACAAGTTATTTCATACCTAAAAATTGTTTTAAATCTTAGTACGATTACAGGCATTGTGATTTTAAAATGACTGTTTTTTAAAAGTTAATTTAATGCTTCATCAGGCAGGCGTTTTAAAATCAAATAACCTTGCAATGGTAAAATTACCATAACAACATACGACATGAACAAAATTCTTCATTGGATTTCAAAAGATTCATAAACAGAATAAATGACATGTATTTAAATACTTCATCTGTTTACAAAAGAATTAGGGATTAAATCAAAGATCAAAGAAAATAACTAAGGTTATTACTCTTTTCTAATTTCGTTTGTAGAAATACATATTTCATGATTCTGTCCTTCCACATGCACAAACCAACTATTGGTGAAATTTTCTACTTTCTTTTAAAGTTATACAAATGAGAATAATCCTACTGTGATATAATTTGCTTATAAACACAACACACATTTTTTGATTTAAAAGTCAAAAACCAATGTAACTTATCTCAACCACAATCCATTTATATAAACTCTATTATTAACCTATTAGCACTATAATGTGCTGTTTTAAATGACTTTCCAATTCGAATCACCAATTTCGAGGAACTTACAATCTGTAGGATGATTTACAAGGACAAATGTAAACCATGCCAGGATGAATTGCATCGATTGTGAACATTGATACTTGGAACAATTTTTATCCTGAGCCCCATCCCTACTTTCACAATCGAAAATTATCCAATATTCAAAGTCTGCCTTGCTGAATTTGAACCCGTATTTATTTGCTCTTGAATCCGTTGGCGCTTTCACAATTTGTTTTTTTTACCTCTTTTTGATAGATATACCATGGTATCTATTTTCTGAATCTTTTATGCGGGCTCAATCCTCCAGTCTGTGGTAAATTAATTCTAAATATTGCCTTTCATTACAAAATTATGTGTATGTTTTCGTTGTGAGTGTTTTATGAAAACCTGTTCTATTTTGTCTGTTTTGTTCTGTTCTGTTTTGTATGCACATACCACTATCTTGGTCTCTAGAGTATCACATAAATCTGAAAGCTCTTTTTATAGATTTTCATGACGTTTAAGGTACACTAGCACGTTTTTTGATAATTTCATATTTAAAAATTTTCACTGGTAGTATAAGTAAATGCTAAATGAATAATTTTGACAGTGTAAAAAATCTCATTACACAGGCAAATCATCCATAGTCAGAGGACAAAATATGACGATTCATATAAAATCCATTTGCGGCCATTTTGTGAGAACATCTTTTATTCATTTTGTGTAAGAAAAAGGGATCGCATGGCTTAACTTTACGTTATATGTTTGAATTTGTACTGATCCATTTAGCAATTAAGCTCATGCAATTGACAGCAAAATGGTATATCATAAACATGAACATGAATTCATTAGTGTTATTTAAAACTATCTCATATATGAAACTCTATTTTATACTCTTGAAGGGTTTTATCTGAGGCATATTGACAACATAATCGTTCAACATATTGCCATTTACATCTAACTTATATGATATCATGTAATCATTTTTACATATTTCTGCAAATGTATTTCATCATTTCCTATCGATAGAAAGACAGATAACAAATGTATATGAGTCGATAGATTGTTCAAAGACTAAATAAAACATACCATGAGTACAGTGGCAAATACCTTATATTGTAGAGTTAGATATGGACTATCATCTCAATCTTGTTGTCAGACGCCCTTACATTTAAGTCATCCTGATACATCAACGCATATGTCTACGAGTTATGCTCTTATATTTATTGTCACCAATCATTGTTCATACATATATGCACTGTAACAATACGCAACATAAAACTTCTCGCGTCTAAATGTTAACTACATGAAATAATTCCAATGTATTTGGCTATTCTATCATTGTTGTTAATGTATTCTATTAGCAATTCAGAAATTTCAATTAATGCCATAAGAAAGATGGGAAAATTTAATTTTACTTACGCCTACGTCTGTTTCTATTTGACAAGCGTTGCAGAATTGATAAATAGACCATCATTATTGAATAATTGGTGTCTCTGACATACTAAGATTCAAAGTATTTCTGGACGGATCATAGAGGGCTAGTCTTGTTACCATCACCATGAAAGTTCATTACTTTAGTACCAAATACAAACGGATGACATCATACTGGTTGTTCATGACGTCATTAACGACATATACTAAATATCTTTATTTCATTTGAATTCAAAATCATTTATGTCTACTGTATTCCTTAGTTATTTCATACTGTCGATATTAGTGCTTTGTAATACCTAATTTGAATGACTAGAAAAAGTAAACCAATGTAATAGTCTATTCTCAACATGAGAAGTTCAACATTTGATTGTTATACTCAATTCTTTAAATGCGTGAATATCAACATTTAACTAGCATAACATCTATAAACAAGTATTCCCTTATCAATAACTGTGATGGTCTATTCTCAACGTGAAGATGTTACTGACACAACAACATCTATGAATAGTATTCACTCGTTTATAACTGTGATTTTGTTTTCTTGACATGCATGAAGTTCAATATTCAGTTGAATGAAATACTTATCATGAATTAAATCTGTATATTTTGAGCTAGACAGATATACACGTACGTGAAGTTTAAAAAGGCTCTATCAAATTATTCAATGGTGTTGGAAAGTTCAAATATTTCTTCTGTGACATTAGGTCTTTAATTCGAAATAATGTAAGGTAAACTTAACAAAATAAAGAAGTTGGGATATTTTGAAATCATTACACAAATCAATAAATGGCCTTACGTATATAAAATGTCAAATTCACGAGTGGAACAAGGTTAATAAGGAATGGAGTTAAAGATAGAATTAAAGTTTCAACGTCATGCATTACGACAACATAATCAAATCAAATCAAATCAGATATGACAAATTTATTTTGAATGACTGTCGTTGATATAGGACAGTTATAACCCATCAATATTCTTCACCCTTTACCATGCCTTCTGTTTAACTGTTATTCTATGAGCATAAATCTGAGCGCATAACAAATAGTTTTGAAAATTAGATTTTTTACATTTCTTTAAGACTGTTAACCTTACATTAATTCATCGATTTAATTAAGGGGATATTTTAAAGAATGTCATCGAAACGGATCTTGAAATAAATTCAAAAACTTGCTGAAGAAATTAGACTTTTAAAATATTTAAAAAGTCAAATAGTTTCAAAACGTTTGTCTATTTCAAAAGTTACTGTTCAACAGCTGAGCAGTAGTTAATAGCAAAAGTACGAACCTTATGTTCCTGATTCATTCTTACTCTAGCTTTACCTCCATAGTATATAATAATATAACATCATGAGTAACATCATGTCATTGTGTATCACTTTATACTACATTCTATCATTTTACTGAAGACCGGTGTAACAGGCTCAAAAGACTCTACCGCCTCAAATAACTCTAGAGTCAAATGGGCCTAGCCTCAAAAGACTCTAGAGTCATATGGGCCCAAGGATACGCCCAGTCTCAAATGACTCTATCCAGGCTCAAATGACTCTACCTCAAATTCAACATTTTCTAAAAAATTTCGATGAAACTAAAATAGAGTCATTTCGGACTAGCCTCAGATAACTCTAGAATCATCTGAGCCTAGGCCGAAATAACTCTAGAGTGCTCTGGACCTAGTCTCAAATAACTCTAGAGTCATATGGGCCCGGGGAAAGCCAGTCTCAAATGACTCTATCCAGGCTCAAATGACTCTACCAAAATAATCTGTGAAATTAAATTGTCTCAATGTTTATTTTAAACCACTGATAATTCTAAATGTTTTTATGCACTGGATTGACATCCGCCCCAAATTTTTAATCATACTTTTAATCTGCGTTTCGAGAAGAGAATACTTTAATGTTTGTTGTTCATTGTAATGAAAACTGCGTATTATCTATATAACAGCTTCAAATATTTTTCATGTTGTTACAATTATTTCTTGACGTCACTGATGAGTTTAAACTATAGTTCTTGACTGAAATTGTAACAATATTTACACATATATTCACTATGAAGCGTTGAATCCGTATGCTGTCGTTTGCGACTGTACTTTTACTTTTTTGAGGATGCTATACAATTTTATGAGAGCATATTTGGTGAATGGTTATATCTCTTAAATCAGTTTTGATATCCATGGCTTATGTATTTATTATTGATGCGTTTTCTTAAAAATTTACTTTTTTTCAAAGTTTTTAATCACGTTCAATAATTTGAGGGAACTACGAAGCGTATTAGTGTCAAGGTGGAAGAACAATTGGGGAGAACTAAGTCATACGTAGGAGATAGTATCTCCTACGTATGACTTAGTATCTAATACTTCCTATCTCCTACGTAGGACATATTATCTCCTTCGTATGATATAGTATCTCCTACATAGGAAATAGTATCTCCTACGTAGGAGATAGTTTCTCCTACGTAGGACATAGTGTCTCCTACGTATGACTTAATATCTAATACTTACTATCTCCTACGTAGGACATATTATCTCCTACGAATGAGATATTATCTCCTACATAGGACATAGTATCTCCTACGTAGGACATAGTTTCTCCTACGTAGGACAAAGTATCTCCTACGTAGGACATAGTATCTCCTACATCAAATTTTTATGTCTCTTTTCTTTGCTGTAACCACCAAAGTGTTGTAAAAAGGAACATGGTCTTTAAAAAGGCTCACTATATGTATACCATTTCACTTCATTACAAATTTCGAAAGTGGTAAAATCGGGTTTTTCTTCATAATATTATGTATATTTGTTAATCGAATGATTAACATACCTACATTGCAGTCATTTAATGTGTAGATCTATTTAAGTATCTGAATGGCAGTTTCCCATACTGTCAGGCTACCTGTTTAATTATTAAATTATTTTATGTTCTACGTTTTAGCCAATTATTTTACCGAATAATCGGTTGAATACATCTACATGTATGCTAATTCAGTATCATACTACATTTTTTTGGACAAATGCAGTCTCCATTCAATAATTAAAGATATGTTCATCTTTTCATATTTACTTAACAATGTAAGTGCAAAAAACTACATTGACGAGGAGTTTAGAAGGATAGATATCAAAGGACGTGTTTCATATATACGACTTTTACGCAACAAGAATTTTCTGAACATGAGCGATAGCGAATGTTAAATACAGACTTGCAAGAGTAAACGTTATATGACAGACCTTCGACTGTTATACATTCTGTATATCTGTATCGTAATCAATGCATGACTTCTCAAACTAGAAGTTGACAACATTCTAAAAGGTTTCAATAATTTCGTAAAGTAAATATGCCATTTTCTGCGTACACTCATCGGATATGAAAGAGGAAGATGGGACACTTGTGGAATGAACCCTAGGCCTTTTTAGAGATAGAAGGACCTTTTCATTAGGTCTGACCGCAGCCCCGTAGGTCGCATCATTGTTTGCCAGTTTAGTGAAGGAAAAACCTAGTCATTTGAGTAATAATCACGGCCAATTATGGTGCTTGTGATAATAAGAGAACTGTTTGTTGATATTTTTATTACAAACTAAACTGAACTAAGTTATGCATCCTAAAACAATACCTGGTCATATTTTCATAAACCCCTTACAAATTATGTCGTTATAAGATCTATTTGGCTAGCGGAGATAGGATAGTGAAAACTGGCTTGTGAGTCTAGCGTCCTACAATAAATGTGCGAAACAAAATTAATCAAAGCTATTTGTTTTGTATTTGTAATCTTACCATGTTTCGACACATCTTGAGCTTGACAACGATTCAAGCAGTTGTCACCTAAACAAAAACGTCACCTAACATGAATAAAGAAGTTCTCATCCATCTATTCCTCATTGTCATTCCAACTTCTAAAATACCTTTAAACATTTTTTTTGTTTATATAACAATTTATTTTCATTATATTTCTAAGTTTCATAATTCTTCTTCCGGACTTTCTAGCAACAACAACAAAACATATTGGAAAAGCTGTTTTGGAAACTTAAGTGTAATTGAACAGTCACAAATATAATACTAATATTCTGAAGAATGACATTGCGAGTACTTTGACAACAACTCGGACTTAAAAAATAATTTTATTCTCACTAGAAAATGCGTATACGTCATTTTGACAAAATAGTTATTTCTATACTACTTGATTATGTGTTGTGAAAATAGTGTTCTACAAGTATACAAGGAATATACGCGAAATCCTCCATAAAAGGAAAGTTGATGAATTATACATATCACTGAAATAACAATTAGAAATGTTCTTAGATAGAAGTTTGAGGATGTCTCAAGTAATAGATGTCTGCCTTCATGCAGTTTTTTTTCAAAGCTTGTTATATCTCAAAAACTTTCTTTATTGTCTATCGGTTTGCCAATAAGATTTTTTTCAATTTAATTAAAAAAAATACATGTTGTGCAGTTATTGATAAGTTGATTTCTATCATTTTTTTTAAAAATTAGAATATGTTGATAATATGTTTTCTCTAACAAATTCGGCTTATATATAGCGTTAAAATTGACGTCTTGAATAATGTTTCATTCAAAATACCACTTGTCATGTGGTGACTTTGAAAATATTTATCTGGATAAAAATGGCTTAGTGTACCGAAAGACTGCTGTGTGTAGTTTCAAAATAATAATAAGCAGATCTATAAGCAGAGAATGAAGTGTGTTTTTGATACATACTACCGCCTTCTAAACAACAATAATAAAATGGGAAATTGAACGAAACATATAATTAAATAGGATATCTGAAGTCGTCAGCAAAATAAAAACTATTGCTATAATAAATTTAACATTATGTCATCAATTGATTCATCTCCTAGAGTTTTCTGAGGCTAACCCGAAATGACTTTATTTTAGTTTCATGGATAAAGTTTGGAGTCATTTGAGCCTTGATAGAGTCATTTGAGTTATTTGAGACTAGGCCCAGAGCACTCTAGAGTTATTTCGGCCTAGGCTCAGATGACTCTAGAGTTATCTGAGGCTAGCCCGAAATGACTCTATCTTAGTTTCAACGATTTTTTTTAGAAAATGTTGAATTTGAGGTAGAGTCATTTGAGCCTGGATAGAGTCATTTGAGACTGGGCGTTTCCCTGGGCCCATATGACTCTAGAGTTATTTGATACTAGGCCCAGAGCACTCTAGAGTTATTTCGGGCTAGGCTCAGATGACTCTAGAGTTATCTGAGGCCAGCCTGAAATAACTCTAGAGTCATCTTTTGCCTAGAGTTATTTGAGGCTGATACACATGTCTGTCAACGAGGTATGATAGATGTATGGCTTTATATTGTAATTAAGAACACGTTCTAGCTATGTTCTAGTACTGTCGTGCTTAGTAACGTAGGTTTGCTGAAACATCGACACTGTGTTATAAATTTATGTACATGTACTGAAGTATATGAATACAACTGGACGCACTTAATTCTCTGACTTATGTCTTTATCATTTTTGGTCATATCAAGGGGTTGTTGTTGACAGTTAACAAAAACAATAAAATCAATATTTGCCTCTGATATTTCGAGTTTTAGAATACCTAAAGCTTATTCTTGTCTCCATAATTATTGTTGATGTCTTTATGAGTGTTTCCACAAAGCGTTCGTTAAAACAGTGAAACTTATTGGAATAAAGGTGCTAAAAGATCAGCCATATTCTTCATGATCATAATTATTTAATGCTCTGTTTAATTTAAGTCCTTATAATGTTTAAATTGAAATACAACCAGATACTGTTTGATGGACAAATAGCTGAACCCTGTTTATAATTATCAAATGATTAATTTCATTGGATATTTGAATTGGTGAAACAGATTAATGATTAAACTATCATTATGATGACAATGTCCAAGTTTTATTGGTCGGTTTATTACATTTATCGTAATGGATGTCAGATAATTAAAGCATGTGATAACCTTACTTTTTGGTTACAGTTTGAAATAATAAAAAATATGCTAATTACCTTGAATAAACCTTTAATATTTAATGTTCAAATCAAACGTCATGTGTGCGGTTTCAGATTGTGACAAGAAGAATCTGAAAATAGTTAAACCTACTCTTTCTTCCGTAAAACTCAAATACTTAATCCTGACAGTCGTATATCATTTCTGATAATAACTTTTATTAAAAAGGGATGTTGTTGACAGCTTTAAAAATAGAGATTCGTGTTAGTCATTTGGAATATCTTCTTTGTCAATATTTATACTCGTCTCCATGAGCATTGTTTTTGTCTTTCAAGAACTTAAATTGATGGACGCTTCATGCATTATTATGTAATGGGCTACTCTGTTCATTAAGTTCAGCCAAGCCTCTATTTTTATTAATTTACATTTTTGCTTTAGTCAAAGTTTAACCATGGTCATTCAAATGACCTTTTCTGTGACATGTCTTCCTTTCCCCCTAAACAAAGACCTACAAAAATAAAGACCACCTCTTATATCTATAATATATATTATATTATTTTAGAGAATAAGTGGATGAAAAAGAATAAGTATATATATAGATCCAGGTACTGAAGCAGAGGAAGCTAAACTAACATAATACTTAACATGTGTCAAAGATGATTGTAATTATCTTATTTTTTACAATAACCAAACAAACGCTGCATTATATTCCATAAACAACTGTCATATTTTTTCTTTATTTCTGTTTGCAAAACCTTTTCTGAGAAAAATATAAATATATGATTACTTAGCTTGATTCTTATTATTAGCATGATTACACTCGGGATCTGTAGGCCTCATGTTTTTCGTTGGCATTAGAAAACTTATACACGGAAATGTATTGGCTTTATTTGTTCGTTTTCAGCTTTGCAACCATTTCTTTGATACGCTTGTTTATATGTTTTGGTGACTTTGAAAATGTCACAACGCGATCAAGTTTTCGCGATCAATATTTGAAACGCTGGATTTGCTTTAAGACAAATGTTTAAAAAAAATTGATCTATTTAGATTACCAATTATTCAAAGAATGTTGAGAAGAAATTTAATTTTTGATTTTATATAAGTACATGTTGCAGATATGTGTCGTATTTCATTTCAGCACTGTAGGTGCGACCACTACACGACACTTACCCTTTTGTTGACATGGCAAGATCATATAGGTTTAAATTTGAAATTAGATAAGTTCATTAAAGTTGGATATTCCTTTCTTATTTAGCTGTCTTATTTTGTTTCCTGTCATACAAGGTTAACACCGCACATTCAACGTTTTGTCTTGACTGAAGTGACATTTTTTTTAAATCAACCATTATCATGTCAAATATTAGTAGTGAAGATTTAAATAGAACATTATTTTAGATTGACATTAAAAATGATTAAGATTTGACTTCAAAATTTATTAAGTTCATGTAGGTATAAACTTCAGCTTCAGCTTCTGAAAAAAAAACCTGAATTGATAAAACTAATTTTTAGTACAAAAAAATCAATTGGTTAATCCTCTCATGTCATGTGTCAACCTTTTTGGCAACACTTCTTTTTATAAGTTATTTTGTTGACAGATTAAAAGCAATAAATGCCACTCATCATTTGAATAATAATTTAAGAATAACTTCATAGTTATTCTCGTCTCCATAATCAATGTTTGTGTCCCTCAGAACATGAAATGGATCCACACAGCTTTCGTTAAAACCTCAAACACGTAATAGAACCTTGTTTGTCATTATTTAGCCAAGTTTCCACTGAAAAAATAAAAAGATTATTTATTTTGCAACCGTCAAAACATGTTATTCATGATTAATTTCATTGATAAGTAAGCAAAGCATGGGACAAGATTTGATAATTCAACAGTAATTGTGATTAAGCTTCATTTGATTAAAATGTCCAATGCTTGTAATCGTACTAAGCTTAAAAAGCATATTTCGTATGAAATAACTAGTTAACTGGAAAACATTTTCAATGCAATTCAATTCACTTTTAAAAGACATTTAAAGAAAGTACTAAATTTGCAACAAACTGTTCAAATTTATTTTTAGTTTTGATTTTCAATACTCTGATTCTCGTAATTGCGCTTAAATTGGAATGCCCTTCTATATTCAACTTCTTCCTCGTCAACTTTGCGTCACATTAGAAATAATTGCTCCTGCCTTATCCATTTGAAAAAAATACTTGAATGTGTCCAGGTTATGTCATTATGAACTGATAATAGACTTCCCAATTTCCAGAGTTATGATCTTAGATATTCAAAAGTAGTAAAAATTAAAGAGTAAAAGGTTTTCAATCAGCTGTAGCTCTAGTTGTTGTTTAAATATATTTCCAAATACATTTTAACATGTAGGGTTAACCAAGAAAAAAAGATTACATAATGACAAAGGCAATGAAGTGACATTGTGACATTTTATAATAACATTTTGTGAAAACATAAAAGAATATAAACATCTCATGTATGCATTAACATGCAATGCATTTTCTTATAAACTTTGTTTCTCCAATATTATCAATTAGAAAACCAGGAAGTATACGCATTTACATGAGCTATTTGTTAAGACAACGACAATTATATATCCTTCTTCATTCATGACCTAATTAACGTTTATATCACTCTTTTGCAATGGTGATATATCTGCTTTAAAGGTTTCGTCTGAAAATAATTGTGATTGAAATGTGGAATGAATGAAGGATTATTGACCCATAACTATTTCTACTTTACCTTTCATCAAGTGAAGTACCTAGCCACACCAAACGGTTCGAAAGGACATTAACGTATATGACTTGAACCAAGTTCTTGATGTGTTCTTAAATTGATTGTGAGACATATCGTTGAATATTTTTTCTTATTTTCATAACAATATGTACTAACATAATAATACTAATACATAATTCCCTGTTGATGGCTCCTTATAACAGTTGTATTTTTTATATTAGCACGATTATCTTGTATTTCTCTTATTGACTGTATTGTATTGATTCTAAATATACCTTATCTTATTGGTGTTGCTCTTTCATATTCGTGGTTGATATCATTTGCTGAAAATGTCACTACGTTATTGTGATGACCTGTTGATGAAGTATATACTTCCTGGTTTTCTAATTGATAATTATAAAGAAACACAAATTTAAAGAAAACACAACATGATTATTACTTTTTTTCTGTTATTGCAACCTTTGTAAAATGTCACTATGTCACTTCATTGCCTTTGTCATAATTCAAAAAAATTGGTTTAGCCTACATGAAAACTATGTATTTCGAAACATATGCACTAAATAAGTAGAGCGATAGCTGCTTGAAAAATCAAATTGCTTCTTTTGAATTTCTCAGATCATCACTCCTAAAATTTGGAATATACTAGCTTTTAAATGATCAGTTGACGTAAGTTCACAGCCTGAGCATATAAATGATTTCCACACCAAATTTATATGCATAGATGGACCTGTTTCATAACTGTTTGTTAAGCATAGTCATATTCTAAATGTAGGAAAATTTTTTGTTAAAGAATTTAGTATACATATATGAATTATATACATATATTTCTTATTCTTAACAATAAATTGACGATCTAGGGATTTTGAGTCGATTACAGTGAAAATCATGCGATTCAATGTACCACTGCAGATAAATGCTGGCTGCACGTGCATCTTATACCAAGGGTGACGCAGCTGCGTTCGCGCGATGCGTTTCACAAATGAAAACACTTCTTAGCACATCTTTTTATCTCTTTGTCCACCACCTTATATTTAAGTACAAACTTGTTTTCCAACTGTTTCTGTCGATTCGTATGTTAGATAAAACTGGATTGGTGGGCATTATTGAAAAGTATTCCCCCCTCCCTTGGGAAATGGGCAATACCCGCCGGCATTATCAGCGGGCATCGGGCATACTTTTCAATAATGCCCGCGGGTCATGTTTTATCCTACACTTATTCAGTTTTTGGTGATAAGAAACCTACGTGCTATTTCAAATTATCCCATCAAACTAAACTAAAATAGATATAAATATAATATAATCATAAAACCTTATCATGCTCAAGCATTTTTCCATTGCATAAGACAGGAGCAATTATTTCTAATGTGAGGCAAAGTTAACAAGGAAGAAGTTCAATATAGATGAACATTCCAAATTCAGTGCAATTACGAGAATCAAGTATTAAAAATCAAATTAATAAATACAATTGAACAATTTGTCGCAAATTGGTGCTTTCTTTGAATGTCATTTAAAAGTGAATAGTATTACATTGAAAATGTGATCCAGTTTACAAGTATTTTTTACATAATTTTTTTTTAAAGCTAAGAACGATTGCAGGCATTAGGCATTTTAATAGCATGAATCGTCTGAAAATTACTGTTGTTTAATATTTGATGTTGCGGTTTCAAGCCCAATAACCTCTCAATTGAACACTAACATTGAAATGACATTAACTCATATCATTTGAACAAAAACAAAGTTCTCAATGTGATTTTAATATATTCATAAACATAATGTGAGACATATCTCAGAATATTTTTTCTTTTAAAAACATATGTTTTGTAATATGCATCTGGATTAAGCCCAAAGATTCAAAGATATATATTTTAACAAGTATTTTGTGTAGGGTTGTTTCTTTTGTAGAAATACATTTTTATAATCCTGTTCAATTACGTGCACTTATCCAGTGAGGATTGGTGCATTTCTCTACTTTCTATTGTAAGTTATGCAAACGTGTATAATCTCACTATGTTACCATTTGCTAACAAACACTACACGAATTCTATGATGTAATATTCAAAAATCTCTGTACCTTATCTCAACCCCAGTCAATCTAAATAAACTCTAATACCAACTTAAAAGCATTATGATGTGCTGTTTGAAAAGACATTCAAATTCGGATCTGTAGGACAATTTATAATTAATTGTAAACCCTGTCAGGAGGAATTGCATCAATTGATACATGGACTAACTTTTATGTCCAACCCCTCACAAGTAAAAAAAACGAAAATAAGTTGAAATGTTCTCAGTCGGCCTTACGATATTCGAACCTGCAATTATTTGCTTTTGAATCCGTTCGCGCTTTCACAACTTGTATTTCCCCCTGCTTTTGAAAAAAACCATAGTAAAAAATTGAAATTTTATATTCGGGGAAAAACTGTCATCAGATTCCGTAAAATTATATGATAAATATTGCCTATAATTATATTATTAAGTGTATGTATTTGCTATGTATGTTTTTTAAAGAATAAACCCTGTTCTATTCTGTTTGAACTTTCTACACTCTTGACCATTTATGGTCTTCACGTGCTTGAGTATCACATATTCTGAAAGCTCTATTTATAGAGTTACATTGTTTCATTACGATAATGTGTTTCTGGCTCTGATGAGTAATTGTCTTTTGTTGATTGACAATGTATAGACACAAATACAATGTAAGTTAATGAGATTCACAGTGCAATAATACAACATAGTGACTAACCTGACTCAATCGTACGACTTAAATGCATGGCTTGTAATGTTCGTGCTTTACACATATTTGAGGGGATAAATTAACGTTTTGGATTATGTTCTCATGACACAACGTCCAAAAGACCATAGGTCAATCTTATAACCAAAAGCACAAATAAACATGATTTTTCAAAATACAACACTATGGGAGACCGGGGCAGACACGGCCCCGGGGTATGTTCGTTTTTTCTTAATAAGTTTTGTTCGGTGCCCACTTTAACTTAAATTGTAATTTTTAAAGCCCTTTTTACATTCGCACGTTTACTCCTAGGAGTATATTTACTCCTAGGAGTAAATATACTTACAGGGAGTAAACGTGCCATGGAAACAGTCCAAAACAGATTTACTTACAGGAGTATATATATTTACTCCTAGGAGTTAAATACTCCACCCCTAGAGGTAAAGTAAAAGTATATTTACTTTTACTCCTGTGAGTATCCTGTCATTTTCTAGAGTATTGGCATAGTTGAATGGTTAGGTTGAGGTAAATGACTTACATTTATATAGTTTTTAAACACTACTATTGTGTTTTCATCAATAATAACTTGCATTCAAGATTATTCTTTTTAACTTGTCGAGAGCATGTTTCCTAATGAAGGAAATGTGTTGGTTTTTTTTGGTGTCATTCTTTTAAACCGAAAACCAGCTGCGTTCACTCCTTTCACACTAGAAGTTGATTGACCAAACAAAATCTATGGTAAAATTTTGTTAAATTCTTCTCTGCCTCAAGATTTGCATTTCACACATTGAGTTTTCTATGAAAAATATATTTCTACTGTAAGCAAATCATGATATACTTAAGGGTCCTTAAATTCAAATGGAACGTAAAGTAAATATACTTTTACTCCTAGGAGCAAAAGTACTCCTAGGAGTAATTATACTCCCAGGAGTAAAGTGCGCATGTAAAAAGGGCATAAGAGACAACATGACTTTACTCCCACATGGACTTTGAAATGGCCACAGTTCAACATGTTCTTGACATACTGTGGAAGGAAAACCGTTTTTCATGCGGCTGAGTAACTTAACTTAAACTTAACTTGTTTTTGACAAACGTTGACTGGTTTTAGTAATATGTTCTTAAGTGAGCATAAAACAACATGCCGAGACGTATATTAAACGAACAAGTTATTTTGGTGTGCGGACTGTGTATTTTCGCAGCATATAAAAAAGAACAAACATGGACTGTGGGGTACGTTCGGTTATTACAGGCGGGGCACATTCGGTCTTGAGGACGAGTCAAAAAAATTTAAGGTCGTCTTCGAAACCATTTTCTAAAGGTCCACCTCCTCAAAAGGACCCTCTTGAAGGTCCTTGAAAAGAAGGCTGCTCTAATTGGAAAGAAATCGGAATCCTTTTCGTAATGGAAAGTTAACTGAATTTACATCATCATAAAATCTATCTTTGTGAAGTAATGTAGTATTTTGTCTGTCCAAAATATCGAATACTATGAATAGCATCTTATCTCTCTTTAATTCTTGTAGCCTGAACATGTATTAGTGGAGTAGCTTAGTGTCAAAATCGAAAAAATCTGGCTTAAAGTATGAAACTTGGCATGAATGATCATTAGACATGTATATATTCATTTTGCCTAGGATCCAATTTTTTCGACCGCGGGAACCTGGTCACGTGACCAAAAATCCAAAATGGCCGCCAAATATCTTGAAAATTCATTTTTAACCATTTCAACCGTATTTTTAGTGAACTTTCAGACAAAATATTCTTAATGTAATAAACGTTATGACAAAAGAAGGCCTTTCTGACATAAAAGTAAAAAGGATTCCAATTTTGATGGATATTTTGTAAGAAAAATATCAAAATTACAGTTTTTGAAAAACATTTTAGAATGGCTTCAATTCTTTTCACTCTTCATGTTTAATGCATGCATTTTCGTGTATTTTCACAACAATAATGAGAAGTCCTTTTAATTTATTCAACATTGGTTTTGTATAGTTATTGTTATTTCTTATGATCAAAATAAAACAGTATGCCTTATATTGTATCTATTGCAACAGTAGCGTGACGACCACTGAGGACCAACAGTCCACCTTGTTAAAGGATATCTCCCTCATGTCACGGAGATAATCAATAGAATATCCTATAGAAATATTGAAATGTTGAAATTTAATCAAAAATGGGCAAGCAAAGTCAAAGGGAGTCTTGGCAAAGGTCAAGGTCATGGTAAATCTCGTTAAGTTTGGTTCATATTTTGAAGATTTACAATGTCTTTACAATATTTCCTCACCAGATGAGATATTCATAAACTGGTAATATCAAATGCTCTTTATCTTATTGTCAAAAATACTTACAAAGTTCACAATTTATATATAGCTTATGAAAGTTGTGTTAAAAAATCTGGACCGCTGTTGTCACTGCTGTGATCTTATGAGGTCATCCTACCATTTCATGAAATCAATGGTGGCATGATATGCCTGAAAGTATGATTTCATCTGTTAATTTGCTCAGTAAAATATCGTATTTTAATTTCACCGATTGCTGGCAAAGTTGACCAATAAAACAATTAATGATATATTCAAGATCAGCTGTTTCAGTTATCTACGTGACATTTGCAATTGCTATTGTTACCATTTATTATTAGATACGAAAGTCGATACCTTTGATTTTATTTCTTTTGACAATAAATATCAGAATGAAAAATAGTTGACAAATTGTGTATGTTTTCGTTTTTATGGGATATGTAATTTTCATAAAGATCTGTTTATACAGTGATAAAATATTTTACAACGATCGGACTTTATAATAAGATGTATCACTAACCACATTGTGTTAAGTCGAGGTCAATGGCATGATCAAGGTTGGTACTTCGAATTTTCTATGCGTTTATCCTATGTTGGAGGGGGATTTTTGTGTACATTATGGCATTAAAATAACTCAATGTCAATCTGAAACTGCTAGTGAGTTAAGGACCAAGCTAATTAATCTCGCCTTTAAACTAAAGAACTACATTATGCTAAATTCTCTTACATAGACATGCAATTTACATGTATATCATATTGAAATTCCAATTCATTGTCATGTAACTTGAATCATATTTCATACCAACATTGTTTGAGCTATTTGAGTGGCATTCTAGAAGTTGGTTGTATAAGGAAGACAAGAGTAATTCTATGTGTTACAAACAAGATTAATTAACATTTGAAACCTTATCTAAACCTAATTTGATTGAAAGCCTGAAATGATTCCATCCGATTTGGAATATAAAAGATTAAAAGTTATATTATTATAGTATGTGTCCATCGCAGGTGTAAAAAACACAACCTTGTAACGGCACCATAGACTGTGAATTTTCCACAGGCTAAATATAGCGAAGAAGGATATGTAGGCGATTAGAATGTTAGAACCCTTACAAACGTTAAAAGGAATAGAAAGAAAGATTTTTCTGCATTTGGACAGACTATTGTGTTCTAAGGTAGTGATGAAGTTGAAATAAAAATTGATCATAAGAACACAGCATGCATGAGAATAAAACAATAATTTAGCTCTTTCA